>JAQISU010001239.1:7465000-7490000 GCA_029339505.1 Unio delphinus
ACAAGCGGTTCCAAAAACGATGTATAAGTCTTCACTTAGTTACAAACTGGTCGACCAAATAAATGCAGCGCGGTATGTTCTAACTCTAATTTGTTTCCAAATTGATAAAGTATGATACGTATACAAAAGATTAATTTTAAAGTTATTTGCACATGTGTGTCCCATCAGTGTATGTATGTATGTATGTATGTATGTATGTATGTATGTGTGTGTGTGTGTGTGTGTGTGTGTGTGTGTGTGTGTGTGTGTGTGTGTGTGTGTGTGTGACTGACTTGGGTGTTTTATAGCTGCAACCGTCTACTAGTGTGTGTGTGTGTGTGTGTGTGTGTGTGTTTGTTTACACATTTATGTTTCTTTTCAATTAATACATTCTTCTTTCTCTGGTTTGATGATATTTTGAAACCCGATCTTTATCATATTTTATGCAATATACCCATTTATACACAGTGTATCTACTTTATATCTCCCTATTTGTGTATTAAAATAATGAATTTTAAAGTTAATTGCACATCTGTGTCACATACGTGTATGTATGTATGTATGTATGTATGTATGTATGTATGTATGTATGTATGTATGTATATGTGTGTGTGTGTGCGTGCGTGCGTGCATGCATGCATGCATGCAACCATTGTTGCAACATTGTTGGAACTTTAAAAGATGTCTTCGTTACTGTTACGTCAACACACCTCTCCACTTTCCTTTGTTGAACCATGGGATTAAAATTTAAATTAAGGTAAACATCTACAAGTTAGACTTCCCACGTTTGTCATCGCACAAAAACACGCATATATATGTACATGTGCTTAGATTAGTTTCACAAGCAGACAGAGGGAGGGTTACATATCATATTGTACATTGGTATAGAAATTTAAATTAAAGTAACCGATACATTCTAAAGCTGCATCAAGTTTATTTTAATTTGAGAATGGAGTAGTTTCAAATTTTCTGTTAATGTATTGGCCTTATACATAGGTACCACTCATCGCTAAAATTTAGCCTTCGTGGATACTCATTTTTTACTCACTGAGGAATTCCTGGTACTTCCTCACTATGAATACATTGTATGCATGTTAACTTCTAGTAGATAGGGAACACAATACATCTGTATCATTTTTAACTGTTACGTAAGCACATTTCGCATTGTTTCATAACGGTCTTTATATATATAAATATATATATATATATATATATATATATATATATATATATATATATATATATATATATATATATATATATATATATATATACATTAACACGTCTGTCATTGCACACAAACAACCAAGAAGATATCGATTTATAATCCATATGTATATCTAAAAGACGGTAGTACTTTTAGTATTTATCCTGCAATGAGCACAGGTATGGATGGATACATGTATGTATGTGACAAGCACACTGCGTATACGTAACACTTCGTACATTGTCATTGAACTTGAAATTAAAGTAATATGTATTTTGTAGCATACTCAATAGGAAGGGAATATATAAATACTAATAAGATGTCTTTATAGATATATGCTTACTCACAATATGTGCATTATTGTAACATGTATTAACATAATTATGAGTGTTCCCTTGCGCACGTTTAGACTAAAAATAGTTTAGCTTAATAACGCTGGGATATGATTCAGTTCATCATTATCGTCCATTAAAATATCTTGGATTTTTTCATTCTGTTTCAATCTTCAATCAGTATTCGTCTGTTGTACCTTTATCTTACCCAATTATTGATCCGCTGGAGTTACACTATCATATGCTTAAACACCTACTGTAATTTGCACACATCAATACTGATAGGCATTGTGTAATAAAGCTTTGTTAATTGTTCAACTTACGTATTTGGCTGCATAATTTTTTTGAAAATCGTTAAGGAAGACGTTTCTAGTTACCTGTATATTGATTAGCCTTATACGTAAATATAGCTTTCGTGGAAACTCATTGCTTGATTAGTGGGGAATTCCTGCTCCTGACCATGATTAAATTGATTGCATTTTCACCTATATAAGGTGCAGAACAGGGTGATTTTATATAATTTGAACAGTTGCGCATACAAATTACAGATTTATAAGGGTCTTATTATAGACTAAAATACATTTCGTTGCAATTAGGTAAGCCATCTTCTTTCCACTGTGCCATTTAATTCCTTGAAGTTGTATTTTTGTTGATTCTTTCAGCACGTTTTTTATGGGGTGTTTGAAATATCTCTCAAAATGGCAAACATAAGTCACAAGGCACATTGGTTGTTAAGGGGGGGGGCACCCTTGCAATAATGGCGAAATATATTACAGACACCTCCTGTTCAACTCTGGCAACAAGGTTTTACAAATCACTCTGGGCAACTCTAGCGACAAGAAGAATTGAACATGGTTACTGTTTGGGCTTGTCTAGCGATCAGGGAAAGTGGAGAGGTGTCTTGACGTCACGGTACTGAAGACTGCTAACAGTGTTACAACAATGTTGAAACAATGGTAGGAACAGGTGTGCACCGGGTTAACCGCAGTGGGGAGTATATATATATATATATATATATATATATATATATATATATATATATATAACACATACATGCATATAATACTATACAGGAAGAAAATTTAATACTAGATTGTGGGTTGAGGCAAAGAAAGCAAATCTTTTCGAGACTTATGAGTGGCCCTTGAAAGGGCCTTGGAGTTTTATGTTAACATTACATTAAGATAGAGGCCATCTCACGGAACTTCTTCTCTTCCTTAAACTTCGTCTAACTTCTGGTCTGTAGATAAAGACTCTCTTCAAACAGCCTTGCCTCTCAACATAGATCCGAACTTTCTAAAGGGATGTATCAGTCATTCGAGTGATTGTCCATGATAATCTGACATACATGGGATAGTCAAGATGGAAGAGCATTGACGAAATGGGGGTGGACAATACCACGTTTGTCCACATCTTGTGACTAGAACAGGTGAAGGAATGCAGTGTACTGCGGTTATTTATAGTGGAAACGGATTGCGTCCTTTCACCAATCTATACACGCGTTACAAAATGCATTCACAGTGTGGAGTCTGTCTTCCAATCCCAAAACGAGTGATCTTTAAGGTCGCATTCTCTATATAAATGCGTTAGCGTCTGTGCGCCGTGAATCGATGTGACAGTTTTCAATCATGATGGAAACTAAGAAGGTATTGAATTGGGGTGCACCGGCAGTGGAGACGAGGAGTAATGATATTGCAGTGGCTACGAAAGTCAACACAAGCTTACTTTCAAAATAGACCTATTTTAATTGGGATTTAGTGGGTTTTCTCTCTTCTTCGCACGATTGTTTTCCGTACCAGTACCTTCGCCACAGAGACAGAATGAAGAATAGGATAAATTTTTACAACAACAAAAAAAAGCAGAACAGGCGTTCCTCCTTGAGCAGCAACAGCAAAAAGAAGAAGCAATAAGGAAACGGCAAAACGAAGAAGAATCAGTAAAATAAACTCAAGGTTATGGAGAGAATGAGGACAGTGGAAGTCAGATTGTAACAGTACCTTTAGACATTTTTGCTGAGATAAGGAATCTGAAACAAATATATCAGACTTCTTTAATACGACCCAATAGGAAAAGACCTTCCCCAACAAAGCAGACAAACTCTCTTTCTATGCTTGAGATACCAAGCCTTGTGATATCTACCAAGTCATCGACATGAATTAGTCCTGATATAGGCTCTGGCGGTGGCAAAGGCTTCAGTCAGTGAAAGTTGTTTTCGTCCCATCATAAAGTGTATTGTTTTGCACAGAAAACAAAACACGCAACGGCCCTTTTCAGGGCCTCTCACAACTTACGAAAAGAGGTAGTATTCCTTTTGCAACAATCAAATAAAACTCAAAATCCTGTTTTAACCCCATAGTGTACGTGTGTGTTCGTGAGTGTAGGTCCTTATTCTAACAAATCAAAACCAAGCGACACTTTTTTTTTCTTTCTGTCTGGTTTATAACATAACACAATTTACAAATGCTTATAGATTTGTTCTGTGGTTCGTGTTGTATACTCTTTCTTCTTTAAATATTTCTTCACTGTCACAGGTTTTTCTTTTACTATTTCCTGACTTTCGTCTCTTCTTTTCTTGTATTTGTTAACGTATCAGGGTTTTTTTCCTTTGGGGAGGGTACCTCGTCTTTTTCTTGCTCGGAATCCCTCTCCATCTGCTGCACCTGTTGTTTCTTAGGGTAGTTTGGAGACCAATTTCCATTATCTTTTCAATCATGACAAGTATCTTGACTTTTGTGTTTTCTGGCACCTTTTTTGCTATTTTCAAGACCTAGACATTATGTAGTCCACTGTCTTTTCTTTTTACAAATATAGCAAATATCTTGACTTTTATCTCGAAACAAGGGGAAGTAGTCCGTCG
The DNA here is from genome assembly GCA_029339505.1 of Unio delphinus. Taxonomy (NCBI): domain Eukaryota; kingdom Metazoa; phylum Mollusca; class Bivalvia; order Unionida; family Unionidae; genus Unio; species Unio delphinus. Next base: position 7,469,376 of record JAQISU010001239.1, read on the forward strand.
GCTTGTCTGAAGAAAACTTTCGTATAACACCATGCAAACTCTGATCAGAAATTTAATTTGCGTCGGCTTTTCTATCGTTCCGGTCAACTTGAGATTGAATTGTATACTGGAAGGTTATATGCTGACCCTACACACACACACACACACACACACACACACACACACACACACACACACACATATATATATATATATATATATATATATATATATATATATATATATATATATATATATATATATATATACACACACACACACACACACACTGATCTGACATGAATATATAGGGATCATGGTCTTTAAAATATAGTCATTTGACTTTTTGCAGACATGATGAAACGATCGCATCATTTTGTAAAGAAAGGAGAAGAAAATAAAAGACATACACATGATTTAACTCCTCGCACAATAGCTAACGTCTTGGCTCAAATTCATGCTGGAGATTTTGAAGATAACATGAGTAAGCCCGAATCCAGAAACAGAGAATCAACGTCGAAGCAAAGTTCACCAGTAAAGTTTCAAAAGTACTATCACATTTGAGAGACGGAAAAGCGTTCCTCTCGAAAATTTAGAACTACAGCTTACACGTACGCGGTGAAGTTTGATGATTTCAAGTCCAACGTACATTTTGGAGAATACGGAAGGATTCATTATCGAGGAGTGGGGTTCTTTAATTGCTACACTGAACCAGCAATGTGAGACCAAAGAAGACGAGTGTTTAAGACTTCCATTCATCACGATGATTTGAAGTCTCCCGTTTGGATCGAATTTTGCAGCGGAGCAGAATTGAGACGTTCCAAAGTCATCGAATAAATTTAACACGTGTAACAATTCAATCACACGTTTCATATCACCGATGGAAAAGCGAAATTGTTCATGACTCAAGTTTCTGCTCAAGACGTTACAGGGCGAGAAAAGGTGTTTATGGTCGACAACGTTCTCAGCACCAAAACGCGTCTCGTACGAATTAACAATACTCAAGACAGATGTGTTTAGCCCGGGGCATCGTCGTGGGACAAACGTACGCCGACAAGAACGACACAGAAGAATGGAAAAGAGCCTGGAGAACTATTCAACGATTGGATCGAGCCAAACAACAAAGTGCAGCAGAAATCCTGTTACAGTAAGCGGTGATATCCAAAGACATCCCCCCCCCACGATTGCATTCCAGAAATGCAACAAATGCAAGACGTCTTAGCTCCAAGCTACACCTTGAAAGTACACCCTCAATAAGAGCGCATACCTCTACTGTTTGAGGCAACGATATGAATGACGGAAAATACATTCACGTATATCATCACGATGAGCATTTTGACATCATCACCAGTGTCACTGGATTTCTGGGAAATGGTTATTATTGTGAGAAATGTGACTATGGTTATAACAAGTGAGAACAACACAAACATTGTGGATCGAAATGTTAGGGATGCTTGGCCTCTCAACCCTATCTTGCATGTAGGACAAGTGCAGTTTAAGGTTTCAGTGAGTTACTTTACCATGCCTTTGTGTCGCATAATTCAGCGTTTGGAATGCAAGAAATGATCAAAGGTTATTGTCCGCACTTTTTCAATACCCAAGCCAATCGACCTAATTTATACCATATTTGCTTGTGACTCACTACTAGTTATACCTTAATTTTCCGGGGCTCTCTACAACGACCCTAACAACATGTTCACCCAATAACGAAAAGCGCACCACTCTTGGTACCAGATTCACACATCGGAACCCTTCTACTTGCAAGAAGAAATGTTAAGGTATTGACTATCGGATGTGGACATTGTACTACGTTGCTGTGGAACATTTCGAGAATTATTCATGGAGCACGAAGGTATCGAATCTCTGAAAGAAGCAAGTACCATTGCCAAAGCGTGTTTCTTAGTGTACCGAAAACGATTCATGACTGAAACCACACTGGCTGTCACCAGTTCTCAAACGACAAACTTTGTCAAACGTCAATATTCGGTCATAGCCTTACGCTGGCTAATTTACTTGTGCGACAAAATAGAGAAATGGATCTGACATAATCGCAACGGAGGAGGCAAAAAGACTATCGTGACGTATTTGGTGGATTGCTGGGACAAATGCCACCTGTTTGCTGAAAGAAGCGGACGAGGAGAAAGGAAAATAAATCAAATACTTGGACGTGTGTTCGCTGTATCCTTACGTTTGCAAATATTGTCACTTTCCCGTAGAGCATGATGGATTGATCAAGTACAAGGTCTTGCCTTCCACGGCTTGTACCATCTTTTCTTTCCTCATCATTGCCAAGGAAATCTGTTGTTTGCTTTGAATCGTAATTATGACGAAACGTGCAGCAAGTCCAAAGTTGTCAGCACACCCAGAAAGAACGCGCATTGATAGGAACGTGGTCAGAATGGAATTGTTCCAAGCTTTAGACCTTGGATCCCAACTGTTAAAAGTGTACGAAATGTACCTTTTTCGCAAGGCACAACAGTTCCACAAGGGCGACGAGACAGAGAAAGCTATTTTTGCAGAACATGTGCATTCCTTTTTGAAACTGAAACAAGAATCCTGCGCATATTCTTCCTGGTGCCACACTCCCGAAGACAAAAACAAATTTTAAATGGAAATACTGGGAGCATGAAGACATCACTTTAGATCATGTGGAGAAATACTAATGAAGGCGATCGTTTGACAAAGTCATGTTACATTTGTTGTGGGATAAAACGGCAAAACGACCGTCTTTACCCAAAACATAGTAATTGTCTGAACCTTCCCGTTGATTCTAGTTGATTCCCGACAAAACCAAATACATGAAACACATAGGCGTCGTTCGTGAGGACTTGAACTAGCCATTTGCAAAGAAGAACAACCTTTGTAGAAGCCGGCAGATTTGGAATTCTTATCATTGCGTCTTAAGTGACAGCACATGCTCGCTTAAAATGGTACGAAATTTTAGAACTGTTAGGAGATAATGTGTTGTATTTGGACACTGACAGTTGCATCTACATCAATCGGCTGAGCCACTGTTACTCTAACATCGAATTAGACCGATTAGGAGCCTGGATGGATGAATATCACATACAAGATTCGAAGTTTTGCAAGTGGCCGTCCTAAAAGGTACGGCTAAAAATTCCAAAACTGTTATCCAAAACTGGTAAGTAGAAATGCACACAGTATGTAAAGTGAAAGCATTGACTCACAATTATCGCATCAGTCGAGTAGTGAACTTTGACGTGCTGAACAAAGCTTTGGGATCTGGACAAGAGAAAACCTATAACGTGACCAACTACGAACCGCATAAGTTTGTACGTTTACCCACACGCCAAATCGTCAGTCGGTCTTTGGCAAAAGTCTTTCAAATCGTGTACCAGAAGTTTGTGCGGCTTCCCAATCACTTCACTCTACAGTACGATCACGTAGATAATGGCGTGCATACAAAAAGGATACCATCCAAGACTGATAGTTCATTGTATGTACAAGGACCAAGCGAAAACGACGAATACGTTTAAACATACATCATTCAAGTTCGGGGATCCTCAAGCTCAGTGCAATTCTTTACCTTGCAATTGCAGGGATGCCGTACGCTGTGACCTCAGCGGTTCAGCAAGAATTCATGGTAACTTTGCTTTGACTGTTTCCACTATACATACCATGAAAAGTGGTACATTGCGTGTTATACCTGATGGATGCGAAAGCGATGTGACAAGTTATTGTCGACTCTGTACTGGATATTCGTTTCGTGCCGCTACCACCCTACGGATAACATGCAACCCTAAGTAAACCTCCGGGATTTTCACCGTGCCTCATCAAAATAAACTTGTGAAATATTTGTTTCCTGTGCGTTTGCGTGTATAATGTAACTTTCAAACTCGATTACAAACCTTTAACGAAAACTGGAAAAATATATGCCAGGACTGTCATAGAATTAGGCGAAAATTTAATTTATTTCTTCTTGAATTACAAACTAATTTCACCATTTTTCTGTGTCGTCGTACATGCGTTACCTGGGGAGAATAAGTGTTTTTTTTCAAGGTAAGCGACGTGTAACGATTTGCATGTGCCTGACTACGAATCACTTGAAGTCAGGAACATTAGAATCACGAGGTGCACGGGAATATTTCCGTGAATTCTGCTCACCTATTTGAGGATATATAAGGCAGAATATTTCTGATAAGATTACGAGTCCAAAAGTATCTTATCAAAGGAGAGATAGCTAGTCATTCTTTCTCCAGCCAAAGGGGTGAGTGGTAAATTTATATTTCGTTTTATTGTGAATTTTATTCAGTTTATCATTTCATATAATGATGCCTTTATTACAATGCAGATTTAAACCGTTGAATATTTGGAATTACTAGTCACTATTAGACTTTAAATGCAATAGCGTAATCTAAGTTTTAGATTGTTTTGGAAACAACTCTTATTAGTTTGGTTTCTTTATTGTAGCTGAAATTGTAGCTGAACGTCTCTGAATGTCTCTGAATTGTAGCTGAATGTGATTGATTGTGCCGTGATTATGCTGTTTAATTGTGCGATCAAATTGAGGTATCTGACTGTCTGTCTGTCGGATTGTCTGTCCGTCTACATCTGTCGTGATGTGTAAATATCCGGAAATCTAGAAGTCTAAATGTCCGAGTGTCGGAGCTGTCTAGAGGTGTAAATATCCGGGGTGGCATCTAGGTGTTTGGGACCGGTGGTTCTAGTAGATGCTGTATGCTGTCTGTACGTATAACTGTAGTGGATCCGTGAAGGGCAAGGGGCCGATAAAAGTATTGGGTAAACCCTAAGTATTCGGGGAAGCTGGGTGGCGATTCAACAGGTGGTGAATCGTACGGTTGTACAGGGTCGAGACGCATAAGTGTGTTTCAATTGTAGTTACAATTGAATACATTGTTATATTTACACATAGTTACTTTGAATCACAGTAGTATTTCAAGGGATTACATTAATCTCAATAAAAATTAGCAACTTGATTAAATACATGTAGATGTTTGTGCTAGTTGTCGCAATCCATACGTGCGATAGTATAGTTTGATGTTTGTATTTGTTATCGCAATTTATACTTGCGTTAATACAACTTTTGTAAAGGTTCCATTTTATGTGAAACATTTGTGTAGTCCAGGAAGTTCCTTGGATCTGTGTTTAGTTCAGAAGATTCCTTGGATCTGTGTTTATTTTGTATTAATATTTATTTTGAATTGTGAATGGTTGTGAAGTGATTGTGGGTTGAACGCATGAGTTATTGTATTGATACATCATTATTTTTCATTAATAATTTATTTCATAAATTTACATTATCTTTCACATATTGTGTTTGTGTTGTTCATTTAATCCACCATCCACTCGGTAACAATTCTGTTACAATGGTGTCAGAAGTGGGATCGCTGGATTTAGTGAACTGTCAATCATTTTGTTTGTGAAAGTATACATTTAATGTTTATATTTGAGCGTGACCTTCTTGACAAGATAATCCTCAAGCAGGGGTTTATTTTTGTTTAGTTCATCAAGGTCCGTGGGTCCAGTATAAATATATTTAAAGCATTGGTTTGGTTACCTTCATCAGGAAGATAAGGTCAGTCTGTTCTATATATTTATATTTATATTACAATTGTCATGTCATCCCTTAAAGATTTGGTTGCCTTATGCAAAGAATTTGGGTATGAAGGTGAAAGTTTAAGGAAATTGATTCAGGAAGAACAAGCCCGGGAAAGGGAAGAAAGGGTAAGGGCAAGGGAATTAGAAAGGGAAGAAAGGGTAAGGTCAAGGGAATTAGAAAGGGAATTAGAAAGGGAAAAAGGGAAAGTCGAAGTAAGGAGACGGGAAATAGAAAGGGATTTAGAAAGGGAAAAAGGGGAAGCCGAAGAAAGGAAATGGGCCTTTGAGAGGGAAAAGATAGAATTAGAGAAGCAGGCCGAAAAGGACAGGATAGGATGGGAAAGGGAAGCGGAGGGAAGGCGAATAGAGTTAGAAAAACTAGCAAAAGTAGAAATGTTAGAGTTAGAAGAAAAATCAAAGCAACGGGATCATGAGCGTAAGGTAGAATTAGCAACATCTGGAAGAGAGCACGATTCTGCCTCTAGCAAATTAAGGGGCCCCAAGCAACCTCCCTTTGACGATGAAAAAGATAACATGGATAGCTATCTTCATCGGTTTGAGCGGTATGCCGAAAACCAGAAGTGGAGTCAAAATGACTGGGCACTGCATCTTAGTGCTCTATTAAAATGTAAAGCGCTGGATGTATACTCACGACTTCCTAGAGACGATGTGTTTAAGTACGACGTGGTAAAGGAGGCACTTCTTAAAAGGTACGAGCTCACTGAACAGGGTTTTCGTAAAAAGTTCAGGTATAGCAAGCCCGATAAGGGAGAAACCTTTGGTCAGTTAACCGTTAGAATTGCGAACTATTTTGAGCGGTGGATTGAATGCGGCAAAGCGGTGAAAACGTTTGAAGGGTTGACTGATTTTTTGCTCAGAGATCAATTATTTAATACAGTTGGGCGAGAATTAGATCAATTTCTGAAAGAGAAAGTCTTCACAAACGTAAAAGATATGGCTAAGCAAGCCGATTTCTTTGCCGAAGCTCATGGGGGAACCCAGAACGTGGTTTCAAAAGATTTTAAGTCTGGAAAACCAGTAAACGAGACCAATGCCTAGGGAGCTTGTGAAATCAGCTGAGGCAAATAGGTCATTTAGGAATCCAGGTATTCAGCGTGTGCAATGTTACTTGTGTAATGCATGGGGTCATGTTAAAAAAGACTGTCCTAAAAGAAAGGGACTTGTACATAAGGTAGCAGTGGCTATACAAAGTAAATGTATATCTGATAATATCGTACAGGTAGAACCATGTATTCATTCGCTTGGCACGTGTCTATTTCCCGAAGCGAGTGTACCAACCGCAAGAGGGTTAGTCAACGGTCGAGAAGTCGTAGTATTACGTGACACTGGTTGCACAGGCGTAGTGATCAAATGCAGTCTCGTGCAGGATAACCAAATGCTCGGGTGGGAGTCCCCATGTATGCTACTTGATCAGACGATCGGTCGCATTCCCGTAGCATGGATCACGGTAAAAACACCTTTCCTCACTGGAACTGTTGATGCCCTTTGTATGGAAAACCCTATTTACGATCTGACGATCGGCAATGTTGAAGGTTCCCGTCTTCCAACTATGGCAGATTTTAAGATACCTTTGGCCCATGCAATCGAAACGCGAGCGCAAACACGGCGAGAGAAAACCGAGTTTCATAAATTACTAGTCCCTGAATCGATTTCAGGAATTTCGCGTGATGAGTTCAAACGAGAGCAAGAACGTGATGAATCCATCAAAACAATTGTTGAGAAAACCGCGTCCGGCGCGATTAAACACTGCAAGGGTGGGGGTAGCTCGAGATTCGTACGCAAGAACGAATTAATTCATAGGGAGTTTAGCGCTCCGGAGGGTAAGAAGTATTGGCAAGTGGTCGTATCCCCAGTGATATAGATCTCAAGTACTTAGGGTGGCGCATGAGTCAAGCATGGCAGGACACCTAGGTAAGGCTAAGACCACTAGCAGAGTCGTCGCTGAATTCTACTGGCCTTGTGTTAATGGCGATGTCACACGGTTCTGTAGGTCGTGCGACGTATGTCAGAAAACCGTATGTAAGGGAAGGGTCATAAGGGTGCCCTTAGGACAGATGCCATTAATAGATACACCGTTTAAGAGAGTGGTAGTAGATATTGTAGGACCAATACACCCAGTTACCGAAAGAAAGAATCGGTATATTCTTACTCTTGTTGACTATGCGACCAGATACCCCGAAGCCGTAGCGTTACCAACTATTGAAACGGAAAGGGTAGCTGAAGCATTAGTTGATATCTTCAGTAGGGTAGGGGTGCCAGAAGAAATCATCATTGATTGTGGTGCCCAATTCACCTCTGACCTCATGGGTGAGATAAGTAGGCTGTTATCCATCAAACAGCTAAACACTACCCCATACCATCCGATGTGCAATGGACTGGTAGAGAAGTTTAATGGTACCCTGAAAAGCATGCTACGAAAGACTACATCCGCAAGACTGGGACCATTATTTGAACGCTGTTCTGTTCGCGTACCGTGAATTACCGCAGGAAAGTTTAGGGTTTTCACCCTTCGAACTGTTGTACGGTAGAACAGTTCGAGGCCCGATGCGGATACTACGCAAACTATGGACGGGTGATGTCGCGAACGAGGAAATAAAAACAACTTACCAGTATGTATTATATCTGCGAGATAAACTGGAGAGTACATGCCAGATGGCACGTGACGAGTTAATGAAATCGGGGCGCAGATATGCCAAAAATTATAACCGCAAAGCGCGAAATAGGAAATTTCTTGTAGGGGATCAGGTTCTATTACTTCTTCCAACGAGCTCAAATAAGTTATTAGTCTAGTGGAAAGGTCCCTATGAAGTTAAAGCGGTAAAAGGTGACATGGACTATAAAATTGACATAGACGGTAATTTAAAGACATTCCATGCTAACATGCTTAAGTTGTATATCAAGAGACAGAGCGGCAATGTTGAAAAGGGGGTCTTAAATGTCGTTTATACGGCAGTCGTAGACGATGATGAAGCAGATTCGAATATCGAGAGTTCCCTTGAGTGTCCCTTGGGAGTTGCGGGGGAAGAGATAGATAAAGTCGATGTGAGTCCGGAGTTGACGAAAGACCAGCGTCAACAAATTAATGCGCTCTTGGCTAAACACTCCAATGTATTCACCGACAGACGCGGTTGTACAACTTTGTTAGACCTCAAAATTAAACTGAATACGTCTGACACTTTTCGATCGAATCAAGGGCTATCCGGTGCCATACAACGCACGTGAAGCTGTGGACGAAGAGGTGGGTAAAATGTTGGATCTGGGGGTGATTGAACCCTCCAACTCGCCATATTCTTCTCCAGTAGTGCTAGTCAGGAAAAAGGACGGGACGAACCGGTTCTGTATCGATTTTCGGCAATTAAATAGAATCACTGTGTTCGATGCAGACCCAATGCCAGATATGGAGGGTCTATTTGCAAAGTTGTCGGGAAACCGATCGATTTCCAAATTAGATCTGGCCAAGGGATATTGGCAGGTTCCCATTGTTCCAGAATACCGAGCATTGACAGCATTTGCGACCCAAAAAGGATTGCATCAATTCAAAGTGATGCCATTCGGGTTAGTTGGGGCCAGCGCCACCTGTTGTCGTTTGATGCGAAAGTTGCTGAAAGGTTTAGCAAGCGTCGATAGCTTTGTAGACGACATATTCGTGTACACTAATACTTGGAGTGAGCACGTGTCCGTCCTGGGCGAACTCTTTAATAGACTCCGCAGAGCGAGCCTCACAGTGAGACCCACTAAATGCAGTATTGGTTATACAGATTTAGATTGTTTCGGTCATAGGGTCAGTGGTATGGGTCAGTTAAAACCTCACCCCAAGCAAGTTGAAGCAATTAGAGACGCACCAGAGCCAAGCAACAAAACGCAAGTACGATCATTTCTAGGACTAGTAGGGTTTTATAGAAAGTTTATACCGAACTTTGCAGCCATTGCTAGCCCACTGTCTGATTTGACCAAGAAGGGGCAACCAAACAAAGTTGAATGGGGACTCCACAAGATAAAGCATTTTGTGCTCTGAAAGAGAAACTTGTTAGTGCACCTATATTAAAATTGACAGATGTCAGCAAACCCTTTATTTTAAGAACAGATGCTTCTGAAACTGGGTTGGGGCAGTTTTACTGCAAGAGCAAGACGACAGTAAGTTACCCGTAGCTTACTCAAGTAGGAAATTGCTACCCAGGGATAAAAATTATTCCGTTATAGAAAAGGAATTTTTGGCCGTATTATGGGGAATTGGGAAGTATCACGCATATCTATTTGGGAGAGATTTCGTTCTCGAGACTGATCACCAACCCCTACTGTATTTAAACGAGGACATTTCGCTAACGCTCGGTTGATGCGTTGGGCGCTGACAGTACAACCTTATCGCTTCCGTCTAGAAGCAATAAGGGGAGTTGAAAATATAGGGGCAGACTACTTGAGAAGGGCATGATGGGAAATTTGTATGAATTTACCCAGTATTAAAATCCAGATTGTAGTATAACCAGTGTAAATGTTGCAAGATATCATCAGAAATTATTTTTCTTCTATTCTGTTAGTTTTAAAAATGTGTACATTTTTATTGTTAGGGGGGAGGTATTGTCACAGAATTAGGCGAAAATTGAATTTATTTCTTCTTGAATTACAAACTTATTTCACCTTTTCTTTTGTTTCGTCGTACATGCTTTACCTGGGGTGAATAAGTGTTTTTGTTTTAAGGTAAGCGACGTGTAACGATTTGCATGTGCCTGACTACGAATCACTTGAAGTCAGGAACATTAGAATCACAGGGTTCACGGGAATTTTGCCGTGAATTCTGCTCACCCATTATAGGATATATAAGGCAGAATATTTCTGATACGATTACGAGTCCAAAAGTATTTTATCAAAGGAGAGATAGCTCGTCTTTCTTTCTCCAGCCAAAGGGGTGAGTGGTAAATTTATATTTCGTTTTATTGTGAATTTTATTCAGTTATCATTTCATATAATGATGCCTTTATTACAATGCAGATTTAAACCGTTGAATATTTGGAATTACTAGTCACTATTAGACTTAAATGCAATAGCGTAATCTAAGTTTTAGATTGTTTTAGAAACAACTATTATTAGTTTGGTTTCTTTATTGTTGCTGAAAGTGTAGCTGATCGTCTCTGAATGTCTCTGAATTGTAGCTGAATGTGATTGATTGTGCCGTGATTATGCTGTTTAATTGTGCGATCAAATTGAGGTATCTGACTGTCTGTCTGTCGGATTGTCTGTCCTTCTACATCTGTCGTGATGTGTAAATATCCGGAAATCTAGAAGTCTAAATGTCCGAGTGTCGGAGCTGTCTAGAGGTGTAAATATCCGGGGTGGCATCTAGGTGTTTGGGACCGGTGGTTCTAGTAGATACTGTATGCTGTCTGTAAGTATAACTGTAGTGGATCCGTGAAGGGCAAGGGGCCGATAAAAGTATTGGGTTAACCCTAGGTATTTGGAGAAGCTGGGTGGCGATTCAACAGGTGGTGAATCGTACGGTTGTACAGGGTCGAGACGCATAAGTGTGTTTCAATTGTAGTTACAATTGAATACATTGTTATATTTACACATAGTTACTTTGAATCACAGTAGTATTTCAAGGGATTACATTAATCTCAATAAAAGTTAGCAACTTGATTAAATACATGTAGATGTTTGTGCTAGTTGTCGCAATCCATACGTGCGATAGTATAGTTTGATGTTTGTATTTGTTATCGCAATTTATACTTGCGTTAATACAACTTTTGTAAAGGTTCCATTTTATGTGAAACATTTGTGTAGTCCAGGAAGTTCCTTGGATCTGTGTTTAGTCCAGGAGATTCCTTGGATCTGTGTTTATTTTGTATTAATATTTATTTTGAATTGTGAATGGTTGTGAAGTGATTGTGGGTTGAACGCATGAGTTATTCTGTTGATACATCATTATTTTTCATTAATAATTTATTTCATAAATTTACATTATCTTTCACATATTGTGTTTGTGTTGTTCATTTAATCCACCATCCACTCGGTAACAATTCTGTTACAATGGTGTCAGAAGTGGGATCGCTGGATTTAGTGAACTGTCAATCATTTTGTTTGTGAAAGTATACATTTAATGTTTATATTTGAGCGTGACCTTCTTGACAAGATAATCCTCAAGCAGGGGTTTATTTTTGTTTAGTTTATCAAGGTCCGTGGGTCCAGTATAAATATATTTAAAGCATTGGTTTGGTTACCTTCATCAGGAAGATAAGGTCAGTCTGTTCTATATATTTATATTTATATTACAATTGTCATGTCATCCCTTAAAGATTTGGTTGCCTTATGCACAGAATTTGGGTATGAAGGTGAAAGTTTAAGGAAATTGATTCAGGAAGAACAAGCCCGGGAAAGGGAAGAAAGGGTAAGGGCAAGGGAATTAGAAAGGGAAGAAAGGGTAAGGTCAAGGGAATTAGAAAGGGAATTAGAAAGGGAAAAAGGGAAAGTCGAAGTAAGGAGACGGGAAATAGAAAGGGATTTAGAAAGGGAAAAAGGGGAAGCCGAAGAAAGGAAATGGGCCTTTGAGAGGGAAAAGATAGAATTAGAGAAGCAGGCCGAAAAGGACAGGATAGGATGGGAAAGGGAAGCGGAGGGAAGGCGAATAGAGTTAGAAAAACTAGCAAAAGTAGAAATGTTAGAGTTAGAAGAAAAATCAAAGCAACGGGATCATGAGCGTAAGGTAGAATTAGCAACATCTGGAAGAGAGCACGATTCTGCCTCTAGCAAATTAAGGGGCCCCAAACAACCTCCCTTTGACGATGAAAAAGATAACATGGATAGCTATCTTCATCGGTTTGAGCGGTATGCCGAAAACCAGAAGTGGAGTCAAAATGACTGGGCACTGCATCTTAGTGCTCTATTAAAATGTAAAGCGCTGGATGTATACTCACGACTTCCTAGAGACGATGTGTTTAAGTACGACGTGGTAAAGGAGGCACTTCTTAAAAGGTACGAGCTCACTGAACAGGGTTTTCGTAAAAAGTTCAGGTATAGCAAGCCCGATAAGGGAGAAACCTTTGGTCAGTTAACCGTTAGAATTGCGAACTATTTTGAGCGGTGGATTGAATGCGGCAAAGCGGTGAAAACGTTTGAAGGGTTGACTGATTTTTTGCTCAGAGATCAATTATTTAATACAGTTGGGCGAGAATTAGATCAATTTCTGAAAGAGAAAGTCTTCACAAACGTAAAAGATATGGCTAAGCAAGCCGATTTCTTTGCCGAAGCTCATGGGGGAACCCAGAACGTGGTTTCAAAAGATTTTAAGTCTGGAAAACCAGTAAACGAGACCAATGCCTAGGGAGCTTGTGAAATCAGCTGAGGCAAATAGGTCATTTAGGAATCCAGGTATTCAGCGTGTGCAATGTTACTTGTGTAATGCATGGGGTCATGTTAAAAAAGACTGTCCTAAAAGAAAGGGACTTGTACATAAGGTAGCAGTGGCTATACAAAGTAAATGTATATCTGATAATATCGTACAGGTAGAACCATGTATTCATTCGCTTGGCACGTGTCTATTTCCCGAAGCGAGTGTACCAACCGCAAGAGGGTTAGTCAACGGTCGAGAAGTCGTAGTATTACGTGACACTGGTTGCACAGGCGTAGTGATCAAATGCAGTCTCGTGCAGGATAACCAAATGCTCGGGTGGGAGTCCCCATGTATGCTACTTGATCAGACGATCGGTCGCATTCCCGTAGCATGGATCACGGTAAAAACACCTTTCCTCACTGGAACTGTTGATGCCCTTTGTATGGAAAACCCTATTTACGATCTGACGATCGGCAATGTTGAAGGTTCCCGTCTTCCAACTATGGCAGATTTTAAGATACCTTTGGCCCATGCAATCGAAACGCGAGCGCAAACACGGCGAGAGAAAACCGAGTTTCATAAATTACTAGTCCCTGAATCGATTTCAGGAATTTCGCGTGATGAGTTCAAACGAGAGCAAGAACGTGATGAATCCATCAAAACAATTGTTGAGAAAACCGCGTCCGGCGCGATTAAACACTGCAAGGGTGGGGGTAGCTCGAGATTCGTACGCAAGAACGAATTAATTCATAGGGAGTTTAGCGCTCCGGAGGGTAAGAAGTATTGGCAAGTGGTCGTATCCCCAGTGATATAGATCTCAAGTACTTAGGGTGGCGCATGAGTCAAGCATGGCAGGACACCTAGGTAAGGCTAAGACCACTAGCAGAGTCGTCGCTGAATTCTACTGGCCTTGTGTTAATGGCGATGTCACACGGTTCTGTAGGTCGTGCGACGTATGTCAGAAAACCGTATGTAAGGGAAGGGTCATAAGGGTGCCCTTAGGACAGATGCCATTAATAGATACACCGTTTAAGAGAGTGGTAGTAGATATTGTAGGACCAATACACCCAGTTACCGAAAGAAAGAATCGGTATATTCTTACTCTTGTTGACTATGCGACCAGATACCCCGAAGCCGTAGCGTTACCAACTATTGAAACGGAAAGGGTAGCTGAAGCATTAGTTGATATCTTCAGTAGGGTAGGGGTGCCAGAAGAAATCATCATTGATTGTGGTGCCCAATTCACCTCTGACCTCATGGGTGAGATAAGTAGGCTGTTATCCATCAAACAGCTAAACACTACCCCATACCATCCGATGTGCAATGGACTGGTAGAGAAGTTTAATGGTACCCTGAAAAGCATGCTACGAAAGACTACATCCGCAAGACTGGGACCATTATTTGAACGCTGTTCTGTTCTCGTACCGTGAATTACCGCAGGAAAGTTTAGGGTTTTCACCCTTCGAACTGTTGTACGGTAGAACAGTTCGAGGCCCGATGCGGATACTACGCAAACTATGGACGGGTGATGTCGCGAACGAGGAAATAAAAACAACTTACCAGTATGTATTATATCTGCGAGATAAACTGGAGAGTACATGCCAGATGGCACGTGACGAGTTAATGAAATCGGGGCGCAGATATGCCAAAAATTATAACCGCAAAGCGCGAAATAGGAAATTTCTTGTAGGGGATCAGGTTCTATTACTTCTTCCAACGAGCTCAAATAAGTTATTAGTCTAGTGGAAAGGTCCCTATGAAGTTAAAGCGGTAAAAGGTGACATGGACTATAAAATTGACATAGACGGTAATTTAAAGACATTCCATGCTAACATGCTTAAGTTGTATATCAAGAGACAGAGCGGCAATGTTGAAAAGGGGGTCTTAAATGTCGTTTATACGGCAGTCGTAGACGATGATGAAGCAGATTCGAATATCGAGAGTTCCCTTGAGTGTCCCTTGGGAGTTGCGGGGGAAGAGATAGATAAAGTCGATGTGAGTCCGGAGTTGACGAAAGACCAGCGTCAACAAATTAATGCGCTCTTGGCTAAACACTCCAATGTATTCACCGACAGACGCGGTTGTACAACTTTGTTAGACCTCAAAATTAAACTGAATACGTCTGACACTTTTCGATCGAATCAAGGGCTATCTGGTGCCATACAACGCACGTGAAGCTGTGGACGAAGAGGTGGGTAAAATGTTGGATCTGGGGGTGATTGAACCCTCCAACTCGCCATATTCTTCTCCAGTAGTGCTAGTCAGGAAAAAGGACGGGACGAACCGGTTCTGTATCGATTTTCGGCAATTAAATAGAATCACTGTGTTCGATGCAGACCCAATGCCAGATATGGAGGGTCTATTTGCAAAGTTGTCGGGAAACCGATCGATTTCCAAATTAGATCTGGCCAAGGGATATTGGCAGGTTCCCATTGTTCCAGAATACCGAGCATTGACAGCATTTGCGACCCAAAAAGGATTGCATCAATTCAAAGTGATGCCATTCGGGTTAGTTGGGGCCAGCGCCACCTGTTGTCGTTTGATGCGAAAGTTGCTGAAAGGTTTAGCAAGCGTCGATAGCTTTGTAGACGACATATTCGTGTACACTAATACTTGGAGTGAGCACGTGTCCGTCCTGGGCGAACTCTTTAATAGACTCCGCAGAGCGAGCCTCACAGTGAGACCCACTAAATGCAGTATTGGTTATACAGATTTAGATTGTTTCGGTCATAGGGTCAGTGGTATGGGTCAGTTAAAACCTCACCCCAAGCAAGTTGAAGCAATTAGAGACGCACCAGAGCCAAGCAACAAAACGCAAGTACGATCATTTCTAGGACTAGTAGGGTTTTATAGAAAGTTTATACCGAACTTTGCAGCCATTGCTAGCCCACTGTCTGATTTGACCAAGAAGGGGCAACCAAACAAAGTTGAATGGGGACTCCACAAGATAAAGCATTTTGTGCTCTGAAAGAGAAACTTGTTAGTGCACCTATATTAAAATTGACAGATGTCAGCAAACCCTTTATTTTAAGAACAGATGCTTCTGAAACTGGGTTGGGGCAGTTTTACTGCAAGAGCAAGACGACAGTAAGTTACCCGTAGCTTACTCAAGTAGGAAATTGCTACCCAGGGATAAAAATTATTCCGTTATAGAAAAGGAATTTTTGGCCGTATTATGGGGAATTGGGAAGTATCACGCATATCTATTTGGGAGAGATTTCGTTCTCGAGACTGATCACCAACCCCTACTGTATTTAAACGAGGACATTTCGCTAACGCTCGGTTGATGCGTTGGGCGCTGACAGTACAACCTTATCGCTTCCGTCTAGAAGCAATAAGGGGAGTTGAAAATATAGGGGCAGACTACTTGAGAAGGGCATGATGGGAAATTTGTATGAATTTACCCAGTATTAAAATCCAGGTTGTAGTATAACCAGTGTAAATGTTGCAAGATATCATCAGAAATTATTTTTCTTCTATTCTGTTAGTTTTAAAAATGTGTACATTTTTATTGTTAGGGGGGAGGTATTGTCACAGAATTAGGCGAAAATTGAATTTATTTCTTCTTGAATTACAAACTTATTCCACCTTTTCTTTTGTTTCGTCGTACATGCTTTACCTGGGGTGAATAAGTGTTTTTGTTTTAAGGTAAGCGACGTGTAACGATTTGCATGTGCCTGACTACGAATCACTTGAAGTCAGGAACATTAGAATCACAGGGTTCACGGGAATTTTGCCGTGAATTCTGCTCACCCATTATAGGATATATAAGGCAGAATATTTCTGATACGATTACGAGTCCAAAAGTATTTTATCAAAGGAGAGATAGCTCGTCTTTCTTTCTCCAGCCAAAGGGGTGAGTGGTAAATTTATATTTCGTTTTATTGTGAATTTTATTCAGTTATCATTTCATATAATGATGCCTTTATTACAATGCAGATTTAAACCGTTGAATATTTGGAATTACTAGTCACTATTAGACTTAAATGCAATAGCGTAATCTAAGTTTTAGATTGTTTTGGAAACAACTATTATTAGTTTGGTTTCTTTATTGTTGCTGAAAGTGTAGCTGATCGTCTCTGAATGTCTCTGAATTGTAGCTGAATGTGATTGATTGTGCCGTGATTATGCTGTTTAATTGTGCGATCAAATTGAGGTATCTGACTGTCTGTCTGTCGGATTGTCTGTCCGTCTACATCTGTCGTGATGTGTAAATATCCGGAAATCTAGAAGTCTAAATGTCCGAGTGTCGGAGCTGTCTAGAGGTGTAAATATCCGGGGTGGCATCTAGGTGTTTGGGACCGGTGGTTCTAGTAGATACTGTATGCTGTCTGTAAGTATAACTGTAGTGGATCCGTGAAGGGCAAGGGGCCGATAAAAGTATTGGGTTAACCCTAGGTATTTGGAGAAGCTGGGTGGCGATTCAACAGGTGGTGAATCGTACGGTTGTACAGGGTCGAGACGCATAAGTGTGTTTCAATTGTAGTTACAATGGAATACATTGTTATATTTACACATAGTTACTTTGAATCACAGTAGTATTTCAAGGGATTACATTAATCTCAATAAAAGTTAGCAACTTGATTAAATACATGTAGATGTTTGTGCTAGTTGTCGCAATCCATACGTGCGATAGTATAGTTTGATGTTTGTATTTGTTATCGCAATTTATACTTGCGTTAATACAACTTTTGTAAAGGTTCCATTTTATGTGAAACATTTGTGTAGTCCAGGAAGTTCCTTGGATCTGTGTTTAGTCCAGGAGATTCCTTGGATCTGTGTTTATTTTGTATTAATATTTATTTTGAATTGTGAATGGTTGTGAAGTGATTGTGGGTTGAACGCATGAGTTATTCTGTTGATACATCATTATTTTTCATTAATAATTTATTTCATAAATTTACATTATCTTTCACATATTGTGTTTGTTTTGTTCATTTAATCCACCATCCACTCGGTAACAATTCTGTTACAAGGAGCAAACCCCGACGAATTAAGGAGTGGCGGATTTTTCTACATTGGCAAAGGGTATAAAGTCAAGTGATTCAGTTGTTGTATGTCACTTTACGAATGCCGAAGTGGGGCCAAAACGATTCTGCTTACCTGGCTCTATGGTCTCCGAATTGTCAGTACCAACCTTTAGTGGGGCCTTAGTAATCTCAGTATGGATACATTACAAGAGAATATTCGAAGTTTGAATGTGGAGTTGAGAAACTGCATTTACCAGTGGTTGGTCAAAACAAAAGTGAAATAAAAATTAAAAATAACTTCTCCATTTTTAAAAACGAAGTCTGATTATAGGAGGAGACTAATTCTGGCACAAATATAAACGAGTCTAATGGCAACAACCTAGCTATTTATGGAGGACACTGAATGGATACCTTACCAGAAAACATTCGTAGTTTGCCTGTGGAGTTGAGAGAACGCATTCACCGAGAACTGGAAACATGCAAGTGAAACGCAAAGAACAACCGTATCCGTTACGTCATCGATGTTTAAACTACTAGTTCCTGAATGATATAACAGGTTCGATACAGGTGAAAGCGTTGGAATGTCAGACCATGTTCACCTGAATGTTAGCGATGAGGTTTGGTTTATTGCGACTCATTCTGTTTACTTCAAATACACATACTGCAACGAATTCCCGAAGCAAGTTAGAGGATTACCAAAATCTTTTTTTCGAACAAAATATGCTCTGGAGGAAACTTCTGAATGGAGTGTGACGTGTGAGTTAGTGACAAAACCAATTAGATTCGCCACGTGAGTACGATCATATCTGTGCAACAAGTACACTAGTTGCCTTCGACAAAAGAAGTATAACACAGGCTTCCATGCCACTATCTTTATCATCGTGATACAACCGATTCGGTGGAAGGAAATCAATGAGAATTTTCAAACGGTTTAGGATTATCAAAATCTATTACGTGAATCGTGTCCCAGTAATTGGGCTAGACTTGTAGTCTGTGTTTTGGTGACTTGCGTTTGGGTATTTCGTTTACCCGTAGATTTCTTGCGGACTCGTTACAAACACTACTTACAGACATCATGGTGGCTCCTTAAAATGTCGACGAGATACTCATTATGTTGAAAGCTTTGCGCTTTTATCTGGATACTTCTCGATTTCTATGGGAAAAAAGACTCGTCAACTTTTAGGTACGGAAGATGTGTACGCCGATGTGTGTAGGTTGTGACTTACACCTTCACTGGACAGATGTACGTGACTGGAAAAATTGGGGTTTCGAGGCCTGGACTAAATAATTAGCAAACTATGATCAAGCCTTGTGTTTCTAAAATCCAACGTCTGGTCAGAAAAGTCACTTTTAGACCTGTGTAAGTGACAGTGTCAGAAGTAGAATATGTCATCGAGGACAATCCCTGCTTTCAGGACAGGACTGTTATGGACATCTCCAAAATACCATTCCGGGAGGACTCCTATGTGACGGTACACAATGTAGAGACTGTTAGAACATTACACACTACATCTAGGACACCTTGGTTACCAAAACCATGTTGTACAGAGACTTGTTAATATTCTACTTTGATCGTTGTAATGTGTATTCCATTTCTGTAAATATCCATTTGGCTTTTAAGCATTTTCGTCTTTCGTGTTGTTCTATTTTAACATGACATGAATAAAGCGAATCCTGAAACAAAAGTATTAAAACTCTTGTCTTGTCTGGGTTTTCTTTTTGGTCAAAATTGACATACTATGGTTACCTCTACTATTGCTACTCCTATTTTCTCCACTTTCAAAGTCATTGACGAAAACGTATACCGTGCTAGTTGGGAATCATCGTGTCTTGATCATCCTTTTATCATGTAAATTACCGGACCTAGCGGTTCAGGCAAAACCGAATTTGTCAAACGTTTGATCCAACATAAACATGACTTGATCGATCGTCCACCTCAGCGCATTGTGTGGTGTTACAAAGAGTGACAATATCCGTAAAGCCTCTTGCAAGAAATTCAAGGTTATTCAAATGTGTTTGTGGAAAGCATTCCTCGATAAGACGAGGGTATCGTGTCTGACCCCAGTCAAACCCATTTGGTCATTTTTGACGGCATGTTAAGAGGTAACGAAGAATTCTGTATCATAAATGCATGATGAAGAGTCAATAAAACTTGTGTTAACAAGCGAATCTCTAATGGTTTGTACTTTGTCACAGAATTGTTTTTACAAATATTATCCAGAAGCTCTACTGGAGAGAAGGTAGTTGGAAGTGGTGTACATTTGTTCATTGACATTAGTATGTTAGATATCTCGAAGAGCTCTTTGCAGATGAAACTTTCCGTGATCTTAGTACTGTAGTGGGATAATATTGCTAAATGGACTATGTTTGTGACGTTCTTTTAGCGGCTTCATAGCGTTGTTTATGAATAGCGAGTCTGGTGGAAAACCAAAGCCTCTTTGATTTTCGGCGATGTCTTTTAGTAGTGCGAAGCTGGTCCCTAACACTGATATACCATGACCGGGGCATATTGTTCAAGCAATGAACGCAGGCAGTTATCGAGTTGTTCTGCTGTTGGATGTAAGTAAGTTGGTATGTTTTCTTGGATGTCATGCAATAGTTTGGTTCTATTTATCATACGGAGGTTTCTCTTAGTAGCAAATCAAGGTGTAGGATTAGGGACGGATACGTCGAGATGGCTTATAATGCAGATGTGATCTGATACAAGTACGTGGAATAATTGGGTGGATTGCACAGGAGTTGAAATGTATTGTT
>JAQISU010001239.1:7495000-7940000 GCA_029339505.1 Unio delphinus
TCTTCAGTCATGAGTTTTATTATCCGGTATTCATTTTAATGTGAAAGCGATCGGCGCACCATTATCTTGCATACATTTAACACCTTACTATTCATCTGTAATGAATTTGCTTGTGAATATTTTACTCTCACCGATTAAATCTTTAACTCGATCAAGTTCGATTATAAATTGTTTGTCGCTTATATACATAGAAAAATTCATTTGTCTAAATGATTGTATCTGTCAATTTATTGTAGATTTTGATAATTGTAATCCCCATAGCCAAATACATCGGATAATGATGTTGAAAATTATTCTCATCGTCATAAATTTGATAAACCGCGTTCCGCCACTCACCATGAAAATCATCAGCTGACATAACCTCGATTAAAGTTTCAGCAAGGATATAAATCTGATGTTTGACATCCCACTCGAATTCTAGCGCACTTCGATGATAATGGTTTCTGAGCTATCGTTCATTTCGGAATTGAAACGGCGTCACACTATATTTTTTCGAGCGAAGATATCAAATTGATTTATAATATTTTGTCTAGCTGCGTTGATTAACTCTGCTTGCGATTTGTTGTCCATATAATATAATTGATTATCTAAACGATTGTATCTATCAGATAAATCATGCGTAAGTAAATGATACTCGTTTTTTATATTTTTTGAAAGAGTTGTTCCGATTACATCTTCAGGAGCTGCTTGCACAGATTTTGAAACAAGATCACAATATTTACCTGCGGAGGACGCTGAGGGAAATTCAATAGTCTCGCTATCGATGAATGCGGTCACAGATCGTCGTTCTTGGGGTTTGATTCTCGGGTTCGAATTCAGACAATTTTCACTCAAAGTAACAACACTATTTATCCATTATTATTTGTTTATTTATTATTTATTATTATTCATTTTTTTATTTATGCATTATTTATTTAGTAGTTATCTATCTACACAATTGTCAAGGGGGTGTCTGTCAATAGGATCGATATCAAGACCTTTATCAATTAACCCGTTAAAACATTCATAAAAAATCAATGAGCGTGATGATTTTTCCCATTGATGGTAACCCTCATGTAACCGGTATTAGTAATGTGACCGATTATTTTCCTTTCGTTGACAATGTCTAATGATTCCACAACGAAAAGCTTCACAATATCTAATAACTGGGTGAGAAAGAAAACTCATTCGATTCATCATATCTACTAGGCAAAATAACTATTTAATTGTTAATCGCTATAAACCAAGCTAATATAATCCTGTTCATCAAATACAACCTTACATTTCTGTACATAATGTCCAACTAGTTCTCGGAATGTTTTGCCGCAACTATTACCGTATAATCGCATTTTGATGCAATTAATTAGACGTTAAGAACCTTGTTTAAAATGTTTGATTATGACCCGCGGAGTAGTCTCCTACGTATTTGTTTAAAACACGCCTGTTGTTCCTTTTAATATCCGTTTGCAATAATTTTGTGCCATTGCTATACTAACATTATCGATATATTTAATTGAATATATATTGGCCATAGATATATACATGGGTGAAATTTCTAAGATTATCGACATAACTCCTCATCGTCCGCATTTGACCTTGATTACACAATACCACCGCGGACTTGGAAATCAAAAATGAAAAATAGTATCAAACAAGCAAAATATAAATTTCTTAGAGATGAAGCTGAATATACGTGGTCGACGTATAGGACAAATGTGATAATAGCAATATGACCGATGACCGAGCAGCGGATATATTATCCAAGATAAACCGCCGATCACTAAGATATTTTATTCAAGTGAAATGTATTCATGTAATGATTACGCAGTCATCGATGATAAAAATATACCGGAAATGTTAACGGGGATTGATCGAGCATGTTACGATCAAACATACATGGAAACTATAGCTATCTATGGAATCTTTTTGATAGAAACTCCTGATATCAAAAACTTCCCCGAAGAGATTTTCGTCGTTGCTGAATTGTGTAGCTGATCGTGTTATCGATCATTTCAAGAATGTAAAACGTGGAAATCGATTAACCGATCTGCGACATTGTAAGAGAAATAAATGGGATAATCGGTTAAAGATATAGGAGCTTCAATAAAGATGCTACCGAATTAGAAGAAACAAAAATCCAATAACCGTAAAAACGATCACTGAAGAAGTATTATAAGAATCGTAACATTATAAAAAGGGTATAACACCAATTTAATTCATCGATCGTAATTCACACGCGTGGACAAACTCTGCAAGGATATTTCCACTAGATCGCGTGGAAAAATATTACTCCGGTGATATGTTTGATTATTTTTATGAGATAAGTAAAACAGATCATGTGTCGTTATGGTTATTTAAATGTACCGAAGATGGAGTGTATGATCAATTTTTAAGACCTAATGGTGAATTATACCAGACAGAATCTCTTCATGGGAAAATGACCGAACTCGCTACTCGATATTCAGCACAAATACAGAAAAATTATTACGTAGTTGTTTTACAGTTCCATCTGTCGCCGCTTACTACATCATATCTAAAATATAACGTAACAGCAGTTAACGAACAAACAAAATAGTATGGAGGGTCGGTACCATTATTTAAATTATAAAATATCATATTTATAAAAGAAACGGATAGAGCAAAATATGTTTTAATCATTATAACAAAACATTAATTATGTCAAATGATCGCATTGAAAAACGTTTTATTCGGTTATGTTCATACATCTCATTAAGACTATAAGAAATTGTTTTGCCTTTTCATGAATTATAATACTTATGTACAAATCCTGTTATTTTAAGATCCTTTCTTGACTCTATTTATTTCTGAATTTATTTTTTATTCTTGTTTAACAATTTCAAAATTTAATTTAATTTCCATTATTAATGATAATGATACATGTTTATAAAACATAGGTTATTCTTTTCTTTTAATTGACCTAATGTTTATGGAAAATACAATAGCATGTGTAGTAATACTGGGTAAGAAACCTTCATGTTACGAAATGATGTATGCGCCCTACTGGACTCCCATCCCTAAACACTAATAACAAACTTTAGTCAACATATTATCGTTTAATCGTTTGTTACAAGCGCATGGTAGAAAATGATATGTGGACTTTAATGAGTTCAGACCCATGAATCTATGTATTATTTCTGTAAGATAATGGCAATTAAATGATCAAGTAAATTGTGCTCTTAAACGAGAACACACTTTAGAATTAAGAAGAGAAAAACATGTTGATGCAAATGTAACATTTTTTTCATATGGTCTAATCTAAGCGATTTATACGATATCATACACTGCGAATGCTCAATATTTTCTCAGTATCGAGATCTATTGCGCATAAAATAGAGGATACAATTATCTATTGTAGCTCTTATAAATACATTGTACGCAAAACAAGCTGTACCTGCACTTTCAAATGTATAATTGTACACGTATTACATGTTGTGCGTGATTTTAGGCCATATCATACACACCCACCGTATGCAGATTGTTAACATCGCCATTGCCCAAGAACATATTATACCCATCTGATTTCGAGAGTCAATCAATAGAAACATCTGCTGGATATCTTAGCCGAAAATGTTTGACAATAACTCGCAGAACAGCTTAATGGGTATATATAGATATTATTATGACATTGGTCTCGACAGTGTAGGCTCTATTTGCTTCCAAGAAATGGCTTAGAAGAGGTGAAAATATTACACTCAAATTCTTTAAATGCATATATGTATTGCACTGATTATATATTACCGGGAATTGTGGGCTAAAAAATAGTAATTGCCTCATAGTACGGGGTTCGACAGATCCACTGGTATTTTACAACTTTCAGTTTGTAACATTCGAGAATGATTAACTCGTCTTACATGTAGGTAGAAGACATTACACGTAAAAAGTGATTGCTCTGGAGACAAAAACGGTAAGAAACTTTGATATAATCGTAATTTAAAATGAAAATTGGGACAATCAAATCTATTCTGGCATTTATTCTCTCCTTCTCTCTCCTCCCACCATCCCCGCTCCATCCCTCCCTCCTTCCATTTCTTTCCCTCTTACTCTCTTTTTAATTCTCTTTCTCTCTTTTTCCGTTCTTTCCCTCTCCCTCTCTGCGTCCAATATCACATCTGTATTTTCTCTCTCTCAGGTCAAAGTCACAATATTTTAATTTTCCTTCACGTATCTTTCTCAAGTGCATACTTTGAAACTGTTTAGGATTATTAGATGAGACTTAATATTTTGACAAGTGGGTATACCATGTAACACAACTGTGGTATTATCGTTACAATCCATATCACATGACATGTTGCAAAGTATGTATGATAGCTGAATATTGTTAATTCATTTCATATATCCATTTTCATTTCATACAGTAATGAGTCTCATTAACTCAGTAGTTTGCAATCCAGACTCGCGACCACAAAAATGTGGGTTTTAAGTCTGCCAACATATCAACCAGAGTCGGTAATGTGGTGTGTCTTTGGTAAAGGTAATGTAATTACCTTGGTACTAGATAAACTGCACATGATGCTGTTCTGGATCCCCATACCAAACACTATTTAAATATGTATGTTATGTTGAGCTGAAGGGTTTACAGCCGTGAGGGCATACGTGATCAGAAGATGATCATGTAAGAATGGTCTTAATTGGATGCCAAAAGCCATTATGGCAATTTTACTATCTCAACTATTTTGAAACATTCAGGCTACCTTAGTAGCTTTCTTGAAACGTCGTGTCATTGCTACATGGTCTATTATTGGCTTACTATATTTTTACTGTACTGTATATAGTGTGAGTATCTATATATTGATATACATTCAAATTCCGGAGTAAATACAACGAAGAACTATTAAAATGCGAGCTTGAAGTAAGTATTAGCCACAACTGTTTTTATATATGTACAGTTTGTTACTCTTCGAACTACCGTACAGGTTCGCGTGTAATATGACTGTCATATTACTGGGTTGCGTGACCAATTTGGCTCTCCCCCACCCCCCATCAGATGGCATAGTGGTATAACGGTACCAATTGCGTAAGTTCAGGTGGGTGGAGCTTAAGGTGTAGGGAACCTTGCATTCAGAAATAAACAGCAACACTAGCCATGATTGGTGGATTATGTAAGAGTTGTACTTTCTGTTAGGCTTAAAAAAAAGTTTAGCCTCTTGGCAACATGTTAATTAATGATAATTCCAATATAGATCATATTTTGTATTTTTTATGATTTTTTGAAAATGTGATACACATGACTGAAAATGTAACATTGTTCTCTATAACAGTGTGTGAGATGCACGCTAAATTAGGATAGAAAATATATTGATCTCTCCAAATATTAGCATTGAGGTCAATGGAAAAACAATTGGTACCGTGATACCTAGTGATGTTTGCTACATAAAGAGTACGCAAGTTCCAATAGAGGTGTTTAGCAGTGGTACACTGTGACATATCAAATTACTACATCATATCTAAAATAGAATGTAACTGCAGTTAACGATGAAACATAACCGCATGAGGGCCGGTACCATTATTTAAATGATAAAATATCATATTTATAAAAGAAACGGATAGAGCAAAATATGTTTTAATCATTATAATAAAACATTAATTATGTCAAATGATCGCATTGAAAAACATTTTGTTCGGTTATGTTCGTACATCTCATTAACACTTGAAGAAATTGGTTTCCTTTTCATGAATAATAATACTTATGTACAAATCCTGTTATTTTAAGATCCATTCTTGACTCGTTATTTATTTCTGAATTTATTTTTTATTCTTGTTTAACAATTTCAAAATTTAATTTAATTTCCATTATTAATGATAATGATACATGTTTATAAAACATAGGTTATTCTTTCCTTTTAATTGAACTAATGGTTATGGAAAATACAATAGCATGTGTAGTAATACTGGATACGAAACCTTCATGTTACGAAATGATGTATACGCAATACTTGAGTCCTCTACCTAAACACTAATAACAAACTTTAGTCAACATAATATCGTTTAATCGTTTTTTTTTTAAAGCGCATGGTAGAAAATGATATGTGGACTTTAATGAGTCTATGTATTATTTATGTAACATAATGGCAATTAAATGATAAAGTAGCTTCTGCTCTTAAACTTGAACACTTTAAAATGAAGAGGACAAGACATGTTGATGCAAATGTAACGTTTGTCCATATGGTCTAATCTCAGCGTTTAATATGATATGATACACTGCAAATACTCAAAGGTATCTCGGTATCGAGATCAATTGCGCATAAAATACAGGATGAAATTATATATTGTAGCTCTTATAATTACATTGTACGCAAAACAAGATGGGCCTGCACATTTAAATGTATAATTGTACGCGTATAAAATGTTGTTTGATATTTGGCCATACCATACACACCCACCGTATGAAGAACATCGCCATTGCCCAAGAACATATTACCCATCTGATTTCGAGAGTCAATCAATAGAAAAATCTGTTGGATATCTTAGCCGAAAATGTTTGCAAATTGACAATAACTTGCAGAACAGCTTAATGGGTATCGTGACATTGGTCTCGACAGTGTATGCTACATTTACTTCCAAGAATTGACTCGACAGTGCTGACTATATTGGCTTCCAAGAATTTGTTTAGAGGAGATCTAACAATTACATTTAGCCCTGACCCAATGATCGACATCTTTAAATTTTTATATGTATTGTTGGTATCACGGTACCAAATGTTTTTGCATAGACCTCAATGCTAATGTTTTGTGAAATAAATATACTCTCTCTCCTACTTGAGCATGCATGTCACACACTGTCACAGTTAACAATCGTATAGTGTCAATTTGACAAGGACAAAACCAGGTACTTCACAGCATTTAAGAGAGATAACTCTGCTTGGTCTAGAAAGGGCTAAGAGTTATCCAGTAACAAGAGATCGCTTCACCCAGGTGTATCACATTTTTAAAAAAATCTTTAAAAAAAATATGATTTAGATATGAATTAGCTTAACCTCAGAAGTTGGCAAGAGGCGTAACTTTTATCTAAGCCTAACAGAAAGTACAACTCTTACATAATGCACCAATCACAGCAAGTGTTGTTATTTCTGAATGGAAGGCTCCATACACTTTAAGCTCCGCCTACCTGGGGTTGTACAATTGGTACCGATACACCTGTACTGATTATATGTTACCGGGAATTGTGAGTTAAAAATAGTAATTGCCTCAGAGTACGGGTTTAGATATAGCCACTGGTACTTTACAATTTTCAGTTTGTCACATTCGCGAATGATTAACAATTCGTACATGTGGGTAGAAGACATTACTCGTTAATAGTGATTCCTCTGGAGACATAAAGGTAAGAAACTTTGATATAATCGTAATTTAAAATGAAAATTGGGACAATCAAATATATTCTGGCATTTGTTAACTCCCCCTCTCCCTCCGTGTCTATATATGTGTCTCTCTGTCTTTCTATATGTGTCTCTCTGTCTCTCTGTCTCTCTCACTCTCTATCTCTCTTTGTGTGTGTCTCGCTCTCTCTTTCTGTTTCTCACTGTGTTTCTCTCATATTTGACGGAATAATGGAGCAAATATGATTGACAACGAAACATTGACAAAATGCTCAGCATTACTCTCTCTCTCTGTCTCTCTCTCTCTGTCTCTCTCTCTGTCTCTCTCTCTGTCTCTCTCTCTCTCTCTCTCTCTCTCTCTCTCTGTGTGGATCGATTTTTCAATATATTTCAGATGGTTCTAATGATTTCGATGACGCTATCCAAAACTCGTGAATTCGTTTCAACTTTTTGTTGTCTGTACGTATGCACATATTGCTGTCGCGAATGCATCAGTAGGTTCGATGTTTCGCTCCGAGAAGTAGTATATTACTTAATTATGTCAATACAAACTGGCAATTACTATCCCATAGGGAACCTATACTAAAGAAATCCGGTTTTATTTCGTACATAAGGTGATGCCATCTGTGGTGAAATGGAAAGTGGCACATGAACGAACAGATTTTTCCACATAATTACTCACTATGAAAATTTCGTAAACACATGCAGTACCTGTCGTAACGAAAGACGAGCAAGGCGGTTGATTTGGGGCCCAGCGCTCCAGTTGAATGAAACAATACGCACACAACAGAAATTCCACCATTTTGTAATTTTGATACTGACTGAACGTACCTTTGGTCATTGACTGCATTTTATCGCTCAGTTTCTAACATACGATACAAAATTTGGGGTCAATCGTTTGCAAATGTATATTATAACCCACCTTAGGTTGTTATACTCCGAAATAAAAGCATAATCCAGCTGAGTCAAAGAATATAAATTATTGATTTTATTGATTTATTCAATTTTGAACGTTCTTGTACCTGAAAAGCCAGTAGTAACTTAAATGTGAAGATATTGCTTAACAATAATAACTACACATTCCAACATGGTGATAGGGTAAATCCGTTTTTAAACTGTATAGGTTGGCGTTACCAATTGCCATTGAGTATCCCACAAATTTAAAAATCTTAATTAATAATACAAGGCCATGGCTTATTGGTGTCACTTCTGGGATTCTTCTTTGGCGATTATTACACCACATATATCATACGAAACTTAATTAGCAAGTAAATCTACTTCCAATCTTAAAATTGTTTAACAAGAGTCGCAAAAGAGTATTCTCCCCTTTCTATCAGTTAAAATGACTAGGATGTTTATGACTAGTCATCAAATGACATTTTAACGTTTTACTTTAGATAGTTGTTAGACTATATTCGTGTAAAATAATAATTATTGACTGATACTGAGAAAACATTAATGTAATATAACATACAGTTTGGGTGAGTGATACCTGATTTACTAGTATTATCTAACTGGTATAGGTTGTTTACTCTTATTTATTAAAACGGATTATCTAACCAATTTCCTAACCTTACCTACCATACCCAATCCCACGAATTGATATCATGAATAACACTGTGACCGCTACATTCCATATTTTCTGTAATCTGTTTCAAATATAAATTTGAGTTGATTTTGAAATATCAAAATCTGGAAATAATATCTGACTGCGTTGTTTTCTCGCAATGAATTCATGGATTACACTAGTGTAGCCACATAAATGGTCGCTAAGCGGCTTGATAAAAAAAACTTACTTTAGAAAAAAGACTTGTCACTGATAAAAGATAAAGACACTTCACGTAAATTAAAAACAGGAGAGGTAGTATTTATTTTGCACAATATTTAGAGTTTGCTACTGTGTAAGTTAATATATAAAATACAGATACATAATCCACTCAGCAGCATAGAGGGTGAACAGACAAATTTTATAAGCGTCTATTTTCTAAACTAAATCTTCCTTCGAAAACAAAATATATAAGGCTAATAACGCCCAACCGAAGCTTCAATCTAACCGAGAGTTTCTCCCGGGGTTAGTTAATTCTGCTACTGTTTCCTTTTTGTTGTTGTCATTAGTGTTTTTTAATTATTATGCGCGTGTGCTTACCACATGGACACCTCTCTGTTGCTATGAATTAAATCATATCGTATATAAATAATGGATGGCGAAGCGTTAACAACCAGATGGGCGCGATAAAGACTAGTAGCGATTAAGAAATTTAGACCAGAGCGTGATTATGTTAGGCAAAAATTACAAGAATGCCAGGAATCTCAGGTAGATTTTACAGTAGGAACACAACAATTATTCAAACCCATCACAAAAGCTACTGAAACAGTTACAACTGCCATTAAAGAAGACCTTCTTCCGGTATCAAAACAATCTGCTGAAGAAACTGCAAAACCAGCGGCTAAAACTAAACAAACAACAAACATTTTACGATATTTTCCAACCAATATAGATGCTGCACAACCTCCTCCTGTAGGCAATATAATAAAACCAGAACGAGTAGGAATTGGAATCAGAAAATATACAAAATGTATCGATACAAATATGTTTCAAATAGAGAATACTGAACAGGAACATTACCGGAGTTTGCATTACGTAGTTATAGTAGGAGTATATTCTAAAACCGGAGTACGCTGATAATTATGTAAATTGCGAAAATTCAATGAAATTAAACGAAAGAGAGAACTAATATCACTTAGAAAACCACAGTTTAGATCATTTCATATTGATGAGGAAGGAGGAGCTACTGGTAGTGATATTTCTTCGCTGATTACATCAGGAGGAAGCGATGTTGTTACCTGTCGTAATAGTGTTTTTACTGATATCTGACGATTATAAGTTGTTATAGAAGAAACGCTGGAAACAACTCACCAGAGATAATTAAGCCGCTGATATGTATCGACGATTTCATGGTGGTATCATGGATATCGGCGTATAACGGGAATTTATTGCTAAAATCACTGTTGGTTATCATAGTGATTTATTGTCTGAATAAATTAATATTTAACTGAATAATTGTCATACATCAACAATATGATTACCTGTTTATAAAGCACATTATGGAGATGGTCTTATTAACGTTATGCAAGGGTTATTTGCAAGAATGGCTCCCAAAATAAAAACAATCACAGAACAATTATTGATGAAAGCTATTAATATTATTAGTGAAAAAGCTCCTGGTCCTATTAGTAATGTTGTTGGTAAGGCCTTCATTGCAATCAAAAACAGATTAGCACTATTAAGACTAAAACTTCCACCGCTTGTAAATTTACCATCTACTGAAAATATGCCCGTGAATATCAGTAAAGTAATAAATCAAGCAGTTGATCAAACACTAGAATTGCTGATAAATCGACAAAACACTAGCTTTACCGGAGGTAGACTTCGACAACGACTCTGATTTAAATCGAGAAATATTATAATAAGATGTTTACATGTATATCTGACACAGCATTTTATACAAATGAACCGGTTGAAAAAGATAATTCTAAACGTGATTATCAGTTTTAGTCATATGATGCAATAGAACCAAATCGATGGGGAAGGGGGGGGGGGGGGGGAAGAAATTTATCTTAAGCTTCAACAATAATTGGTTTAGCACGATATTATCATGATTATACGAGATCAGCTGGTCCGACAATGATGGTTGCTAAAGCCGGTTCCAATTATCTTGATGGTAGAGATACAATTGTCAGGAAAGCAAGAAACAATGCCAATTATTCTAACGCTGATGTATGGCCGGTGGTTTACGTCAGTCAATTCTAAAAGGTGATGGAAAAAGATTTTCCTGTGCGATTATATTATCTCACATCTTTGGGTTTTGTAGTGATGTTAGAAAAGTTATCTTTGGAGCTAAACCTACTGTTGAACTCACATGAAAAGGTGATGATAATGATGCAATCTGGAGAGAAGCTGGCGTTGCTGCTGGTAAAGTAATTATAACAAAATTATCATTGTTGATGCCAGTATTGACTCCATCTATCACGAAAGAACAAGAATTATTATCATTTATGAACAAAAGTGATTATTTATATTAGGATGGTTAACAACATCTACAGATAGTACTGAGAGTGAAATTAATGGTTTATTTACATCGCATATAGCATCACAACTAGGTGCTTCTTCGCCACGATATATATGTAATGCGCTGTTAGATAATAAACAAGTAAACTCACAAGAACGTAGCCATATGATATTCGATAAACTCGGGATTACTTATATCACGTTAAAAATTAACGGTCAACAGGAACCATCTGAAGATATTTTTCTTAATTATGACGATAATCAAGTAGCATGTGTGTATCGTCGATTAATGACATTTATGGGACGTGATCAAAATATAGATACCGGTCTGCACAAATATCACAACTTGATTTTACAACATTTTATCCAATGTATGGAACATCTTGATTTAACCAGACAGACTGTCGTTGATATATACTTTAGAGCTAATGTAACATAACCTCCTGTTTGCAATGCAGGTCAACCAGTTTACATCGTTCTTAAAGAGTAATTGATGTTATGCTCAGTGACAAAGCGATGTTACTTGAAGGTGTTGGTGGATGGTGATGGTGGAAAAATGAGAATCGGTGATGCATTATTAGAAAATTTATAACACAATTAGATCACTCGTGATATTATAATGTCATACAATCATGTTAATGCTACTCTAACTCCTGGTCATATTTAAACGCTACAATAAAATTCAACTAACAAATGTGGAACTACAATGATACTTAAATAAAATCAGCTCACGTTTGGTCAGAATAAGCTGTCACTGAAAATACGTCAGTTTAAAAAATAAATGATGCTTTGAAATATACAACTATAAGCAGATTTAAATTATCTGCTGGTGCCATTTCAAATATAATTAAATCAGGTGGTATATTTCAACTTCTCGCGGCTATACCAGCATTAATCGTGGCAGCTACACCTACTGTGGTAAACGTTGCTGGCCTCGGAACTATGGGATAGCGGCAGAAATGAGATTAAAGAAAGCAACAAGGGGCGGATACAAGAAAGGAAAGGGTCTCAGATTATCGGGGACTCCTGACTAAAGAGGTATGCGACTACCAGGGACGATTTAATAACACCGATGTCAAATTTCGATTTAGCCGATGCTGCTAAAACTCTGAGAATAAGAAACGTCAGAGATGTTTGTATTCGAGACCAGTTAGCTTGC
The DNA here is from genome assembly GCA_029339505.1 of Unio delphinus. Lineage (NCBI taxonomy): Eukaryota > Metazoa > Mollusca > Bivalvia > Unionida > Unionidae > Unio > Unio delphinus. The sequence continues at coordinate 7,507,541 of JAQISU010001239.1, forward strand.
AGACCAAACAGCGCTGAAACTGGTATCATTAATCTTGATAAATCCACAGGATCTGGAATTCACTGGACTGCATATGCGATTGATCTATGTGGAATTATTTATTTCGATTCGACAAAAGAGTTTATCGAATATGTCAACACAATAAGAAATACTGCGCGTAAAACTCCGATTTGGTTTCAACATTACCAACACAGAAAATAAATGACCCCAAAATATGCTGCTGAAAGGTAATAACTGTAATTTATGCTGTATAAAAATCAACTAAACCAACTCTTACAGCTGTACACGAGGACACGAGTACTTTTAAAGAGATCTTAAAGTACAATGGCAGATATTTACGGGAGATCTATCTTGAAACAAAAAACGACTGTAACAATATCAAAAGAGAATGTGCAAAAATCATTAACGACAGATTATCAGAATTGTTAAATTTTTAAAATGCGGATCCAAACATGGTGGATATATTTCAGAATAAGCAAGGAAAACTAAAAACAAGTATTCTTTCCTGGAAGGATATTACAGTTAAAATCAATGCTGTAACAGAAAACTCCATAGCAGTGTTTGATTCGAACGGTAAGATTAAACAAGGTGTTTCTTTCCAACGATATTGGATAATATTCTCACGCGAGCACAAAAATCCGGTGATACAATGACAGGTAAACTCAACATGAACGGAAATAAAATAACTGCACTTGGAGACACAACATCTGACAAGATTGCGGCAACAAAAATGTATGTAGATGTTAACTACACTACCGTAGAGAATAAACTCTCAACGCTGCAGTAGGGGCGTTTCCAAGTCTCCGTAGAAATTATAGAACAATTAACGAAATAACAGATTAATTTTTTGATAATCCGTTGACTGTTGTCATGAAACTTTCTGATATCAAGACGAGCATTGACGCGATGAAACAAACACATGATAATATTGTTAGGGATTATCCTGCTATCGCTGAAATCTTGATAAGATTAAAATACCGCAAAAACAAAATATCAATACCGTGTATTCAATACAGAGGGGATCTATCACCTGGACACCTCAAAATAACACGCTTCAAAATAGTGCATCTATCAGGGGTACATACAGAAAAACTGTAATTTTACTGTTACAGATTAATGTACGTGCAATAATACATAATAGATCCACTGTGACATTTAGAATAAACCCCATCAGTGGTAATTTAGCGTCAGCCTCACTCACGTGGTATGTATAATTTTTAATTAATTTAAGCTCATAATATAATGTGCTGTCCAATCAAAGTGCAACAGTATAGACACAATCAAGTTAGTGAATTACAAGAAAAAACTCTATACAATCTCATTGATATATAAAAAAATATCGCAGTCGTGTAGTCGTAATTGATATAATCGTATATTCAGTTTTAGCTGTTCATGTTGGAACTGCTTTATTGATATCACTCATAACGCTATTAGTGATTGCCCTAGTAATTGTAACAATTTGTGTTTCAGCTACAACAACAATCGCTGGTGTTTTTAATATAATTGCAAAAACAAATATCCACGTGCATTCAAAATAAATTACACGATTATATAATAAGGTTATATACCACGACTGCTGCATATTCCCAATTATCCTCGCTGATATCAAAGAGCCTTAACGACCGAATATAATGACGATAACGAGTTCTCAGCGGTGATTAAGATTGACGACGAGGCAACGACGTCTGATTAAGAAAATAATAATAATGATGTCGCTAGCACCACTGCAATAGATCTTGATGAATACAACCCAACCAAAGACAACACTAATCCACTAATCTTGAATTCAGCGTGAACTTTCCATCTGCATTGCCCGTAAAAGAAACCGCACTTGGTCAATTACGAATATACTACAGTTGGCCAAATATCAGGGCCAAATCACTCTGGGGTCAAAAGTCAAATAATTCATTGGTATTTGCAAATAAGAATAAACCAGATGGAACATCTGACTGGATTATTATTGGAATACCGAAGGGTTTTCATCAAATCAAACAAATAAATGATGAATTCCAGGGAAGAATGAAATTCATTACAGGAAACGAATAAAAAACAGCTATAACAGTTATCGAACAAACAGTAACAGCCGCGATATGGATACATTCGCAGGACTATGTTGTGGATATTTATCAGTCATCGATTAGAACTGTTATATGATGACCTGACGTTGCTCATGATGCACAATTACCGATACCTGAACCGAAATTAGACGAATTTCTCACACATGAAAAGAGATTCATGTTAATTCAAAAATATCGAATTAGTATATACCCATGGATTAGCACAATTATCAGTTATGATGCAAAAACCTCTACTCATTTCGTCTATGAAAAAGATTTTATAAATATTTCTGACCAAATCAAAGAAGGTTGCATATGCATGTATTCAATATCCCTATAATCGTTCAAAAATATATTATAGAAAATCCTATTTATGATTTAAAGGAGAAGGTTATTAAATTGATAAAACATCTAAATCAGATTTTTTTAAGGGTTTAACACCATTTTTAAGCACACGATAGGCTATACATGGCGGCCAGTATTATTGGTGGAGGAAGAAGCCGGGAAAACCCCCGGAAAGAACCACCGACCCACGAAAAGCTACTGGCAAGCTTTCTCACATAACTACATTAGCCGAAACTTAGACTCGAACACACGCAGACAGAGGTGAGATGGCAGTGATCCGTAACGGACAGTGCTTTAGACCACTCGACCACTCGAGGCCCATCCGTCAGATCTTGATCATTATAAATTAACTGAAGCGGAATGTTTAGCCTTTACATTGTCTGTATTTTCTAATGACGCGATAAAAATTACTCAGCGATCTTATCAATTGAAACTTTCCTACAATACCCGAGTCGTGGAAAGAAATAATTCCACGGGGTGATATTCTCAAATAGAGCAAAGATCCTTTCAGAGGAGGTCGTCATATATCATGGGGAATAGTTAATATAACATCAACGATCCCAGTCAATCTAATATGTAATGCAATTGATGGGGTAGTTATCAGACAAACACATAAATATCAAATCAAGTACAGCAGAGATATATTCTGTATACATTCACCCCTCAATTATCCCCTGGGCGTTTGATTGTACAAGAGCCAGTTAAACTAATGTATATCGGTTGTCATAATAATTTACTAACAAGAATGAATTTAAAATGTGCGGGCCATATCGGTAGAGCTATTGATTTATCTGGACCATCATACAACTGAATTTTGATATAAAATCTTAATGACACTCTCAAACCCTACTTTCAAAAATATCACGAACCTGGCAAAAAATGTATTTTTCAGTTTCTAATAGGATTTTCACGATTTGTACTACCATTTACCCAATCAGAATAATCAAAGCGGATGATTTTCGTGATTTTTAATACCATGTACTGTATCCATATATGTAATTCGGATGGTTTTCCTGATTTTTAATACCATGTACTGTATCCATATATGTAATTCGGATGGTTTTCGTGATTTTTAATACCATGTACCGTATCCATATATGTAATTCGGATGATTTTCGTGATTTTTAATACCATGTACCGTATCCATATATGTAATTCGGATGATTTTCGTGATTTTTAATACCATGTACCGTATCCATATATGTAATTCGGATGATTTTCGTGATTTTTAATACCATGTACCGTATCCATGTGGGCAGTGGCAGATGCTCTATCTGTTCGGGAAATGGACGAACCCGCCCATACAAGAGTTTCCTGCTGACTTGCAGGTTGGCTTTAATTAGCCAAAGGCTAAGGGAGTAAACCCTAAAAGAAAATCAGGAGTGGAGACCCTAAGGCAGTTGGACGATGTACTACATCCCCTTCTGGCAACTCCTTGGTCTGGAGAGGGATGGGCTCTGCCAGACGACTTTTGACCAAGACACACTGATAATGCTGGACAAATCTGAAGATATCATACCGGATCTGTCGTAACCCGGGTCAACAAGGACCGCGCCTGCCGTTTTCCACCAGGACGGAGGTGATAAGTGTGCTTCTGGTACTTTGCATGAAATCAGAGCGAGAGACAACGTTGCCATCGCCACCTGGAACATTAGAACTCTGGAGCAAACTGGAAGACTCCAAGAGTTGACACATGAGATGGAACACTACTCATGGCACATCATGGGACTCTGTGAAGTAAGATGGAAAGCCCTAGGAGAACACCAAACTGAAGATGGGCATATATTATACTATAATGGAGAGTTGGACAAGTCCATAAATCGAGTAGGCTTCCTTCTAAACAAAGCCATCAAGGGATCTAGCAGAATCATCTCCATTCGTCTGAAAGCATCCCCTTTTAACATCACAATTATCCACGTCTATGCTCCAACTACTGATCATAATGATGAAGAAATAGAGGAGCTCTACAACAAACTTCAAAGTATAATAAACATGGTAAGTAAAAAAGACATCCTTATTATTCAAGGAGACTGGAATGCCAAAGTTGGCAAAGATGCTCTAAAAGACTGGGATGATCATTGTGGACCTTCTTGCAACGAGCTTACCAATGAAAGAGGGAGACGTCTGCTCGAGTTCGCAAGCTACAACAACTTGGTACTAGCCAACAGTCTGGGTCAACATAAAGCTTCCCGATGCTGGACATGGCATGCACCAAATGGAACCCATCATAACTAGATCGACTACATACTAGTCCAAAACCTGTACCGATCTGGCATCAATAGAGAAAAGAACAAGAACGTTTCCAGGTGCTGATGTTGGGAGTGATCACGACATAGTCATTATGAACTTCCGAGTGAGGTTGAAGAAAATTAACAAACCAAAGAAAATCAGGCTCAAATTCAACCTTGAACTACTGAAGGACCCTACCATCTGCAAGTCATTCCAAGCCACAATTGGAGGAAAATTTGCTCCACTCCTTGTGATGGATGTTGATGTTAAAGTGATGACAGACACTTTCAACACAGTCATGACAACAGTTGCCTAGGACTTCATTGGCCTCCATCGCCCAAAGAAAAAACCCTGGGTTACAGAAGAGATTCTGAATCTGTGTGATGCCCGAAGAGACCTAAAAAAACAACCAGAAACACAACAGGGGCAGTAGAATATCGAGAAATAAACAAGAATGTCAGAAGCAAATTGAAGAAAGCAAATGAAGATTGGATTGGACAACAGTGCACAGAAATAGAGAACAGTCTGATAAAGAATAACAGCAAAAAGGCATTCCAAATTGTGAAAGACCTCACCAGAAAGAAGCAACCAAGAGTCAGTACCATTCAAAATGAAAATGCTAAATGCCTCACAGAAGCAAGTGACATTGCAGGAAGATGGACTGAGTATTGTAAAGAACTCTGACACCATCCGTCCGCAGGAGACCCAGAGGTGTTTTAAGTTCCAAATTCCACAAATAATGATGATTTCCCCATTCTCAAAGAAGAGGTGGAGTCAGCAATAAGAGCACTGAAGAATGGAAAGGCAGCTGGAGCAGACAACATCCCAGCTGAACTTATCAAGAATGGTGAGGAATCAGTGATAGAACTACTAACACAAATCTGCAACAAGATCTGGCAGACAGGCGATTGGCCAAAACAGTGGACCCAGTCATTAATTATAACACTCCCAAACAAGCAGAAGAAATAATCGCTGAAGAACAGGCAGGGATCCGTAGTGGAAGAAGCACAACAGAACAAATTTTCAATCTTAGGGTTCTGTGTGAAAAGTACTCACAACATCAACAAGACATCTATCATGTGTTCATAGATTTCAAAAAGGCATTTGATAGAGTGTGGCATGAGGCATTGTGGGCCACAATGATGAAGTACAAAATGGGTCAAAGCTGACCAACACCATCAAGCAGCTGTACGCCAAGGCTACCAGTGCAGTAATTGCTCAAGGTTCTGTGAGGGACTGGTTCAGGACTACAGTTGGAGTACGGCAAGGCTGTCTTCTGTCAACCACGCTTTTCAACATCTACTTAGAGCGCATCATGAGCGGAGCCCTGGAAAACCACTGTGGGACAGTCAGCATTGGAGGGCGTAACATCACCAACCTCCGCGTTGCAGACGACATTGATGGGCTGGCAGGCAGTGAAGATGAACTTGTCACCTTAGTGAAGAACCTGATAAAACATCTTCCAGATTTGACATGGAGATAAGTGCCGAGAAGACAAAGCTGATGACAAACAGTGGGAAACAAATTTCAACCAAGATTAAAGTCAGAGGACAGGAACTGGAAACAGTGGGCCAATTCAAATATCTTGGTTCCATAATCACGGAAGAGGGATCAAGAGCAGACATTTTGTCACGAGCAGCACAAACAACAGCAGCTATGTCAAAGCTAAAACACATCTGGAGAGACAAGAACATCTGTCTGAAAAATAAAATCAGACTATTGAGAGCACTAGTCGTCTGAATCTTTCTGTATTCATGTGAGCCCTGAACCCTGACGGCCGAATTACAACGAAGAATTCAGGCACTTGAAATGAGATGCTACAGAACCATCCTTGGCATCTCTTACATGGACCACATCAGAATGAAGAAGTGCGCAACACCATCAGGCACAAAGTAGGCCATTATGAAGACCTCCTGACCGTTGTCAAAACGAGAAAGCTGAAATGGTATGGCCATGTCACTAGAGCCAACAGTCTATCCACAACAGTACTGCAGGGTAGTGTCCAAGGTGGTAGAAGGAGAGGTAGACAGAGAAACAAGTGGAGTGACAACATCACAGAATGGACCAGGAAAAGTGATGCACAGACACAGGCATTGGCACATGAACGAGTCAAGTGGAGGGAACTGGTCAGATGTTCAGCAGCACAGTGCCTCAACGACCACACTAATTCAAGAGACTGACGATGATGATGATGGCCGTATGCATAATATATGTAATTCGGATGATTTTCGTGACTTTTAAATTCAAGGAAACTGTCTCTCCACTGAAATGTATACACTGTTAGTATGAATAAATACCATATATGATACATTCATAGTAGGGGTGGAATTATTTAACGAAATATCGGTCTGTAGCGGTTTACTGTTATGGCTATACAGACTGCACACGGTGTTTTGCACCGCGATTATTTCACGATCTTGCTTTCATCAAACAAATCTTTTCTTTCTTTTTATCCTATTTGCACGCTTATAATGAGAGTGCAAGGGAATGTAACATGAGATGCACATTATATTTACTCGGGTAAAGTTATCCCTAACTAAAAGAAAAAAGTGCTGTGTGGGAATTTTAAATCAGACTAAAAATTTAGGTGAAATTTATATTTTATATTTTATATTTTATGACTTGACTTCTTTCAGTTGCTTGCAGACTTGTCATGTTTGTTAATTTTATATGCTCATTTGGCTACCATTCAAAATCACATTACTTAGAAATGCTGTAATTTTCAAGTAGTAAAATGTTATAGTGATTGATATATTATTTTTGTTTAATTGCTACTGGTTTTCAATACGTATTGCAATATGGGCTGGCAATATCGCAACATATCCTAATACGGTTTTAGCATATCGTTGCACACATTATTCACTTAAAATGTGTCTATTATATACACACAAGACATACCTGAAGACAATATATTCTTTAAAGTCCATGTTAAGTACAAATATGTAAAGTCAGCATTAGAGGAGTAGACGGTTCAAACAAGATAACCACATCACACAAACACACACAGACACGGGACGGTTTTAGGGCTGTACGGGCTGGTGTAGAATGGTAATAATATGTCCCGAAAATCTAATCTCAGTATCAATGAAGAAATTCTGTGAAATATTGAGAGTAAAAACAAGTTTGTTTTAAACTCAAATTTATTTTCAATTATTCATATATATATATATATATATATATATATATATATACATATATATATATATATATATATATACACTGTGTGCATATATGGCCAGCTAATAGTCATGGTTAACGTGAGACACACTTTATAATTTGTAAATATACATTATCCAAAATAAGCTACTGGTACTTACATTAAAAAATAGAATTATAATGATTTTTGATGAATATTATGTCTGAACTATCACTGAAGCAGCAGTGATATATGTGTGTGTGTGTGTGTGTGTGTGTGTGTGTGTGTGTGTGAATGGGATTTAGCTTCAACAATTGTTTCAGACATATCGCTACAATGTCTGCAGTATGGCAGTTTAAGCCCCAACCATTCACATCATCTTGACATCAGGCCGACCATTCCTAACACCAACCTTTTAATGCTGAACGCCAAGCTAGGTAGCTGTTAGTTCCATTTTTGTAAGTATTTGATATGACTCGGCCAGGCCTCCAACCCACGGCCTCCCGCCTCCGAGTCAGACGTTCTAACCACTAGACCACCGGAGCTGTTAAATGATATATGTAATATATAGTATGCTAAATATATGCATGTTTAGGGACACAATGTCGTGGTAGGTCACTCGACCAGTTTATGCTTTGTTGGATTTACTGTATGCAGGTATGATCATAGGACATACGAAAGCATGCGATGAACCAGACCTCAGCTGTAGTGTCTGATATACATGGATATAAACCTTAGAAACAAGATTCAATAGTATCAATACATATCTGTTATTTATTCGAAATACTAAATATCATATTAATAATTTATTTATGAAATTGTTAATGAAGTAAATTATCGTCTGTTTTTGGAGGTGTCTTCTGTACTTCACAAGGGTCCACTCTGGTGGCCTAAGTGTTTAGAGCGTCCGATTTGGATACCCAAGACTAGGCGCACAGCATTAAGAAGCTAGTATTAGGATTGGTGAGCATGGTGTACGGATAATGTGAACTGGTGGGAAACGTGTCTGTGGTATGATGCACCAGTGCTGACTATCACTATAAACTGCCACAATGAAGATATGGTAGCAACGTGACTGACCAGTTTTTAAAAGCGACGTTAAAATCTAAATCGCAGACACCCACACACTCTTTACAAAATACGTGACATACTGTACAAGATATTTCCTGAAGTTTCAGAGATGTAATGTAGAACACATACTGACATACATACATACACATACACACACAAATATATAAGTCGTGTGTACATGTACTTGAATAGTGTGTCCTATGAATACAAATTACTAAACTGATAAATGCAACTTTATGATTTGTTGTATTCTTTTTATTGCCTGTCAGAAATGTCATCTTCGATCGTATCTAAGACGGTAGTACCGGATGACGAAAGCATTTCAGAGACAACTGGAGGATTTCAAGTAGTCAGTGAAGAACAGATATATGCGACAATATTTGGAGAGTGCATAGGTGATGCAGTAGGCATCCTGGCCAAACATATGACCCAATATGAGGTGAAAAATGTAAGAATATTTTTTAAAATGTTTTTACAACTGTTCATGCGGTATTCTCTCAGCAAGTTTCATTGGTTTGTTTCTGTCCTATTTTAGACCTTTCTGAAAACTCCAGCGCTTCAATATGATGAGATCAGGGTCAGCAAGGAAATGAAGTCGAAAGCTGGAGACTGGACATACAACTGCGACCAAATGATTCTGGTTATGCATTCCCTTATTGACAATGGAGGTGAAGTATGTATTAATTTATCTACGGCTCAATATTCATAGCACATTTATCAATATGTAGTGTAGGATATACACTCAAGTTTGACATACGTTATGGTGATTTAATTTCAACGTTCGGTGTTATCTATTTATTCAGGCATTGATTATGTATATATATATATATATATATATATATATATATATATATATATATATATATATATATATATATATGTACTTTGAGGGCCATCCTGCAACCCATTGTGTCGTAGGTCTTCAACACGTTCTCAATCAGCTACACATAGTTTCCAGCCTCGAGATTGCCCAGAAAACACGAACTTCTGCGACAAAGCTGTTCCAAGCCTGTTTCTCCTTACTAGTGAGCTTCTTGGAGAATTCATTGCACTCAATGATCGTCTATATCTGTGGTCCGATGAAGTCATTAGCTTTGACATATGACGTTTAGAGCATAGGGAAGTTCTTGAAGGTAGACGAAGGCTGCCGATTCTTTATCTATAACTATGACAAATTGTTTTTACATGGCCCAATATAATGTGCAGTGGTGGCATCATCACCAGTGGCCCACACGAGACTTGTTCCTCCAGACGGAGATTTCGGTAGCTAGTCCCGCCTGTTGTACTGAGCATTGGTGTTACTGCTGTCCAAATGGCAACGATAGCAGATAAACTTGGCTTAACCGCCTTGAAGACCCATCAGGAATGCTACCATTTTGATGTCTCCGATTACTTCCTGGACGTATTCAACATACTTCATAGAATCCAGCAAGGTCTTGATGCTGTTGTAATTATATTTGAGGTGCTTCGATTGAGCGGATAGTTGTTCCCATTATTTAGCAATACGACATTGATACTCCTGATTGAGCATTTAATTAAGAGTCTCCACTCATCTGGTTAAAGGCAATTCAAATTGTCTCGAACAGACCGGTCACGTTGTATCAAAAGCAGAACCAATTTTTGACGGGTGAAGACGCTGAAAAATTCCTGGTGCTGCTTCATTTGAATTGTGACCTTCACACTGTCATCCAACAGGTTCCACTGTTTTCTGTTTGAGATTAAAAGCTTGGCATTGGATTTGGTGAAACCAAGATCTCTGATCAGGTCGTTGAGATCTTTTTGATTGCGTTAGTATGGGGTTTTATTCTACATTCCACCTCTGAAATAAGCATATGGATCTACAACATCTTCATCGCTCCCTGGCTTGCTGATCTCTTCAAACGCTTTCTGTTCCCATTCCAGAGTAGTAAGTACTGGAAGCTCAGTGCAGTTTGCCACCTTGGCGATGGATGACGGAATGACCGGATACTTGATAGCATGTGCAATCTTGTCAGTCCGAAGTTTTAAAGGGTGCACCATGCAGAAGTAGCAGTTGCTTGATTGGTCAGGAGGTTCCCGCCAAATTATTGGCTCTATTTTCCCCTCTGAACCATCTAACAAAACTATATGTGATATAATGTTTCAATAACATCGCAAATTGTTAAACTGTTTACACTTAAAAACGTTTACAATTTTAAAACTTTCAATGTTTAAAAAAATGAAACAAATCTTATAAAATTAAATTACGAGCAACACTTGTCCATCTTACCTTCCAAAGTTGTTTTTTGTTCCCCTTGCATTGCTCGCAGATGAAATTAGTTGCCAAGAGTTTGTCTTGATCCCAGATAGGTGTGCCGAAGTATGCATTGTAGGCCTCACACATCTTACCAAACGCTTCCACGGAGTTCATTTTTGGTCTTCTTTTCAATAATTGGCCGCAGATACAACACTATGCGTTTGCCGGATGCTTGCACCCTCTTGATGCCATATCAGAAAAATGCAGATATGTATCCACGTAGGCAGATGGAACTAAACTGAAATGCTGTGCGTAGAGCCATGCATTTATACTGCTATTTATATCACTGGAAACTTCGAAAAATGTCGTGAACCTACTCCTCAGCACCGAATCGATCTTGAATGTTCTGGAAAAAAATAAATTTTCAAAATACTCTCATGGATCAATCTAACCCACATAGTGTCTATAGGCAATACCGGCCTACCACGTCCAAACTGGTGCCTCACTTCACTTGTGCTCAACCCTTGCAACCCAAATTGAGCCTCTACTTAGCGATATATTGGACATAATGGGATCTAACTCATGATATGCTACAAGTGTTGTGAAATGCCATCCGCGATATGGTCCTTCAAAGGTAACATACGATAAATCAGCTTCACTATTGGTATCCAGAAATTACAAAATCCAACTCTTGAGTTTCCTCGTCATGCTCCGATCTTATTATGATTTATAGCTGGAGAAGGTTTGCTCGAATTCATATAGGAATTTCATCCTCCACGTTCTTGTACAACACCAGCAAAGTCCACAGTTCTGACGATATTGATCATTGATTAATGGATAATCTAGTATCTGACACAATATGGCAGAGGTACTGACATCCTGGGGTTCTCGCATCATCTGTTACATGTTCGAACGTATATGTATAAACGTTTGCTCGCAGATGCCTTCATTTGATTTGCATTTAGGGTTTAATGTTGCATCTATGGCCCCTGTTTCAAAGGTCTCATAGCCCAACATAAAATGGCCATGTTCATAACAGTAACTACTAATTTACAACTGATGGAACGAGATGATGTGTTTCCTGCCTCCACCTTCCTCAAACACCTACATCAGGCTAAAATATACACGCAAATTTAATCGCATAATCTTTTGTTTTAATGACTAGGTTGACGAAATCTGCAACCAAGCCACAAATAATACTTTCGTTCAGTCACACAGTTTCAGATACAGTGGAGGGATGTTCAAGGCAATCAATAAAACTTTGCATGAGCGTCTCAAGAGGGAGAGCAACTGGGAAGCAGTCATACCAAATTGTCAACCGCCCGAAACCAGTTCTCTCGAACTAAAGTGAACAACGATCAGCGCTCCTTACCTGACATCAATGTGATGCATCTTAGATCCCACGAAACGGAAAGCTCCAATCTTTTGATGCCAAATGAGAAAGCTGTGTAATGACGACCTATCGACTAGACAATTTGTTTCCGGTTACACCGAATCATATTCAGAGCACTTATCCTTTTGTTCTTATTTCAGTTACAAACGTTTGCACAATGGAATGCTAATCGGGTTACCAATGCCATGCATTGAGACTACGCAATCAGTGTTGCCTTGCAAAAAGCGTGACTTCACGTGCCCGCTCGTAGGGCTTCCAGGAAGATCACGAGATTAGCATAAAAATACAAAACAGCAGAAGAGATGTATCTTTCAGCAAGATATAATTTGAGTTGTTACTCTTCTTTACATTCTTAGTCTCTTTGTCAGCAAATATATATCATCTACATCTGTAACGCCACATTCAAACAGACTTGTTATATATCCCTGAGGAATGAACGTATTTTAGTACATATGGTGCATTCCTTGACTATACCGATAAACTACTCCATAACGACTTCTCCTGATGGGTGTGCTTACTGCGGCAGCCGATGTTTAAATTCAAGATCATCTTCTTGGGCTTCTTTTGCAGTGATTCCGTCATTAAAATGAATGCTAAATGTATCACCATTTGATCAACTTTAACACTGTTAGGGAAACGTCATTAGATTCACGTCAGAGATATTTCTGTATGTACAACCTACGGATGCGAATGCAGAGGAATGGGTGGAGTCCGGTCTCAATTTATTATTAGATGATATCAATGGAGTATGGCCTACTAAGGCTCAGTATTTACATTTTAAAATCTTCGGGATGGAAACTGTTCCGAAATGTTTTTCATTGGTTTTGTGAAAACCATGTGTATGAAATTCTCATTCTATCCGACGACTCAGTTGAGATTTAATAAATCAGACGCCAAGTCCAAACAAAATCCCCAGAACTTTGTATCAACGATTGGGATTTTCTAAAGAGATGTCTTCAGTGACAAATCCACGTGCACGTTCTAGACCGACTAAGGCATTGGCGGACTCACGCAAGAACCAACTAATGCAAACGTAATGGTTTCTTCATCTCTTGGTTTTCATTCAATATGTACCCCATGTGATGTACTTTCGGTAGACCTTTGGCGACAAGGTGAAATGCGTAATACCAAACTGTGTCTTACCAGTCCTTGTTTTCTCAAGTTCCGAAGGTGATACAGGAAGCAAAATAAACGGTGTGCCGCCTCAACCTAAATACTCCCATAAAAACAGGAAATCTTGGATCAAAAACCTCATCATATCCTCTATAAAATCGATATATTCTCTTAATCTAATACGATGAAAAGTGTTGATTCCCTTGTAAGAGTTCCGTGCCTATACGTCTGCATCTTATTGAAATATACTTTCTGGAACAAACAGTTCCCACAACCAGTGGTGGAGAAATCGTTCAAGTCAGATAGATAGTCCATCACCATCAAAGCGTACAAAGGACACGCTATTTCACTGCAGGCATCCATACCTCAATAGCGAAGGTCCTATGGCCCTATGTCGACAAACAAAGCATTATCATGGAAGAAATGATATCGGAGTAAGCAAAGGCCTATCTGATCTTCTGTTCAGTTTTGATTACACAAGTCCAGTGATCTTGGAGGTTTGCTCAAGAGGATTCCATAATGGGTACTAACGTTCCGGAACAGGACATCATTTGAATTGTTCTCAAGGGCTTCTTTGGGACTCCTCCCGTATAAAACCTGCTTCATCATGCATCACGTCAGGCAGAATCAGCGGATACATGCCGTAATAGTGGACCCATCTACATGCAGTTCCGACTAGATGGATCAGTATCATTCATGACAGCCACTGTTTTCATTGCCACGAACAGACTAATTTTCACGAGTAAACATCCAGTAGTGATAAACTCAAGTCTCTAAAGGTTATCTACAAGACGCACTACTACTACCTCTGAAGTGGTACGTAAGGAAGGACGAGCTTTTGCATCGAAGGAGATCATGCTTCTTCTTACCCCTTACAGAGGGATATGATGATATACCAACACACAGACACTTTTTCGTCCTACATGAAGGGGGCCATACATTCAGCATATAGGAAATAACACTAAAACAATATCGATGTTTGCTTTGCATCTTGACCCTCGAAGTTAGTATAATCACAACTGACATTATATATGAGTAAAACGGTTTTCTCACTGTTAGTATCCATGCCATGGAATTGAGATCAGTTATCTTTTCTACATCGTTTCTCTCCCAAATCTTTCATCCTAAAATATTAATCTTGATCTGCTGGGGCGTACAAGCCGTGGCGATCACGTTTACCTTATCGAGTCATTCAACGGCTTCATTCAACGGGTGCAGCTTCAAGACTTCTGCTGGATTTGTTTCGGACGACAAAGATCTTTCTTTCTGAAGCGGTTCCCTGATAAATGGATTCATTTCTCCATTTGGGTTATCTAGGAGTTACTTCACATACAATAGTGGACCAGATATGGTCTGTCCGGGTGAAGGGTTTTATCTTCATCCACCTCATACCTATTCTCTTAAGGTATTATGACAGGCAGCTAGTTTGAAGAAGACACAATTTGCTTTTTCAGGTAAAATATATTTCTACGATAATACTTACCCGACCATAATACACATATCCTCCCATCCGTTTTACCGTTACATCCGTTTAGAGAGCGTGCCATCAGCATCCAGTAGTAACTGGAAAATTCACAGCATGTGGCGCCAATCCCGATACCAAGGCGACATCACTCTACCTACTACCTAGGGGAACAGATAACGTTTAGATTTTAGATGAAAAGGTTAATCTTGGTGGGCTGTATTTGGGAAGTAGTAGTAGTTCTTCTCAGATATTATGATAGGGTAAGCATTAAGAAAAAACGTTATTAGCAAAAATTGATTACTAAATATTTTTCTGCTAAATGGTGTATACTATAAGTATTTGTCACATCTTAAACTCAAATGCTTATAATTAAAATTTGCAATAGAGATAATATATATGCTTATTCATGTCTATTCATAAATAAATATAGACAAAACAATTATTTCCTGTTTCTTTTTTTTCTAGATAAAACCAAAAGACTTTGAATCTAAGTTATCGAAATGGTCGAAAGACGGATTTAAAGAACTTGGGGATAGAAAGCATTGCCAACTTCCTAAGAAACCACACGAGGTATGTTTCACAATTAAATTTAATTTCACCTTGTGATTCAATCAAAAGCAGATTCATGTTAATACAGTTTACATGTTTCCCACTTTAATCATAATCCTGTATATATTGTATATATTTTAAAGCCGTGCCTTTGAAAAGTAAATAAAAGAAAAAAGGACAGCGAATGAACCTTTTATTCTCATTTCACTTTCACACTGGTTTCAACAATCCGTACAAAGTGTGATGTGCTCAAGTAGGGCATTATATATATATATATATATATATATATATATATATATATATATATATCCTCAAGAAAATGAAAGGCTTCTTTGCATATATAATACATTGCATTTTTCATCATTATTCGTCCCAATCACTTTGTTTTCTTCTGCGAAGATTGGCACGAGTTGTTTGACGAGAGCAGTAATCCTAGGGATTCATGCATGGGGGACGACGGAACAAATGGTAGACAACGTTATCAGTATTTGTAAAACAACACATCTTGATCCTAGGTAAGATGATGGACGTTTTTAATTTTGACTTTTAAACAAATTAATGGAGGATAAAGAATGGCATCTTGAGTAATCATTTAACGATATCCCTATGAATATAAAAAAGTTAAATAAATAAAAAAGTAACCCTGATGAATCCCAACAAAGAGGAGAGGGCTGTTTGCTACACATTCTAGAAATATACATACAAACGACAGTATAAATTATAAGTCAGCATTAAAGCAGTAGTTAACGCTCACATCTGTGTAATTCAAATATGGTGTGCCAATGACAGTTTAAAAATAACCATTTAAGTAAAACAAAATTGATGAAAATATTAGTTGAGACTATTTTAACAAGTTCTTGAGAACATTTATATTTCCAAGAAATCCGTCCCAAATTATGTAACAAAAACTTTGTTAGCGATTGTTAAATAATAACCTAGTTCACATATCCTCTTTCGTTGCCAATTTTTGAAATGGTGCCATAATGAATTATTAACAACTGTATATTTTTCAAGGAATATTAAATTAATGAAAATTTTACGTAAGCATAGCACATATGGAAGATAAATAATATGTCTTGTACAAAATAGCAGTTATCCTGGTCATGAAGACGGAACATGGAATAATGAAGTCAGAGAGACTAGAATGCTCTCCAAGAAAAAAGAATTTTATTCTTGATAACTTGGAAAAGTATACAGCTTGTACAAATGCCACTTTATTTTACAGATTTGATTGTAATTAATGCTTATCATAAGTAGCAACTGTCTTAGAGTTATTAAAAACGTTTCTATTGAATAGGAGGACACTCGTGATGGACGATGCATGTACATCGTTCATCATTATCCACAACGGGAGGGAAACTTTGCAATTAAGTCGAAAGATTTGTGAAAGATATATATCTTTCATTTTAATTAATTTGAGGCCAATATGACATCATGTCACGAAAGTACAATACCACCTTCACTGCGAAACCATCCCTTTGCCAACAAAATGCAGTCTCTCAGGACAGGTGTCCTTTTGTAACAGGTTTTTATGATGGATCAGTTACCAAGGTTAACATCAAGACCATTTAATATGGTAATTACACACAATCACTCTACCTGTATTGTTTCGTTCCTCATTTGTCTTATGAAAATATGTATATACAAGTAAATGTATGCCGCAGTATACATGTATAATTAAACATGTAAGAACATAATCACATTTATATTAGAAGTTAACATGTATTTGCTCATGAAATTCGAAATTAACTGAAAAAAATAATTATCTATCCTGCATAAAGTAACTTCGCTTCTTTAAGTTAATTTAATTATTTTCTCAGTGTTAAAATTTGACTCATTTTTATGGAGTGTATGCCATTGCTACCAAGGTATTTAAGTCACTTGTGATCAGTTGAAATACACATTGCGATGGTTTTGATCAAGTTGTTGTAACTATGGAAAACAGCATAACCTGTATAAAAAGATTACTGGGATGTTAGATCACATGTCTTGAGAGATCAAATACACAAGCATAGATTGATTGTCTATATGGTGCTAAGACCTATTATGAGAGATCATGCATTTTGGTAGAATTCATGATCTTTCACGACACTTCTTCTTCTTCTTCTTATATATATATATATATATATATATATATATATATATATATATATATATATATATATATATATATGCACACCAATGAATGAAATCAAAAGACAAAGTACTGTAATCCACAAACAGACTAAATGTATTTAAAGACAACAACGAAAGGCTTAATTCTTGATTAACTCTGAAAATTAGGCTTAATTTCTCAAATATTCTCTTTGTGTTTGAATCAATGCGACTTATAAAAAAACGAAGGAAAAAAAACAACCAATCTAATAATCATTACATCAACGACATTCAACACCAGAAAAAGCATTGTCACTTTCTGGTATTAAAGACAAATATAAAGAGCTCTTTAAACCCTAGGATTATGGACTAACTCCAAAACCAAAGTATCTACTCATCTGGAACATTGAATCCTATAGGAAGGGAGTTTATAATAACTTTATCAGGTTGGTGCAGAATTCCGCATAGATAATAAAACGAAACAAAGCTTTGAATTGACTGAAAGTCCGTGTCTATTCCAGTTTAAGAACTTGTGGTTAAGCTCATTGGATTTTCTAAAGACCTGGACACGACAATGGCAGTCAGTAACATGAACTTTAGCTGGGATTTTAATATATAGCACAATACACTATACAATTTAAGAAAAACGTAGACGTTCTAATTTCGTTTTATTTGGAAGAGACTTACGTTTCAATTCAGCGTGGTTACAAACGATTTCATCAGTGGTAGCTTACAGCTGTATTGTTAAAACAAATCTACACCGTTACAAAATATTACATCAAGGTAGTGGTGACTATACCGTCCTTGTGATGTGGTCATTCATAGCGTTGATAAGCAAAGTTGTGGTTGCTGGTCATGTTTTATGAGAGGTAACTGGGAACATTGCATTTATATAATCAAATCGATCCGTGCGTTTTGATTGTGAGAATGAATGATAGGTGGTCATGGGTATCAGAGATTGTTCAAGACAGGCATTATTGTAACTTAAAATTTCCTTTTGTGTTTTTACCCCACAAAAGACATGTTTTAATGTATTTTTAGTTTCTATTCCGAGCTCAAGATACAGTGTTGAGGTTATTTTATATAATATGCTTTACCAAACAATTAGAAATACCATCTATTTCATTCACTTCAGGTGTCATGCCGCTGCTATTTCTATTGCTGTTGCAATACGTTTGATGTTGCAGCAGGATCCAAATATCTACGAAAAGGGCGAACTAAATGTAGATGCACTGGCAGATAGAGTTCATCGGTATGCCAAAACGGTTCTCAAAGAGGTATGTCAATCAATGCAACAATGTTAATGAAGGAGACATGGGTTCCACTATGATATAAGACAAGATTTTATTTTACTGTGTACTGTGTAACACTTTAAATTCGTTGGGTTCCAATTCATATAGATGGTGAAGAAAACCACAAATTTAAAGTCTCTACAAAATATGTGTTAAAGCTGACATTTGACTGCGTCCTTCCCCTAATCTATTGGGTTATATGCAATGGAAAGACATCACCTGCTTCTTTCGCTGTTTTAATACGGCAACTATCCACAGTGCTGAGAATGTACACTATACATTAGGATGAATACATGAACGACAAGGCAGAATGGAACTTATTGCAATATAAATCCAGTGCAAAATTTCATAAGCATGCAAGCTCTTGTAAGGTTGTAAAAACAACTTCAGTATAATAGTAACTGAGTTAATTAATGTCTGTGTCATTCTTTATTTCGCAAAGCATTACTATTTGTATGCTCATGTTTGTCTCTGATAACATTATATTGTTAGAATCATGCAGTATATTTCGATACTGAACACATTTATATTGGACGCTAGCGCACAACACTTGTGTTTATATTGGACGCTAGTGCACAACACGTGTCTAAAAAAATTGTATTGTCTCTTAATAACTACTTTGTGGACAAACGATTTACAGAGATGCAGTACACGATATAGACTTTCGTTCATTAGATTTGTTTATGAATAAATTAAACAAACAATTTCGTCACCTGAAACGTTCCAATGATAACGTTAATTGTGTAGACGCGTGCAAGGAGTCAGACAAGAAACTCGATTGAAACCAAGTATTATCAATGTCAAAAGCAAACGGAAGAGACGCAGTAATTGCAAAATACCGTTCTGATCATTGAAAAATTATGTATTCTAAATATTTGCATGTGCTGGCAAAAAGAATGGTTCATTCTATGCCCCGTGCTCTCTAGGATATATTAAAATATAGCATAGCAAAAGCATATTGAGGCCAAGAGCTATCGCATATCTATCAGAGACGTACCATTTTAAAAGTCTGTCAACATTCTAGATTCGATACAATATTGACACTGAAGGTTTTGTTGGGAAATTGGAGCCTTAGAGCCAATAAACCAATACAACGAAAACGTATTATTTCTGCTTGCTAAATATACCGCCCATTCCAAACCAACTAGAAAAGTAATTTAAATGCGAATTTATTCACAATATGACTCTTAATTTTAATTTGAACTACACCAGAAACGATACTGATTTTTGACACTACTGTCAAGAGTGCGAGTTCAAAGGTGGCAGGGTGATGCAATGTGAGCAGTAATATTGTTATTGTGTATTAAGATATATATGGCTGCCTATGTAATTTTGAATAAAGCCTAAATTAAATTACATTGTTTTTGTAGTGTGTTGTTTTAATGAAGCATATGATAGGATTGGAAAATGAGTATATAATGAAAGGTTACTGCATTTGTATGGGAAAACATGAACTTTTTTCCGGATGAATACGTAACTCCCAAAGAAAGTGCAGTATTAATCCGGAAAACCTTGTTCATATTTGTTCGCGCAAATGTAGTAACCTACCAGTTTCAATGATACATACATGTTTGCACATATCAACATACTGTTAAATAAACAATCGTCAGATTAGTCCCATTTTCTTATCCAATCAGGTCTCTCCAAAGTGTAACATTGTCAAGTGAATGTAAGTCACTTATTATGAATTGGCTTAAGGGAAGACGTGTTGAGGTTAACTTAGACCTGATCCCAGTGTTCATCTCCACTGACCCTATCTTTGCAGTTTATATTTTGCGCATTTTGTAACAATGTCACTCTGAACCAGCCACCACAATATATAAGCATTAATAACAGTTGCATTCATCTGAACTATATGAATTCAATTTTGGATCACATTGTGGAGGCCACCGATCAACAAAGGGTTCTCATGAAACGATTTTCTCATTACGTTTTTGAAAAAAATATATTTAAAATCATTGCCATCGTTCAGGCATCTTATCACTAATTGTTGAGGACTATATCCGTTGATAGTGGTCTTTAATAACATACGAGACCTTAATAGCTTACGATTATGACAGTGGTATTAAATGTTTTAACTCGAACATGTGATGCTAGCAATGAAAAACTTCATTAATCAAACTAAAACCTGCAGTATTATTTACACGTATTCTCTCGGAGATGCTTGTTAATAAATTTCAATATAATCATTTACAGAGACATAGACATATTTGTTTCAGTAAAAAATATAGGGCCATGACATGACGGGTAACCATTTTTCAGTGGAATGTTGCTTAACATGAAGAAATCTTTACAAGCTCAGGTTATTCAGATTATGAAATATAGATTATCTGACGTGATTTATCTGAACGTGTGTTTCAACTCAGGATGATACAATGGCATATAATAACTAATGTAAGAGATATTCGTGTAAACTGTTAAATATGTTATACCATTAAGAAAAAAAAAACATTGTAATTTCTACTTTTTACCTTGGTTGTTTTGTTGAGTATTATGGAGATTCCTCACCGTAAATAACATTTAAATATATTGTTTTATTGTTTCTCTTTTGTAAGGATGAGCAGAAGAGCCTCAGAACGTACATACAGTGTAAAGATCTATCTAATATGTGTCTGGATACGAAAACGGATGAAGTGTTCAAATGTTTGGGTGCTGGCTTCTGGGCGCTGAGACAACAGGATTTCAAGAAAGCCTTAGTTGATATAATCTCCAATGTATGTGCAGTTAAATAGTCTATATAGACAAAAAAAAACTAATGCAGAAAATAATCAACTTTACATTCATTTGCTTCCGTTTAAGAAATAAAGTAAATGAAAGAAACCATATCATGCACATTCACGTCTCATACTTTCTTCGTCTAACTTTTAATAAACATCGCAACATCAGTTAAGGCACTTATGAACATCAACCATTCGTTGCAAAATCTATCATGCTAATCATACCTTCTGTCAAATTCAATATCTATTTGTTGTCTTTTTATCGGTTTTCGTTTTCAGTCACTTTTTCAGTTGATGGGGTTTTGTGGTTTGTTCTTTCAACATCTCACTTTAAATGACGTATATGTTTGCAATTAAGCATGACATTCTCACATCACATCGCCTTTCATCATTTTCATCAGCTGTATTGTCTTTCTCTCAATAGACATTTATTTCTTTCACTTTCCATGTTGATATTTAGAAAATTGCATGCATTGTGTCTATTTCCTTCTCACATTGCAGCTGAAATGATTTACATTTCCACATTTCTTTACTCTGCTTTATTGTGTTTTATAACTTTCCCCATATATGTTTGTCATATACTAAACATTAAAGACAAAAGAAACATTGGCTAAATTTTGGCCCGTGTAGGACAATCTTGTGAAGCGATGATCAAAAAGTTTGGTCAGGTGGTCCTGTAATAGCAATGTCGGTATTTGTACACACACACACACACACACACACACACACACACACACACACACATATATGGGAGTGGTGTTTAACCATAACCATAACAAGTTCAGTACACATTATTGTCAGTTGATTCCTAACGGCAATTGTTCATGCAATTATGGCATAATACGGAGTGGTTTGCACTTCAAACTAGTCCATCGAACATATATCGTAGAGCATTCAAGATGTTTTGTTGCTGAAATCTGAAAGACTATCTACAGTGAATATAGAAAAATTGTAAATGTCCCTCGTTCTGTTGTTGTTCCTGTTATATCCACACATCCGTCACAGAATAGCAATACCTAACAACGTCAGTGTCATCATCATGGGCTTCGTCTTTCAATTTTACACCGATTTCCATGCTGTCACCAAGGCATTTGGTAAGATCAGTGGTTTAGCAACTAGATATACAAAAGCATTGACAAGGATGCATCCAGTACATATGTCCATATGTACATTGCCGACAAATCTTTAAATGGTCTTTAAACTATCACAAACACGTTATTGTTACAGGTATATATAAATAAGGTTGCTTGTTCATTTCCATCACTGACCAAACAACTGATTTGAATACACTCTTAGAAAAGAAAAGTTGTGTTACTTGATACAACAAGCATGACCCAGGTTGTGTTTGTATATTTTCCAAAGGAATTTATTCTATTTGTATTATTCTCAATAAACCATTACAAATCTGACAGAAGTTTGAATATATCAAGTTTCATAAGCCTGTTGCAGCTATTTCTATAAACAAGGAGTCTTAAACTGACTTTATTTTACTGCAGTTGAAGCATCATTTGTTCATAAAAAGGTTTAAGCTCTTTGTTGACTAATAATTAGATGAACTGTATTTTTGTTCCCGTACATAGAAAGACTAGATTTTGTAAGAATTTTACCGTCTGTCCGATTATCTTTGCTTTGCATGTTGTGTTTATAATGCCTAGACTAACTTGACACTATATAGTCGGGACTTTTGCTTTGTGTGTCATTCACTATACATACCTACCTATCATAGAAAAACGCATGCTGCTTAAATTGATTAATCCCTCAAAGCATACATACATACATGCATCGATACATTCAAAGATACCTTTTATAACGCTTAATGCAAGTCAAATAAGTGGCTTGGATCTAAAGGATTCAAAACCTGTTTTACATGTGACGAAATGTGGTTTAACACAAATCGCCCAATGTGTTAACAATAGTTCAGGGGAATGTTGTGTTGAATTTAATAGTATATGGTTCTACCATCATATATATATTGTGTAATGAATATAATTATGGAGTAATATCAACTAATGCAGACTTCTGAGTTCAATTTGCAAATATGAAATTTAATTGTATTGTTATCTGAGTTGTTGCATCAATGTTTATTACTTGATCCATGTGTATTTAGGTTGGCTTAGTAAATCTTTATGCTTCGTGACATAACAGATGTGATCAAATTTATCCACAAGTGTCTCGCACCAGCTGCATACATTGATCCAACATGTCAATAAATCTATATTAACAGTTTAAATAAAACTGATTCAGAGCAAATCGTCTAGAAGCAAATTGTTAAAATTAGGACTTTATGTGTGTTTCATCCATGGATTTTCAGGGGGGTGATACCCACACCAATGGAGCGGTTGCAGGTTCCCTTCTTGGCTGTAAACTTGGAAATACGAACAAGTTTCCGGATCCCTGGACACGGCTAGTGCACATTGAGTGGCTGGGTGGCAACATTGCGAGGTAAGTTACTTCTCTACTAGTGCTATTACACTAAAGACAATGACTACATGAACTGCGGTATATTTTTTCATATATGATTGCAAAACTATCTGCTAATTCTAAGTAATGTACTTGAGTTTAGATATATTTTTGACATGACAGCACGTGCACCAGTCATGAATATAATATATCTGCCTTGTAAGCACACAGCTGTTTTATTGCGCCTTATGAGACATTATATGAATTCCAATTTCAAAACCTGCTAAAAATGTAAAATGTGATTTCTTATATGTAATGACAGATATATGATACATGTTCAAAGGTTCTTCTATGTTCATCCTAAACTTGTTCATGGATAATTATTCATACTTTATGAACACAATTAAATTATTATCTCCCTGTACTTAAAAGTGCAATCGAATAGCCATATTGCATTCACTTTTGATGCCCAGTGTGAAACAAAATGTATTTCAGACTAAACATATAAGAGGAACAAAACCAGTGGCTTGTAGTGAGACATTACGTATTTCAAGCATTATGTGTGTAGTATTTCGTGACATGGGTATGTTAAGCTGTACACATTATAAAGGTTGAAAATTGAAAAGAATAACCGATTACAGCCATCAAATGTTTCTTACATGCAAAGAAAATTTTTAATCCTAAATATGACATATTTTACGTATTTAGTTCTTTCATCTATTATCTAAACACAAATATTCTACAAGAATGGTTGTGTAATCATATAGCTAGACCAGAGTATTAGAGTATTCCAATGACAGGCTTACGGGAATGTTTCATTCAGCCCGCGTTCATAGAAAAAGACAGTTCTATATTTATGTTATAAAGATTTGTATCAATGTAGACCGAATTTAATTTTTTTTACATTTTGAAAACAAGATGATATTTAGTTTCACATCCAGGTAAATACAAATTGAAGTTACATACTAACATTTATGTTAACATATTAAACATAGAACTATAATGTCTGCAGATTACGATTGGGAAGCATAGTATTGGACATTTGAAACAAACTAAACAATTTGGAATCATGCCTCAAATACATATCTAAAAATACTGTTTCAGATAGTTTGATTTTATGGACCTCTAAATCAATAGTTAATGCTCTTGCATTTTTAAGTACTTTGCGAAGAAATGTGTTGGCAAGATCTTTAATTACCCATCCGTTTTACATTGATTCGTTTTGGGTGGATTCAGTATACAAGAATTCAGGGGTCGCATATATCCTTGACTAATATATGATGTTGATGATGAATAAGTATCCTAACATAAATAGTACTGAACTTATATTAGTAGATCAATATCATTCTAACATCTAAATGCATCTAAACAGTCTTCATTACAGGTTAATTAATACAGAAACTGCAAACCAAAAGTATTACTTATTATTGTAAAAATATTAATCTTATTATATTTTCAAGTTAGTATTTTTTTTAAAAATTATAAATTCTCGTTAAGATTATCAGCAAAGAAACACTGACAATCAAAGCTGATGCAAAAAACCCTAAACAATTATAATGGTTTTTTTTTTAATAATTAAATATACAACTTTATGTTGTATAGTGAGTTTTATGTTTTATTTGCCAATTGTTTATGGATGTGTTCACTTGTTTTAGATTCCTAGCTATGCTAGCAGTATACACACAACCCCGACCCCATGTAGGACAAAACGAGGAAGATAAAAGCTCAGACGTACTACAAAACTATTCTGGAAAATTCAAGAATTTGAATGAAGACATTACACAGCAAATTCGTGCCACTTTGTACGGGCAATGTATCGGGGATGCTATTGGTTTATTGACAGAGTTCATGACAGAACGCGAAGCCAAGAATGTAAGATATCCTTAAACATTTCGATTATCCGTGCCAAAACGTTAAAAATATTATTATGTCAGTAATTATGTGTGATTTAGTGGTTTAGTAATATGCAAGGCTAAAAGCATTAGTTAGATAGTTTGTTTTCAAACGTTTAAGATATGATTGTGTATTGACAATTCTGCCTATATGAGAATATTGATAACTGAAGTAAGCATTGGAATAATGCTACCCTGATTGATATTGTATTAATGTACATTCTATACGTTTAACATAGCATTCAATGAGCTTGAATTGCATTATATTTCGAGCTACCTCTACCGATATAATACATTTAATATGGTATAACATTATAATAGGTGACGTATTCTGACTTTGCAAAGCAATGCTGGAGTTGTTAATTACATGGAATATGTGCCTTTTAGACTGTGTTTCCTGGAAAACCACACAATTGATACTAACACATTATATAGTGATGTTAGATTGATTGTACGATAATTGAAATCTAATGCTTTTGTCATACTGTGATCCAATATATAATTTTCAGTCACGGAATATGAATTTTCGTCTATCCTGCGAATATCAGGAGTCATAGTTATTAACGTTTTGTGACCAATAGTCGCAGAGTTGTTGTCAACAGTGATATTCATATTCAGATGCAATATTGAAACTTTCAGTCACCTCTTAGCATCTTGTAGTTTATTGAACCTTTGTGATATCAGGATAAATCTCAGTTTGTTTGTGGTCAAATATCATTGGACTTCCTATCTCACTGATAAAAGGGTATATCCTTTTTACGTCCAATGACCTCATGCATTTTTACACATTACCTGTATATCTGAAAGACGGTGTAATCTATTACAAAATACGTGTCCGAATTCGCTCTTGTGAATACCTGCAACGTACGTTGCAAGCAAGTGTTCAAAGGTCTCAAACGATCAGCCAGTACAGTATTAACACATGACTCTGTCAAACAGCTATCTCCTGATTATATTTAATTTTGGAAAAAATCTCGCAAACTGTCTATGAGCAATATATATCCTTGATGAAAAAGAAGTTTCATGACTATGAAACTAGAAAATTAAGAACATCAGCTACATTAACCTCTGGTTCCTTTAGTACGGCCAACAGGGAACAATCGCTAAGAACAGTAATAACAAAGTAGTTAAGACCATTACTGTAGATTATTCCCTTAATTCAGAAGACATAATTCCTCCTCAAATTATTACATCATCAACAATCCTATCACAAATTCAAATAGTCCACATCATATCTTAGGGACGGACAACACTGTCAGATACAAGCGTTATCGGGTAGATCGACATACTTGTGGTTTCCAAAATCAGCATTCCTTTTAAAACGTTTAAGCATCTTTCGCTGCTTTCGTTCATGTTAGAAATACAATATTATCCTAGTAAATTTTATCTCATTTTCATTTCTACTGTATAATCAAGACACAACTATGAATCCATCTTAGAGCAGCGATGTTTAAAAATTCGTTCAACGCTCCGTCTTTGGTTGATTATGTTTGACTCATACTTCATCCCCTAATTGTAAAAGGTAAGTCGTTATGAAGAGTCTTAGTAATCATGGCACTTGATTTTCTTTCTATAGCTGTGAAGAGCTTAGTTATAGTTTAGTATCATAGGTCCCTTTTCCTTGCAAATTTATAGCGAGGTTATATATCAACTGGAGGTTTACCAATGATAATGTGTACAGATTTTGTAATTATTATCGCTTTCTTTATTGACAAAGTTGCCATATAAATGAATAAAATATATTGGTTTGGGTATCATCTCCAGCATCACTTTTGGTAATCAGGAGACGAACTTTCTACATTATGATAAAAAAATTGTTGCTATGATAGCGGTCGATGTATTCTATTATTGTTCTTCTCATTATTTCATGTGGTAGTGTTATGATATTGCTTGACAAAATGAGGCAAACAATTTCAATCTTGTTCTAAACTGTGCCAGCTTTCCTGATTCGTTTACATATTAGCATGTCAGCCTACTGAATATAATTTAAACTCGCTTCGTTAAATATTCTCATAAATGGTTAGGTGAGTAATATTCTTTTCATTTGATGGTGAAGCTCATTTGCCACAATGAACACAAGTATTGACCAACCCATCACAGATTAGTGGATGAGAGGAAACATATGACAGAACCAATATTACTTCTTATTTCATACTTGTCATTTCTATTAAAAATTCGAAGATAAAATCCTAGTTCATAACATTCATTTGCAAATAATTCAATTCCACAGGTTGAATCGTTTTTTTTCCAGCTATAGATAATCATTTTCTATGATGGTTTAAAGAATCTCATCTATGGCTGTTATTGTTATCCGTTTCAAAGTTCTCATCTTATGCTCCCTGATACATATTTGCAAAGTAGTCGTTATTCTATTTATCACATCCATTTCAGCGCTATCCCTTGAAATATCCACTTGAATATGTGAATAAATATAATGATTGTCACAGATGCCGATGGGAAAAAGGTGATTGGACCGATGATTCAGATCAGATGTTACTTATTATGCTGTCTTTGACAGAAAATGAAGGAAAGGTACATACATGCAAAAGATACTAAACTGGTATGTGTTCATAATAATTAGTAAGAGAGATAAAGTACATTTGTATGCTCAAATACATGTATGAAATTATATATGCATATAACGGCTTATAGATGAATCGAATAACGTGATTTGCAATTAAAGCTTGACTCGCCTACGTTTGACCTAAAATCAGAATATCTCATATATCTTTATTTTGGTGTTTTGTTCACACTTTTATTTATCATCTCCTGAAAAACTGCATCTCACTGCTTATATTCGTGAGATATAGAATGAAAAGGCAGTCACAGCTATTTGTAGCTTTTTCTAACCAAGCATAATTACAGGTGTATAGTGTTTTGTATTAGTTCTGTGGGTTTAATGCAAATGTTTATCACACTGTAGGCTATACATGGTGGCCAGCATATGGGACAGTTGAATAATACAGTATGTTTTTTTTGAAGAACCAAAATGCCAATGGAAGCAGCTGGCCAGCGTCCGTATTTACCATTATTGATTAAACTCAAACTCAAAAAGCATGCGCACAGAGTTGTAATAATGTAGAGATTTAACTATTTTCACCTGCAAAATTATCACGTATCAAAGGGGTTATTTTCAAATATATTTTAGTGCATGCATTTCTTCTTTAGGTTGATCACATTGATTTTGCAAAACGTATGGTAGACTGGATGCATTATGGATTTAAAGAGTTGGGGGACGGTGGAGGTCTAGGCATTGGACAAACTACACACAGCACATTAAGTAATCCTATGTTCACAACAGATCCATTTCGGGTAATATGTGATTTACTTTTAATACTTTTTACATATCACTGAATTGTTATTTTATATATTAGACTTCATGAAACATATACTTTAGCTATTAAAAATTGTTAAGATTTTACACTTAAATGTATTACCTGAAACCATGGAATATTTACGGAAATAATTGGCTACCTGTAAACACTTGTTCACAATATGAGCATTTTTAATTATCAATATGATGTAATATATATATATATATATATATATATATATATATATATATATATATATATATATATATATATATAAATTGGTCATATGTCTATTTACCAATGTGTGTATGTATTAGGATGCACAGTATTTGTGTGTGATATACACGTTTTTCTTCTTGCTCTTGGTGGTTTCCTTTGCATCTTCATTCGCTTCCATTTTGCCGATAGACTTCGGTTAATGTATCTCTTTCGTTGAATGTGTTTCTACGTTTATGTATAATTCGTCTTGCAAGCTTTGTTCCCGAAAGGTGATCAAATTGGTTAAATATTACCACGAAGTACATCTGAGCGTTATCAAGAATTGAAATACTTGAAGAATGGCATCAATCCTTTACACATGTCATACTTTGCTGTATCATTGGTGTAAAATTAATATACCATGTTGTGAATAATATCCCACGTTTATGTGTATTGTATTAGTTTTAGAAATCGTATTCTTAGATTCCTATCATTAGTTGTATTGAAACACCCATTTGTACGTTCACATCACTTAAATATATTGCATTACGTTGAACAGTACAGATGATACACCTTTAACAAAAAGTTTACAGTGTTACAAAAAGTGATGCAAATCACCAAAGATGCAAGATACTTTCATCATACTAGGTTTTAGTTTGGAAAGCATTATCATTAATGTAAAATATCAATGGCGGTTTGGAGTGTAAGCCGCCTCAGTTCTTTTATTTGGCGGGAAATTTGATGTATCAATAGCAGAATCCTTCATAACAGTCTGTATATAGTTTGATATTGTGTCTTTTGCAACTTCTTTATAGTGCAATTAATTACTGACTATTAATTGTTTTACAGAATTTCACATTTCACAAATTGGTTTATTGCACATACCAGTTTAAACAAGAGTGAACAACAAAGAGTTTTACATTGTTCCCTGGTTTATGCTGTGGAATAAATGAAAATGCATTTGTACCCTCTCAACAGCAATTGCACTGATTTGTCCTGTTGATAAAGCAAAGAGCATAGCTTACTCTATAGAAAGTTCCTGAATTGAATATCGGTGATGTCCTTGTAAAGAAAGAAATAGTTAAAAACCATCTGCTCATCTCTCATATATTTCTTAATGACGAATTTGCAGTTCCAGCTGTATTTATAGAACTAAAACATAATCCTTTGTATACCATCAAGGTTGTTCAATGAACACCCGTCTCGAATATTTCTTTCATGAATACGCTAGTGCTTTGAGTCGATTGAATCTACTGACGAAGGTTTAGTTCCAAATAACCTCTATCTGCTAATTCAGTTACACACACAACAACAAATAGTCACATGTGTGACAGGTGACTTAATATGTCTTTTGTTCTAAATAAACATCCACTTTGAGTACTGTACCGAGTACTGTTTTTAGTTCATGTTCTCCATGAATTTATGACAAGGAAGGCAGCCTTGATTTTGATTGGCTGTTCTGAAAAGTAAACACACCCATCTTCGTCTTTGCCGATTGTGTGCCAATTGTATAATCTCTGGTGGGCGTGCCAACATAAATAAAAACGACCCACAACATGCAGGAAACTCAAAAATCAGGCTATCTTTGTCCATAGTGGTGCCAGAAAATATAACATCTGCTTCGTCTTTGGCAATCTGTTGCACCATCGCTTCAGACAGCCTGAAAAGGTCGAAAAAAATAATGACAAATGTAAATCCATTTTAAAGAAAGAAACATGAACTGCTGTAGTTTTTGGGTCAGGTCAGTAGACAATCTATCTGCAGCACAATTTAGTGTTCCCGGCAAATGCGATCACTTAGTCAGATATTCCAAACTGCAAACATTAGCCAGATATCGTACAATAATTCATGCTAGTTAGAAACGAGGATTGATGTGTTTACATATGAAAATGGTAAAGAGTTATGCATGAGCATTCGTCACCGCCAAAGAGGTTGAATGTAGAACAACAGACTTTCAGTTATAAAAGGTAAATCTAATTAAGTATTCCGTTTGATCCCATTGACCACCTATTTAAGATTATTTTCCACAACCAACAAGCGAGCTGTCACAAGTCAATTACAACATGTGATTCACCATGTGAGACTACTTTAAAACTAAAGTACACATTATACATCCACCAAGATATACATTGTAATCTCTCTGCCGAAAATGAAGAATAAGAATGGAAATCAACATAACGAAGTGTGTATCTTTCTCTTACTTTGGGTCTTTCGAATATATAAAATGCATACTCCACACCTGGTTCACTAACAAGAAGCTCTAATGCAAGCTGAACCAATTCACGAATAGTGATGTTTATTTTCCGCATTAATGCACAAAACAGAACATCAAGTATGTCTAATTTACCTCGAGTTAGTATGACAGTCATTGTTGCAAAGTCCACTTATAATTCTACAAAATTTAAATTTTGAAGGTTTAAACACACATTTTTCTGCGGGAACAGTGAGCCCAAATAAATGAAGTTCCTGAAATATTTCCTTAACAGTTCAAGATACTGGTCACATGAACAACATATATCGTCAATACAAGCCACATGTGTGAAACCTTTTCATATCTGTGACGCAAAATCTGGCTTCAATATCCTAGTGATGCCAAACCATTCGGCAAACTTGTAAATTCATAGACAAAGCCATTAAAAAGAGCAAAATACTTCATATGCTGCATGGCCACAGGAACAAAGTAGAAAGCATCCTTTAAGTCTTTGTTTAATTGGCATCGACAACACCCCCTCCCCCCAATCGTTTCATCGCCATATATCATCCACACATTTATGAAAATGTTACACATTTATGAAACTGTTATAAATTCATATCAGTTTAACTGTCCCATCGTTTTAAGATAGAATGAACATATTTAAAAAATGGTGTCCAGGTGTTAAACCAACTTCAGTAATAATACATTTTGCATGAAAATTTAGAATTTCAGCATTAATGTGTCTCGGTTCAGTTAAAGTGAACTCAACTTGGTTTGATATATACGTTCAGGTGTATTGTTCATATACGAAACATCATATGTACTTACATGATGGTGCATACTGATAGTCTGAAGGGATATTAATGATCCTGCTTGTGTGTGGGAACCAGTTAGAGATGCGGTTCGAAACTGATCAGATGGGTTGATATATCTCAGTTTTAACTGATTTTATGAGCTCCCGGTGCTTAAAACTGAAGTTGTTGAAGAATGGATGATATTTTACAATTGTTAATGACAAAGTCCCTGACTGAATCTTTGTGGTAATTATCGCAAATTGTTTCTGTGCTTCTTAAACAGCTGCTTTGTCCTTAAGATGAGGGCTAACATTTATCCCAACTGAGTTATGAATAAAATATCAAACGTCCTGTCCTGTTTTGACGTCACATTCCATACCTCAAAATTGTCTTTCGGCACCTTGAAAGTGTTACAATTTCCATGCTGGAGTTACAACTCATGCTGTGGTTGAACCTTGCCCTTAGTGAATACTGAAATACACCTTTATTGTTCTAAAACGAAATAATTTCCACTTCCGTAAAAATATCATTATGATTGACCTGGGCGGAATCTGTATCTGGCATAATGAGACCTGCGACATCCACATCCGAGTTCCCTTCTTCGTACATACTGTCGAGACAAATCATTGTCTGATAAACCAAGTTGTTCCGTTCCTGCAGAAACCACAGCTGATGTGTTTGGCATTTTCGTTTTTCCAGCAATCTCTTCCATTTTTGTCAAGCGCACATGCATTTTGGACACAATATCAGCATGTTGTGCCTGAAAATAACAATGCATAGATTATTCTTTATCACGGGTAATCATATGGACGATTTGGGCGGAAATCACTTGATTTAGTCTGGCAATGACCCCCATGTCTTGTTGTTGCAAAAGCCCGACTTAATGTCGCCTGTGCGGTTATTATTTGCCTCGCTAGGCCTCGCATCTATGAAGGCAGTTGCTGATGGCAAACGTGCTCGTTTACCATCATAACCATAGCGGAAAATGTAATTACAACATCTGTGACACTTTTATTGTGTGTACAACAAGTTTTGAGCATTCACTAATTAAGCCTGAGCCCTCTGGGATCTGCCTTAATCGGTTTGCCTCCTCCATTGTTCCAGGGTAAATTTGGGAAAAAACTTGCGACGCCTTGTATTTGCTAAGGTGCAACCAACGTTTTGAAGAATACTGCTTCTTAGTGCCAAAATAGAAAAGTTCAACACAACTGCCAAAATCGCTAAATTACGCTTTTCTCTTCGACGTTCTGTTCATCATGATATTGCTTCCAACATCATAC
This sequence comes from Unio delphinus, assembly GCA_029339505.1. Classification (NCBI taxonomy): domain Eukaryota; kingdom Metazoa; phylum Mollusca; class Bivalvia; order Unionida; family Unionidae; genus Unio; species Unio delphinus. The sequence continues at coordinate 7,541,289 of JAQISU010001239.1, forward strand.
TGCCTTGGCTACATTATCCCTGATCAGCCTCGTGACCAATATTATCTTATAGGATCATGAGGCACTCATGGAGAAAGTGAAAATTTCAGCAATAACAATCTTTAAATTTATCCTAACAATCTAGTACATAATGAAGTCATAAAACCTTTCAGTTTATTACTTATATAGGGCCAGACCGTAAATCTAATATATATCATTAAGCATTCTGAAATAAACATATACATTTGTGTACATTTTTGCCAGGTTTCAGAGGCGGTTTGGGAACAGGGTGAAAGAAATGTTGCTCCTAATGGGGGTGTAATGCGAACGTCTATACTAGGAGTTCATGATTGGTGGGACGTCAACTCAGTGAAGACGAATGCTATAACTATCTGCAAGACAACTCATATGGATCAACGGTATTCTAATTTACGATATATTACGTCAAAATGCCCACATTTATATGTTTTCAGAGATGTAGGAATATGTGTTTACCCACAGATGATGCCTATATTTCAAAGTGTCTTCTGAATATTCTTAAAAATATTTTAATGAGGTAAAACTTGTTCGGTGTTAAAATAACTAGGTTCTTTCTCGGCTGTATCATTGCATATATACTAAATTTATTGGCTAATATAATTTCGCAGAGTATTGCCACCGTTATATATATATATATATATATATATATATATATATATATATATATATATATATATATATATATATATATATATATCCTTTACGCATCATGATCCAGCTGGTAAATAGTCATGATATTTTTCAAAATCGGCCTTGAATAATGAGCACAAATGACGACAGTGCAAACTTTGATATACTGAAAGGCAGAATAGAGACTGTAACTAAAAAAACATACGAACATGTTTCAACATAATACCAGGATCTCTAGAACAGAAACCTGCCATTTTTTAAACATTGTTTTTTTTCAAACAAAACATATATATAGCACAAGTGCATATTTTAGCATGGTGTAGTTAATATGTATGAGCGTCAAGTGAAAATATATATGTATAACATATACAATATGCTTTACGGTGTCTTGATCAGATAATGTCAACCCATATTCTAAACAAACAATAATTGGACAAACAAATTGAAACAATGGCAATGCTTTTATGTTGGGCAATGCCTTTCTTTCTGTTTAGCGCTCATAGTCCTATTGTCAGATGAACTAACAATATGCCTCTGATTCTGGTATGTACCGCCTGTTATGTATCCTCGGTCCATCCCCCATTGCCATTTGACATTTTACACTTCTCCAAAAGCGTTATACCCATTTGGACGTTTTTCAAAAGCAATCTCCAATACTGTGCTATCTGATTTACAGATACTATAATAAGTTGCTATTAAATATGGTAGCCGTTACAAAAACACAAAGAAAATCAAAAGACTAATTGTAACAGATTCCTAAACAAAGTTTAGAAGAAATAAATATGTCATATTTGCGTTCCAGACTTTTAAAACAACCTTCGTTCACTTTCAAAAGTGTTACTGTTGCACCGAAATTATAAATACGACAACGTTTACAACTGTTCAATCGACTTCGAACAAAATTAACAGAAAGCATCATAGCATAAACACCATTTAGGTTTTGCAAATGCTGACTCATATATGCCACTGTTTTAAATTTATGCAGGTTCTTAAAGGATAGTTTCATAACACTGAATAATATAATGTGTTCAGAAGTTACAGGAACATCATAACACAAGAGATCTTAATTGGAATATCAGATCAAAACCTGCTGCACAGAATTTAAACAGATTTAACAAAAATAATTATGTTGTAAAAGGCTCGATTTTATACCGCTGAAGCCAATGTCGTATCAACTATGGCCATTCGTTCTAAACAGGAAAAAGGATTTCTCTACAAAAATGTTGCTTGAGCGACATTCATATTTTAAACTAAGCACTATTGTGAAAAGCGTTTTCTATTACTGCATTGCAATTTACGCATCTGCCATCAAAATTGTTTGCTGTTAATATAGATTTATACGTGTGTGTGTGTGTGTGTGTGTCCATACATATATTGGTAACACCAAGTATCCATTCATGCACTCTATCTTTCTCGTACTTTCTCTCTTACTGTTTAACTATCAATATTGGAAAATATATTCCCTTATACAACAGCCAATATTAAATTCTATATTAGGATTTCGCTATAACATGATACTATATACTAGACTTAACCACTATTTCCTGTAAAATAACTTGCACTTGTGTGGTAGTTAGAAAGATGGCTCAAAAAACGAAATGGTACATGGAATAATAAAAGTTCATGTGAGTTTAAAACAAAAAAGAGAAACAAATACTCACCACAAAATCCGGAATATAATTTTATTAAATAGTCAGGAAATACTTTTGAAATCATGGGCTTTCAGATTCCATTTAAACATATTTTACTACCATACAAGTAATATTTCAACATAAAACAATGTTGCTTAATGTGTCATTATAATTAAAATTAAAACAATTACTTACAATACCCAATAGAACAGTTGTAAAATATAGACAAGATAGCATGCCATATCATATAGCCAGGTATCCGATGCTGTTGTTTGTCTCATGCTCATAAGTGTTGCACCTCATATTTCTGATTTAGATGTCAGGCTTCAGCAGTCGCTGTAAGCGTTGCCATCAGCTTGATGCTCCAAAAGGAATTCTACAGCAATGGATCATATGATGTTGACGAACTCATTGAAGGGTCTTATGAGTATGCCGCCCAATGTCTAAAAGACAAATCGCAAGTATTTATGAGAGAATATGTGACAAATCATGACTAATCTAACATTATATTGCCAATGTATGTTTTGAAATATCATAAGGTCAACCTGATAAGATGATATAAGTTTGCACATTTCTAAGTATTGGATGAAAGTTATTCTTTAAATATACAACAATATGTACACGTCTTATGTTTATCAATCATTCTTAATGTTAGTGTAAATAGAAAATAAGATAAACTTATTAGGAAAATATAGGTGTATAAATACAAGCATGTGAGAAATACAACATACGTATCATCAGTTTATGTACCTCAGATGCATTATAAAGCCAGAAAACTGTTTAATAAATCTAATGAAAAAGGGAATATTTCACATGTATATCATGTTGATGGTGGCCTTTGGCAGTGTAGATCCTAACGAATACCTTTTCTCCAAGCGCAATTGAAAGCTATATGAACCAAAGCACACTAGGGTTCATATGCTAATGGGGTTGACATCATTTTTCATTAACTTCCATAAGTCCTACCTTCGGCTTCCGTTATCTGTTATATTATTCCAGGGTGATGTTTCGCCATTTGCGTCAACGTATACAATATGTAACCTATGAACAGAAATGGTCCAGGTACAGAGTGATAACTTTATATGGACATTAGTCATGTTGAAGTAGAATCGGGTGTGAAACAGAAATACTTAAATGCTATCTACCAACGAGTGTTACTGAACGACTATAAAAAGTTGCAAGTTGGCTGGTTGTTTAGTTTAATCCTTAAGGCTAATGTAGATAACAGACATGCACACTTTTCATATATGCTGGATGTACCATGTAATATATTCATATATATTACTACCTATTACATGCTGCACACAAATCTGTCAGTCTATATACAGAACTATTTCTCCATTCATCGAGATATATGCTATACATCAGCACTTTATTCCTTTTAATACTTTCTTATCATCACAAGGGATGTTCTTCATGTACGTTCTTTTTAAGGCAGTTTGCAGGTTAAAAAGGACAATTTTTATATACTGATTATCTAAATTCGATTGATGGTATTCATTTGTATGCATGATACAATATAATATGATGTGGTTGCTTTTTAAATTAGATATCAGGTGTTTATAAATCAGGCATGTGAACTTGATTTTGATGCTTTGTCGAAGTACACTGGCCATGCAGTATTCTAAAATCTAGTTTCATTCATTTTGTGGAGGAATATCATAATATACGTGTATTTAAGCCACGTCTGAAGAGAGAGACTTTGAAACACCCACAGCTTACATTACCTCACATAAGCAGTCTCATGATCAGAGCATAATGTCTTCATCCAAAGCTAGATATCGGAAACATACACATAATTGTATTGAGGTTAAGACTGATTATGTTGACAGTGTTAGTGAACATTGGAGGCAAATTAGTGTTGGACGAACTGTGAATGCTTTGCATAATAATGTCAGAGTCAAGGGAGAGTCTAGTTGCAAGTGACTTAATAGTTTTCGGTAAGATCAAGTTAAAAGTGAAAGTAGGTAAATTTAAAAAACAGTATATGACGTATATTATTATGAATTTTGAATTCATCTCTGTTGCTTTCTCTCTCTCTCTCTCTCTCTCTCTCTCTCTTTTATGTGTATACATTGCAATTCGTACATTATGGAAATGCATCATTTAGTTCAACTAATAATGTCAGTGTGCATGGGAAGTAGATGTTTCAATGTTAATTCCATCCTCGAAACATCACAATTATCGAGAGAGAGCTCCATACAAATAATGGTGTATCAAAGTTTCTTCAATACAAAATTGTATGATTGATAGGTTATTATATTACATCATCAGGCTAATGCCTGGTAAATATGGTATTATATAGGATTGTTGACAAAAGAGATTGTTTTCTCGAATACACTTTTCTGGTATCTTAAGTTGAGTTGGTTTAAATATGTGCACGATCTGTTAGGTTTCGCTCCACTGAGTACATCATGTTTTGACAATCATTTGGATATATATATATATATATATATATATATATATATATATATATATATATATATATATATATATATATATATACCCAAATGTGTAATAAAAAGATATATTGATGGATACGCTGTTATTTGTTCCGTCATCATATCCATCACTACCACTATTAAAATTAGTAGTAGTAGTTGCAGTGGTTGTTGTAGTATTATTATTACAGCAACGGGAACTCAAGTGGTTCATGAAGGTTACAAAACTTGATGATCTGAAGTTAGATGATAAACATTCCATAGGGTACACCTTCAAGTGCATGGGTGCTGGATTTTGGGCACTGAAGCAGACTGATTTCAGACAGGCGATAACTGACATTGTTATGAAAGTAAGACTTTAACCCTGCGTGTACCTTTTATGCCTTATCTTGAATTATATTAGCAAACGTATAGTACATGTATAAACTTTATACTTCCTTTTAGAAACATTTGCTGATTTAGTCCCTAAAACTGTGTTAGTATTGGTCCTTGTAACCTTTCGTATTTGTTTCCTAAATTATCGTTGTCAAAATTTATAAGATCAAGTATATAATGCATATTGTCAGTGAAACGTATATAAGATTAAGTGTGTTTGATGTGGGATGTATATTAAACTTTTTTTCAATCATCGATGTGTTATATAATGATAGTGTTTACATATTTTTCACTGTTGCGTAATTTAACTTCATTTAGTTTGTAGTGATTGCCTCGGATGTACAAAAGGAACCAGAATAATACTATTAATTAACCCTTTTTCTCATAAAAACTATCAACTACGTTACTAATTGTCATTTGATTATATTATGCTCGCAATAACTTTCCACATACCTTTGTATTTATAGGAATATAAATGCAACAGACATTTTGAAATGCTGACCATAACAAATTGTATATTTTTAGTATAATATGTATTGAGTAATATATGTAACAACAAATAAATATATATGTGACAATCTTCATCCTTTAGACGAACCACTTGAAGTGGCAAGCTGATATAATGTGATATGTAACTGTACAACGCGTAGGCAACTAACAATTATTCGGCATTATATATATATATATATATATATATATATATATATATATATATATATATATATATTGTTGTTGTAAACATAACAAATATTTACTCTAAATTTTGTATTTATACTGAATGTTCTCCTGGATAAACAAGGCATGAAGTCCATCTAGAAATATGTGTCAGCTCATGAATGGATCATATATGCAGCACGTTAGGTAGTCTAGTTAGTTTATGTGATCGTATATGTGAGTATATACCTAGTGGCATTGAGAACCATGAAAATGTTACATAATATAAAGGAATGAAAGCAAAACTATCTGGCTGACTAACATATTGTACAACTTGTGTCTAAATTTACATGTACAACTCAGCTATAAATTCTGAACACCTCGCATGAAACCTTTCACAAGATTTGTGAAAAAGTTTTCAAGGTTTCAGCGTAATCCAATATATTTGTACATAGCCATAAGACCAATACATTAAAAAGCAAATCATTGCAAATATGGCTAATGCACTGACAAGACAGTTGATGGAAGACATAGGGCTGCAAGCTAATTGTGTTGATATTGATAGTGATTTCAACATAGTTCTATTTTTCATATCCAGCCCTATCAAAAAGTATTCTAATACAGATTTTGAAATCAGGAATGACCTTAAGTTAGAAAGCCCGGTGGTCTCTGTACAAAGTTGAAAATCTTGCCGTAAAATCAACGTTTATACTATTGTCTGCAAGGCATTATATATGTGTATAACACAAAACAAGACCCCTTGCGTGACGTTGATTGTTTGGAGATACATGCTGTATGGCATCGTTTCTGACCAATGAATTGTGGAGAGAAACTGGCTTCATCAACTCCTGGAGTATATTGGTGTATACATTTCATTATCATTAATACACTCCATTATGTTTTCAAATGTTGACAAAACTATAAACATTCCAGTACACTGAGGTAGTGGCTTCCTCGCTCAAAACTGACGATCAGTAGTGAAATGAATGATCTAGGCCCTGTACTTGCAGAGGTATAGAAAATAAGATACTCCAAATTACAGTTCTGTGTCTAATTGGGTATTGAAGATATGTCAGAGTCAATGCAGCATCTCACAGCTTTGATGTACCAGATTCAACAAAGGAAAATTCTTCGAACATTTTTGCAAACCCCTAAGATTCTAATATCTAGTGTATATCATGATCTAGGTTTATCTGAGTTAAAGAATGCATTATATTAGTGGTATATATTTAATGTTATGATTTAAGCAACGAGATAATTTACGAATACTAAATCTGGCAAACAGTTAATTGGATTGTACCAAATGGTTCACAATATTACTATCACAGCCAAACCGTTATCAAGGGGAGCTCCGTTTCTATTTCTCTACACGTCTAAATGATGTATGTTTAATGGCGGTCAGTCCAGATATAATTGATATAATTAATATCAGGTGTGACTTTTGTATTTACAGATTGTTGTAAAATCTGTATGATCGTCGCTAAATAGATGTGTCCCATTTTGCAATCGAAAACAAATTAAGCGCGACACATACAAGGCATTTAATTACTTTATATATGGATAAAAAACTAATAATTTAAAAAGATTAATCATATGTTTGTTTCGTCAAACAAATAGGGTGGAGATGCTGATACCAATTGTGCGGTAGCTGGTGCCCTGTTAGGCTGCAAACTGAAAAATATAAAGACGTTTCCTCCCACATGGCTATGTCTGAGACACAGAAGTTGGTTAGATCTGAAAATAGAGAGGTATGAAATAACTTTATGACTTACTATTAATATTCATTAGCATGAAGCTGAATTTAACAGTGCACATTTAATTTGAATTGGACAATTAGAATTGATATGTTAGTTACAAGAGTGTTATCTACATTTGCCGACAAGTGCCATAAAACATAACTAATATGCATGTTTTGATGTTGTTCTGTGTTTGTTTTTATTACTTTCTTATCTTCATGTGTTGATATACGAAATCATGAATGGATACATGTACAGATAAAGGATGTTGACAGCAACTGACCAAATAAAACTTAGTGTACATATACAGTCGAATATTCAACTACGTATTGTCTTCATTAGTATTGATAGCTTAGGTTTGCAGTTAAATAAGGCGTGGTCCAGATATGACATGATGTTACATATCATATGTCAAAATATTTTTGTATTGTAAGCGTGATCAAACAGAACTTTAAAAATGGTGATAGACGTTAAACATTTTCTTCTACTGCATAACTAAAACAGCATACAGTTGTCATTAGTCACTGTTTGTCTCGAACAAAACAGAATATATAACTAAATGTATCAATTGCTTAATACTATATGATTCAAGTATTACATAAAAATTATGTTTAGTTTTCACATTGGAAACCATTCCTTGTCTACGGCACAAAATGTATTGCAGCATAAGTAAAATTCGAGTTAGCCTTATTCAGAAAGGAAACATTATTTTATGAGGATATATATATATATATATATATATATATATATATATATATATATATATATATATATATATATATATATATATATATATATATATGAAAACAACTAGTACTAATACGAAATTATATGAGTATATAAGTATGAGTATATATATATATATATATATATATATATATATATATATATATATATATATAGAGAGAGAGAGAGAGAGAGAGAGAGAGAGAGAGAGTTTATGGAAATGCAGGACAGAGAGGTTATAACATTATGTATTTGCACATTTGGAAACTGTTAATGGGAAACATATAAACAGACTGTCATGAATTTTCATTCCAGCTTCCTCGAAGTAATGGATAAGAGGTATTCCAAAGTCAAGAAAAACAGCCAGTGAATGAAGCACATGATTTGGATCTTTGTCATGGCAAATACTTCCCATACTAATGACATTTTCAATGTATATTGCACTGTATAAGAGATGTGTTTTGTTCTATGTTACATTTCATTCGATACACAAACACCACCTGTCTATGTATATCTATGTTTGAAGTGTATTATATTTTAAAGTATTTTTTAGCAGTATTTCAAAATGTGCCACAAATATATTGCAAACCTCTAAGAGTCAACCAATAAGCGATTCATGCAACTTCATTCAGAAAAGAGTTAAAGTTATTAGCAGTGACCTATATTTGACTTCCTGCAATGAAACATAATTTACAGCTCAATAATTCATATCTCCAAATTGCTTGAAATATGGTAACATTATACAATGTTTAGATGTTTGATTTACATAATTATGTTTTATTTTGTATATGTTTCAATCAAAATCCTTGGTTAATAATATTATTGTACACTGCATAATTCAATACTTAAACAAATATATTTACCTGGAATCGGTTCTATTTTATGGAACATTATCATTATGGTAAAACCGAATTTTGAAATAGCAATATAGTTTATGAGTATAAATAATTAAGATAGAAAAGCTTTGGCTTAAGAAACTTTTACTTCACACATTTAAACACAAATGGCATCTTAAAAAACTTCTGTTGCAATACTTTTAAAAAAAAATAATTAAAACTTACATGAGGTTATTTCGATATTACTGCTTGAGCCATTAAAATCATATAAACTTACATGATTGATACATTAGCATTTTTGATTTAGAACGACAATTATAAGAGATTCAAATAATACACACAGCCTATGATATATCTTCAAACTCTTCATTCATAAGTGCATACAATACAAAATGCATGTACCATAATTATTTCTATGGAATATTAAACCGAGTACTTATATAAAATACTTATAAAATGTTGTCCCATTTTCATGTAAATTATGCAATGTAATATCAAAATTTGTTTGTGTGTAAAGTAATATATATATATATATATATATATATATATATATATATATATATATATATATATATATATATATATATATATATATATATGGTCTCATCTGTACTATTATTTGGGGTAAAAACATTTTTCAACCATGCGAACGATATATAAATTGTTTTGTGCAGTTAAATCCAGAGTATTAAAATTTGTAATGTCAATTCCTTTTTTGCAAAGCAACATATCTTACAGAATACACTAGTAATTTCCAGGTGTTAATATTTCACAAAAGACACTTTTTGTAAATTATGTTACTTACTCGTTTCCATCAAATTCATTTTTAAGTCTAGAATAGTATTATTATACTTGCTTTGGTTTCTACTGGTTTCTACTGAGATAATATTATATCATGTTTTGTTTTTTTCCCAATGTTGCTTCCCAATTGATACACTACAGATGTGATAAAACTAAAAAGAAAAAGTGTATTATTTTGCATCAAATGTGAATATGATATTCAGTTTTAAATGTATGCATTATTTATATATTGTTATGACTTTGGTCAGAAACTAAGTAATAGAATGACGCAAAGCCAGTATGTGTTATAAGCCTAACAAATCATGTAACTATTTAAGTTATAAAAATTAAATTTTAAGAATAATGTAAGGTGTTGTGAACTAAATCCAATAAAAAAAAATATAAAAGTTCTATCAAAGACGATTAGAGTGTTCAGAATGAATTCAATATCCTAAATGTGCTGATGTACCAGTAACTTTGACTGAATTTGCCAATGAGAGATTACTCCAAGCTTGTCAACAGGTTCAATACATAAGTTAAATTTAACTTGCAAACACCTATTTAAAGTTCAATATCATAAATCTGAATCTACATTCATGGGAAAATTAGTTTTGTAATATCTTTTTTTTATAGATTATCACCGTAATGTACAGTCATGAACAAACATTACAACATAAGTACAGTCATATAACAAAGGTTAGTCAAAATATAGATATACTTAATAATAACTTCCCGTTGTGCATAATAAGTGACATCAGATTTGTGTACTTTTAAAGTACAAAACAAGCAGATATTGAGTTTTAGAAAAAGCCTTGGATAAATATATTTTGGTAGTTCATCAAAATCTGTTTATAAGGTATTTCAACTTTCAATAATAATATCAAAATCACATGGGACCTGCATTAGCACTAAACGTAGGACTTCTTATGCATGTAAGAATGCTTAGCATATGTTTGTTAAGTTTCTCCTCCTTGAGAAACTATGCATATTCCAAAGTAATCTAAAATATTCTTATTGTGCAACTTGAATTAGTATGTTCAAATAAAAACATGTAATCATTGCAATTATACACATGCTGTCATTTTTGTAATATATCTTTGTAAACATTTGTTTTTTTGCACTTTGCCAGTATCACTGCAATGTTTGAAATGAATGCTATACCAAAACTAAAATACCAATAAAATATGAACAGAAAAAAACTTTTTTTGTAATACACTAATAGCGATCTTGTTGAAATGATATCACATACTTGAGATGGTTCTATATCATATGTTTTTGTCTCTCTGTTAAATACTGGTAAATTGCAAGTCCACAAATTCTGACGCACTGGTAAGAGAATTACTTTGAAGCACCTATTGGTTTATTTTAAGTTAACCACAAGGATTATGCAGTACACTGCATACTTATTATTTATATAGGTACAGAAATTAGTAAATATAGTTGATAACAGTAACCAAACTTTTGATATATGATGTAGCTGAAGTTAGTTACATATCTGGATTCCAATTTGTTATTTTGTGCATGAAGCACATTTATTTCCAATTTGCATGGATTAAACTACCACAAAGCCAAATATATTTATATAAAAGAAATGGAAAACTATTTAATAGAACAGCGTTACAAATGTATTATCTCATATAGAACATTCTGTACTAAGTATGTTCTCATGTTATATGTATTGCTAGTTATATATTGCATCATACATAGTTCAACCAATCTGACCACACAACACTATAACCTCTTGTTTTGTTTAGTTTGACACTATATCCATATATTCTGTTATATTGGTTCGGCATTATATAATGTAACAGTTAGAGATGAATCTGCAAGTTGTTTAACTTGTTTTCATTCTGTTTGTGTTGTATATAACAATTCAGTAACAATAAAGATTTTCATCTGGTAAAACAAACCACATTTATAATGTGTACTCTTATTAAAAATCCATCTTTGCAATGAAAATCAGAAATGGCAAACATGTATAAGAATGTGTTCAAGTAGCAAAGTGATTGCAATGCGTTCATTGACCTCATCCATGAAAGCACATACAAGTATATTAATTTTTCTGTTAATCGAATAAAAGTTCAGATGAAGAAAATACTATAGCATTAATCATTTTATAACAACTGCTGTTATAAAGACCCATTTAATAAGTTTTCAAATGCAAAGGTTTACTGTGTTCAACTTGAGAAACACTTTCAATATAGACGACAACTGCAAGATACAAAATGTCTTCCTGGCATTTAACAACGTAAAGCATATGAAATTTAGTAAAGTCAATTTTTAGGTATTGTTTACTTTCAGATATGGTTACCATTGTCTGATTGACTAATACCATTTTATTGTGATCAAGCTTTTATTTAAATGAGCAGCAACACAGACATTAATTGACTGAACATAATCAGCTGAAACCTTCACAGCAACAAATCATGTCTTTAGATGGCTGAATCAAACACTGAATATTTGATCAAGAAAAGACCTTAAGAACATGGTATATTGAGGTTTTGTGATGCCTACGCATGCGCTGTTAAATGTAGGAAAATATTATCATATATGTGGAGCAGGTACCTTTGAAAACTGAAGAACATTATCAATAACAAATTAAATTAGCTCTGAGATACCAAGGGTTAAACAGTTTGATGTATTTCCTTCTGCATAATAACACAGGTCTGAGGCCAAATAAAACTATCAGGTCTCACTTATTTTTGGATTACAATAGAACTAATATTATACAGACAGTCCATTTAAATTGTTTGAGACACTCACAAATGTGATGCAATACATAATCTTTATGTCTTATGTCAACAGGTCACCATGATATTTTAAATGATTATTACAATTCAAAAGTTAGACTATTATGGATGAGAAAGTATATTTGTTTATGTGATATGTTTATAGCACTGTTTATAAGGTATATAAACAACTTGATATTTTGCTCAGACAGCTTTGAGAAAGGAGTCATCACTACTGCTATTGGTATCAAATTGGTACAGATTATGGAACCACAGCTGTTAAATTGTCTATAATACTTTGTCAAAAGGTGGACAACAAAAGAAAATGAATGCTGGTAAGAACTATGTATGCAATAAGACAAATGTATGGCAATAATGTTTTGGCAATTTCAACTGCACCAGATTCAAATCACAAATATGACACAACACGGTATCTGGAAATAATAAGGACGATGGCAGTTGCAAAAGTTGGATTGATTTACAATTTGAAGTAAGCTACTAATTCTGTTACATTTTTATTGTTGCTTTGGTTGCCATATCTGCACCTATCGTAAAATGTAGATACGATGATAAACTTAATGGTTGATAAAGCACAATAACATGATCAGAATTAGCACTTCCCATTTATTTTCCAGTCATCTTTTACACTTACAATTTAACTCTGAAATTATGTTAAAATTTTTGACGAAAGGTTACAAAAATGTTGGCAGCATATTTTCTGTCATTTTGTTAGATTATCTCTTTCACCGACACTTATTCATATTTTGATAATCATTTGACAAAATGTCTTATGGATGGAGCAAGCAACTGGACTAAATTATCATTATAAGGAAATGTTAGAGGAAAGCACGACAGGGTGCATTTAAATTGTAAGCAGAGTGACAACATCGACGTATGTGTGCCCAATGATGACAATTCCACGTCCAGCAAACCACTTAGCAGCAGACAAGAAATAAGATTTAGATCACGAGCGGAAATAGTATGCCAAAATTCTGGCAGAGGAATCCACAGCGACTAAAGCAATCCACAACAACCTAATTGAATGCACAGCAATTGACCGCCACAGATGCATGGATGGTAATCAATTTTCCAGGTTACAAACAATCTATTAAATAATAGTGAATTTTAATAAATGATAAATCGAGAAAATATTGACACAATCGCGAACGAAGACGAGACGTTAACGTGACCATTTTTCCGTTGCATGCCGATCGAAACGTGGATCGGATTAACTAAGAGTTTGAAGAATTAATGACCAAGAGAGAATCCAGCAGATACAATTTTCTCTCCGAATACAGGTTAATTAAAATGCTTATTTTGCTTAAGAGAGAATAGCTGCGAATCTTTTAATGTCTCTTCGATGTTATTTGGTGCCGATGATGGCGAAGACGTAGGCTTGTGTTTCCCATTTGCAGGTACAATCCGCGATGTCAACTGAATTCGAAGCAAAACCCTAGTTTCACTTGAGCATCTGCCCTGATTTCTTGCCACCATATCGGACTGCATGCCCGTCGTCAAGCTGTGGCGGTCATGCATAGTTGAGAATAAATCCTCGCCGATGAGTTTTTCGGATCTCCAACGATAATTTTTCAGCTCAGTATGGTAGTACACATTGATCGCAGCTGTAAACGTTGAACCGTCAGGCAATAAATCGCTTTTGGCAATGAAACAGTTTTAATTTTTTAATCTTCCTTATATATTGACCGTTAGCATGATCCAGACAACTTCAAACGCCATATCGAATTCAGATATATAAACTGATCCCGAACGTTTATCCAACAGATCAATCGTTTGTCCGTGTTGATTGTTAAGAACAAATCGCGCTCGCTATATAATGCTGTGACACTATAAATAGACGGGTTGGGTTGTCATGACATGGCATTAATTTACATTTTGTATAATATTAAAGGTACTTAACGTTTAAATAAATGCGTTATGCCAATTCCCCTGGTACCTGCATGCAACGCCAAAACCGCATGATGAACACATATGGTCCATCCATCAGCGTTTGAAAGATTTAGTCGAATATAACAGTGAATGTCATCCAGGTCCACCAATATTACCACTTGTACTCTTCACAAAATAATTGACAATTTCAGATGGCAACTCCTTACGTCAGATCCAGTTGGTAAATCAGGGTTGACAATCCCGGTTTCACGTGTTTGTGTCACCGCTAAACAATTTCTTCTCGCACAAAGACAATACCCAATGCTTGTCTGATAATGCCATCGCAAGTAAATCAAGACTAGTCGATGGACGTTGAACGGTTTGATATCCTTCGTGATGTAAACGGTAACCGTAAACGTCTTCTTGTTCTTACTCGATGAATTCTATCTAGTAAATAAAAGGCCTTTTAATTTTTATTCGTAAATGAGCGTCAAACATAGTTTTCATCATCATCATGAGTGAAGTTTTAACAGTTCTTGCATATCACAACAATGACTTGTACGGGAACAGAGCTGAGCCAAGTTTAGTAAACATATTTCATATCAAAGTGTATCCGAGAGAATATATGTTATTTAGAAACCCCAATGCACAGGTTGTTTGTAACTTCAACGACAAACGCTCGGATAAACCAATCGAAGTCTATGTGGGATTAAATGTACTCAAATGTTATTTTCCCAGTTGGAACTGAAAGTACTCAAACATTAAACATAACAAAACTATTCCAGTGGTTATTGTGGAAAAGGGATCTATGGGACAACAATGTTTAATGTTTCCTTTCCTATGTACAACTCAGTTTATCGACAACGTACATCAAACAAACCACTTGAACGTTTGCTTGGTAATGAAAGGTAGATTCGTTTAAGCGCTTGTTTGTCTAACAATGTTCGAGGAACTCAATGATTGACTGTTTCCACAGCTGCTAACTTATCCATGGCGGCTTCACCTCTCCATTACTGTAGTAAATGTTTGATAATGTCAGGCTTTGGTGTCATGTGTCTTTGTATTAGCATAATTTACTTTTATTGAGCAGACTTTGTCCAATATTATAAATAAACTTGACCTTGACACCTACTTCGTTAATTCACACACACACACACACACACACACATATATATTTATATATATATATATATATATATATATATATATATATATATATATATATATATATATGTGCGTGTGTGTGTATAGTTGAATGGCTACGCGATAGCAAAATATCAAGTAATGTATAGAATAAGTTCTTAGATACCATATAACAGGAAACTCATACTAACACTCTGTCAAAAGAATGAATTGTGGTACAAGAAATGAAACTTCATCGGCCAAACAATATTGAAAAATAGGGTATATCATATTCTCACTTTAAGCCATAAAAAACATTTTTTATCAGTCGCATATATTGAATCCATATCATTAATCGGCTTCCAATGTAAGCAAAGGAGGTTTATATATATATATATATATAAGGAATAATGTAAGCTAAAAGACGACAATGGGGATGTGCGGCGTGGATTGCAAGCAATGGTGTATAAAACAAGAACATCAAAGTAAATTGTTGACGGGAGCATGAAATAGCAACAACAAACGACAAACAAGTGAAAACACGATTGTTAGTGCAAATCAGTGGATCATGAAATGCAGGTCATGCAAAAGTGGTTTTGTCATGATGCCATGTCAAGATATACCACATTACACAACGTGTCAAGCAATAGTGTACAATAAACTGAGAGAACTAAATATACAAAAACTCACTGCGCGGTACAAGCTGATAAGTAACACAAATAACTGAGACTTCTCATTATAAATTGACAGTAAAGGGTCAAAAGCAGTGGTATTCTTTATCATCAAAACCTCAATGAAAACGTAAGGACTGTTCTCTTACCTTAAGATATCATTTCTGAAAACATCATATTGTGCACACACACACACACACACACACACACACACACACACACAGGCACACTTTATGGTGGACTCGTGTGTGCCTGAAGACAGCTTAGTTGAATAATATGGAAAGTTCAAAATCGTTTTCTTGTCAAACATAATTGTTCTTTTCACATACAATACATTTTAACCAAACTGTTTCAACAGAATTTTACAAAAGTATTTAACACTTATGGGGTTCAAAGCTTTTCACACACACACACACACACACACACACACACACACACACACACACACAGAAACAAGCAGTATAGTTTATCAAAAATCCAACTCTTGCTACAATTGACTTATTTTTTTTACATGCAAGTTGTAAAAATTTTAGATACTATTTACCACAAAAATACAATCCAACAAAATGCACACTATATTCAGCGATTGTAAAAAACAATCACAAAATGTTCATTTCCATGCATTCCCTGGATTCAAGCATTCTTTCCCACTCAGATCGAAAGTCAAGGTCGTTTGCATATGTTGACGATAGTTCCAACATGGATCCACAAGTGTGGACACTAGGTAGTCTTCCTTTTCCATGACGTACAATAAACTGAATATCAATCTTATCTACACAAATTAAATCTGATCCAGTCAGAAACCCGAGGAAGTTTATAAAATGCCATTTATTTCTTCCTCGAATAAATTAATGAACAAATCCAATAGAAGCATTTTCTTCCTTTGTTCTTGGTGAAGCACAGTTCAGCTCTATTGATTTTGGTATGTTTGGGTACTATCTTCCATACAGGGTTCTGATTGATTCAGGATCTGAAAAATCAATTTGCCAAAAACCTTCAAAAAAACCACCTCTAATAGCATCTAGGGCATAATAAATTTCTTGGATTAATACTTTGTGTGCAATATTTTGTACAATTCTTAATGCCATTTCACTCAACTCTGGGATTTTGTGACACTGAAATCGGTCAAGCAGACAAAGTAGCTAGTTTTGTTCATACAGTATTATTCTTTCAACAGCCCCAATAACATCCTTTTCTAACTGTGAAACATTTAAAAGGAATGGGTCTTTCCATAACTATGGAGTGACAGAATTTTCCCCATGTACTACGGCAATAAAGAAAGCTGTAGCTAAACTATTGGATAATATTTGTGTTCCTTTTATTCCTTGATGAAAAGTCTTCATACGGCCTCCCATTTGTCTTGACCATAGTCCTGAAATATACAAGGTATTCCATAAACCTTGCTATCTGCATTTTGGAAGGAAAATGATTTCCAAAATGCTGCATATGCATTCCTTGATAATTAATCTGCATCATGTCCACATTAATTTACAAACTTGAAATTAAATTTTGTATTCAAAATATCAGATGCTTTGAAATATTGCACCATTTCCTCCTGTAAATTAGAACGGTGCAGCATAATGGTCTTAACACCATTTCGTCTTATGCTTTTGACAGATCAATGACTGGATGCAACTGCTCTTGGGAATGAATTGTTGTCATCAGAAACTCATGTGAATCAAGTGTTAACTCACACACTATATGATCGAAGGCAAATTATCATTGGAGTCAAAATAATGAATAATGTTTAGTTGAAGCAATCCCCAAGTCATGTATTATCATAAGTAGTTGACTTTTCAAAACCAATCATATTTACAGCTTGTTTATTATCAGGTAGCTGTAGTTCAATGCTGGATACATGTGTTATTGCACTTATATTGACTTGTCCTTGAAGCTGAGGAGACTTCTGACCTAAATCAGACTGGTTTTGATGTATGAGCTGTTCAGAAATGCCTGGTTCTGTATTATTTATTTCTTTGCTGTTGTTACCATTCAAGTTTCTTGTGTGTGCTGTTCAACATAAAGCCTAAGAGCCTTCAGTTTTGTGGATTCATTTAAATCCTTCAAAATCAGTTCATCAGACAATTTTTCATGCGTTTGATCAGTTCTTTACCTGTGGATAATTTATCAGAAACAGTTGTATCAAGGTACACTTGAACAGCTCTTGTTCCGCCACCATATGTTGACCTTATTTACGTCTGACCACTAATGCTATTGCTGACCACGAGCAATTATCTCAGCCTTAAAGGAACCCACATTCACTACGGTGGGCCAGAGATCACCAGGACTTGTACAATGAGCAACCAATCTAAAAATTAAAGATGAAAGTAACCATAGAAACCAGCAAGTGACCCAAAAATGAGTATTCAATATAATTTAAGTAATTAAATCATTCCAGGAATAATCAGACTAGCAAAACTAACTGAAGAAAAAAAAATAGAGTATAACATAAATACAAACATCAAATGAGGATAAGACGTAGATATTGAAGAAAACGAGGAATCAATAACATCAAGTCTAATAAGGGTAGGAACAAAACAAACAAAATAACATCAACTAGGTGTAGCAACATGAAAATCCATAGCACAAGTCAAGGAACCAAACACGCGAAAATCTAACGTTCTCTAACCTTTCTCTAAATACAGCCTCCTTGACAGTACTTAAAAACCAGCAATTAACAAATTCGAAAGTTAGGACACCAAATATTAAGTAACTTAGATGGTCTGAGACAATTGCAACGATTTTACTCCACCGATATGGTTTAAGTTGGACAATATAAGGTGGTCTAAAAGTCCAAAGACTAACATTCCCTGCAGCACAAGGCTGCAAATAAGATACAGCTTTAAATAAATAAGTTACCAACTTAACCACTATAAGGCAGTCAAAACACCAAGAATATCAAGTCCAGAAGCACAAGTTTGTACATTTAAACTAAGGATGAAGAACTATGACCGAAATATAATGAATATAAGGTGGTCAAAAGCCCAAGAACATCTGACACAATGCTTCAACCATCAATCTAAATAGAAAATAGTTAACCGGAACGTAAAAAATATAAGGTGGTTTCGAAACATCAGGGCAGGGACTCAATAACCGCACAACACTTACAACCCAGCTGTCACATGGGGATGTATTCTTTATGGATTCATAACAGCACAGTCTATCACATTGATAGATAAAGGTTTGAAACACGATACCCTGGAGTATGGAAGCATCACTGACCGACCTAGGCGCAGCCCTGAACGAGCCACCTGTCCATCCTTTCCACCATCAAACATCTCCGCCTCCACATACCACACGTGCAATGCACTCAATATATAGTAGTTATGTCGACTCGGATCAAAAAGGATGACTGCGTGGTGGGCCAATTCCCACTCATCATGGTCTTCCATCTACTTCGATAGTTGCTCAATATCTACTCCGATCTGACGGCCTAATTAAATATGTTCTATAAACACATAAATGCCTTGGGAAAGTGGCACATTTCCTATTCCAAGGAGAAGTTAGATACTAAGCGTGTGCTAAGATTAAATAGTGCCAAATGGCTCTAGTAGCCAAGTGCACATTAAATCCAAATTTCATTAATTCGGTCTGGGTAGGTCTTATATCATCACATTCAGACAGTGGACATTGAACGAGTAGGACCGGCTTAATCGGAGCTCATGACCTGTTAACAGCAGAATATAGGTGCATCTAGAAAAGCAGACTTGGACTAACTGCGGCTCTAAACATGAGAATATTCTAGGCGTATAGCTGCCAATGAATGCCATGATGTTGCCCCTGAAGCTACTCCAGAAAAGGAACATCCAGTTTATTTGGAAACTGGATAAAGAAAATAGCCGAACAACGGAATGCTGGAATACCGCCTATCTTGCAGCTATACCATATTGCCACGCGGACATGGACTACCAACCAATGGCGCATTGACCTGGTGAAGGCAGAATATGAGGCAACTACGAATGTATTGCCTGAATATATGGTTCTTATTTGGTACGAGAACCCTTTTCGAACAAGTTTTTTTTAACGAAACCTGACTTGGTTAAATTCGAACACCGCTCAAAATTAACAAGCTATTTCACCTTGCAGTGACTATACTATTTGCGTCGCATATACATTTTAGCATTCAAACGTGTTAGGGACTTACAATATGTACAAATTGTACTAGAAACATTGGTTATGTTTTGAAAGATGACAAATTCTACCACTTTATGGATTTGACTCTTAATTGCACAAGTGGCGTCCACGTTATTGGCATGTCTCTATTCATTAGTAAAACTGAAATATATTTGAAATAAGTACGTTCCCGGCGTTTTAATGTTACAACGTCCATGGGCTGGCTTGCCGAATGCATTTCTTTCCCTGCCATCATTCGGATCGCTCAAAATGGCGGAATGTGAAACTATTTTCAACCGCTACATCACCATATGTGATATTGCACACCACTAGCAGCCTGATTGGCTGATAGAGTTGAGTGTGTGATGGGTCTATTCCCACTTACCCAGGGTCTTACATTCAGGTTGATAGTCACTCAATAGCTACACCGACATGAGGATCAAATTACATAGCAGTCTATGAGTGCATAAATGCCTGGGGGATGTGGCAACATTTCTTCCCCCAGGAGTATTTAAACAGCCTGCCTCGCTGGCATTAAACAGTGTCAAATGACTTTAGTAGTTGAGTGCACTTTATATGCAAATTTCAGTTCGATTCAGTCTTTCTAATAAAAACCAGAGAAGGGGACACTTACTCGGAAGAACACACCCATGAAAATGGAACCCCACAAGGGCGTGTACTCAGCCACACTATTTTCAACGGTAGCAGTATTATTTACCCGATATAGCAGAATCACTAAACAATACTCTAAATTAACCATCTAAAATTAAGAGATTCAATTTGTAAAAGTAGCCCCATTTCTGGGAATGTATTATGACGAACATCAAACATGGGCACACCACATAAATGAACTAGTTTAATGATGTATCCAGGACAATAACTTAGTAAGAATCATTAAAGGTACAAAGTCGGGAATAAATCAGGAAACTATACGAACCTTATACAGGGCTCTAATAAGATCTAAACTAAACTATGGATGCTAAATATACAATAAAGCATCCAAAAGTCATTTAAATAAATTAGAAAAAATATACAGGGAACAGCCCTTCTGACTGGTATTGCCGCCCTGACAAATACTTCACTAGCTGAGCTGCAAATTTTAACGACAGAACTGCCGCTACATCTAAGAAGGCAGGAACTTATCCTAAAAAAGCAGCCACAATATCAATCCATCCAAGACCTCACTCCAGCTACATAGTAATTAATAAATGTAATATACCGTTTATGACAACACTGAAAAACTCCAACCCTGTGGGAAATTATAATTAACATCTATAGATGGTCATAGTTCAGACCGTCATAAAATTGATACAAACCATATGGTTCCAAATTAGACAACATACGTTAGTATAAAAGGCCAAATACTACTAGGCTCCGCAGAACAAGGCTGCAAATAAGCTAAAATATAGGTGGTAGGACCCCGACTTAAGGTAGCCTTAAAGCCCAATTGATATTAGGCCACGCAGTACAAGACTACACATACAAACTTACAATTAAGAAACAGGGCCCAAAATTAACGAATGTAAGGTGGTCAAAAACTAAGACTATCAGGCACAGAGGCACAATGCTGAAAAAATAGTACTATTAGAAATTAGGCAACCAAATTTAAGATATCTAAGGTGGTGTCAAACCCAGAACCATCAGGAAAAGCGGGACAATAACTGCAAAATAATAAATTAAACTGTCAGACAGGGTTGTATACTCTACTCTAGATTCTTAGCAACAGCACATAGTCTATCCAAATTGATAGGAAAACGTTTTAGACCAGGTACCATGGAGTATAAAAGCACAACTGAATCATCAGGCAAAACCCTCCAGAGCCATCTCTCCTTCTCTGCCACTACTTGACACCACAATCCTTACGTGCAGTGTGCAAGCCATAACATCAGTGATATCGGCTGTAATCAAAGTATGAGTGCGTGCTGGGTCAAATACTATTCATCACGGCCCTCCATCCTGATCGGTGGGAACTTAATTGTAACTACGATCTGACTGCCAAATTAAATGTGTATCCTTGAACACATAAAGGCTTTGGGAAATGGCACATTTCCTATCTCAAGGAGTAATTAAATACCTAGCTTTGTTAGGATAAAGCAGTGCTACATGGCTCTCATTAAGGTAGCCGGAAAGTACTTTCATTCAAACATTTCGTTCGTTCGAGTCTAGCTACCTATCGTTGTCACATCAACTAAAAGATGATATATCCAATATATAAGCAGAACATCTAAACTATAAAAACTCCAAATGCTACTTGGAGCATGCTAGATGACTCCTGGACCTGCTGGCTATGGATGTCATAGCCGAACAGGACATGATAGAGAAGGAGGAAGAAGTGAAAACACACAAGAAGAGGAGGATATGAAGAAGGAAAAAAAACACTGTCAGGTGAAACCTGAGGTGATGACACCTCCACAACCAGGCCCAGAACGACAGCCATAGCCACCGACACAACATGCACAACTTCATCCACGGTTGTGATATAGAGGATGAAAACACGAACATGCCTTCACTATCTCACCTCGGTTTGCTAAATAGACGCTTCTATTAAGCATTGACGAGGAAGCCTTGGTTAGCCTCGTCGACGCCTGTACAAAGTTAGTCTGTTCGCCCTCTCTATAATGAGACTCTGTCTCTGTAGCAGCCTTTTCTAATGAAATATTTTCAGTTTGAAATAGTTTCGGTTTGTCTGAAATAGTTTCGGTTTCCGTAGAAGCCTTATTTTTGTTTGAAAACTTGGTCTGTTCACCCTCTCTGCTGCTGAGGAGGGTTTGATTATTGTATGTATTATCTGTTTTATTTCATTTTATGTGCACTATCTGATGTATGTCTCTAGCACAATATTTTGAATCACAGATGTTGAACTTAGCCATATATAGTAGAGTATGACATGCGAACCATTTTTGGGCCATTACAGCGGCGCTCTAATGAAGCTGGAAAAAATACGATGTACTCTCAACCCCAATCCAAACTAAATAAAATATAAAGAGTTTCTGATTATAAAGTAGAAAACAAACCCTTTAATTGGAAAGGTAATAGTTATATTATGTGAGACTTATACAATTAAGTGACATTAGGTAGAATACTAAGTTAAACATACAACCTGTGATGGAATATAAGGCGTACAACATCTCTTTAAAATGTTCTTAAGTGGCTCTGTCCGACCTTCAACACCGAGTCATGCTCGGTTAAATTCAGGCCTGTATTGTTCATTGTTTAAATCATTCTATATTTATCCGGCAAGAAAATACCCTCTGTTAATCAGAACAATATCTGCGGGAATTCGCCCGAGACATAATCTAGAAATCTCATACATGCTCAGTCAATACGATAATATTTTGCGTATTGTTTTTGATGGGGTTTCTAGGTTTAATGCTTTTGCACAACTACTGTGGCCCACCTCACCTTAATTTAAATGAATGCTTTTATTCTCTCTCTCTCTCTCTCTCTCTCTCTCTCTCTCTCTCTCTCTCTCTCTCTCTCTCTCTCTCTCTCTCTCTCTCTCAAGGTAAGCCAATTTTCCAACAATTTTTGTGAAGTTCTGGATTCTCTTTTACATATGTCTTGTGAAAATTGCAAGATCTTTCGCTCATATAATTTACATAGTCTGTCACATGATAAATTTGATAGAACAAATTGTATATCCGTTACAATCCCATCATCAGATACAAGGTCTGAATGATGTTCTCATGTAAATGATATATCCTTCTTCACTGACATCTCTAATGATGTTACTGATACTATAACAAGCCGACGTGCCAACATATAATTTAATCGTGAGATCATTTTCGCATTTCCTTTCATTCCGTTTGTTTCTTGCAAGTCACTATACTTAATGGGTATGATGAAACCCGTAATTTACTTAAAGCCTTTCTCCCCCTACCATCGG
Source organism: Unio delphinus (assembly GCA_029339505.1). Taxonomy (NCBI): domain Eukaryota; kingdom Metazoa; phylum Mollusca; class Bivalvia; order Unionida; family Unionidae; genus Unio; species Unio delphinus. The sequence continues at coordinate 7,565,524 of JAQISU010001239.1, forward strand.
CAATAAATCTAAGATAAGAATCGGTTTCGAAGATATCAACAAAATGATGATCTTATCTATAATTCTCTAAACATCTTTATAACACTAATCATAATGAAACATGTATTTTTAGTTTTTGTTCATAGGCAATACAAAAGAAGACAAGTTGACTTAATTAGGATAATACCGAAATTTGTCAGAGCCTTTAGATCAGTAGTAGTTACTACCACGTTAGAAACCAGCTTTTATTCTTCTTTTCTTCACACTCAGTAAGCAATTGTTGCTATATTTGTTGCGAAGAATAACCATTTCAGATTTTTTTGTTCAGTTTGAACTAGTACCTAATGATGCTCACATATATATGTATGTAAAGTGGATATTGTGCCAACTGTCCTGATATAAATATACCATTGGTAGAGAGTTTAAAATCTAATAACCACCTTCACTTTTATCTATGTACCCATTCTATATTTTTACCTTTAAATACATCCTCAAATATCGCGGCAATAACAAAGAATTCGAATCAATCAAATCACACATTATATACACTAGATATTGTAGATTGTTTATATTATGCAAACGTGTGTTCAAGGATTTGACACCTTGCCAGTACAAGTATATCTCGCACATCGAAATAAGACCCTGCTTGTATAAGAAGTCCCGCAAAAAAATTAAATTAACCCAGTAGATAAACAGCTATAAATTATAACATTTTTATTCTGCCAAATTTACAGGTATATGACATTTTATTTGGTGTGCATGAATAACGTCAAAATAACTTTTTATATCATTCGGTTAAACGGGTTACTTATTTATGTAGGTCATAGTCTTTTATCCCAGGTGACTTTTGTTCATGTTGATAAAAGGCCAAAGTGTGTGAGCAACAACAGATTTAGAACAAGGGAGATCCGTTTCTGGTGACTACAGAAAAAAATAAAAATACAATGTAAACGAAAAATGTTTGAAGGTTTTTCTATATAGTTTTGAATGTATGTGTGTGTGTGTGTGTGTGTGAGTGTGTTTGACTTGGATTTTTACTTTTCAGTGATATCACTTCATCGTCTGTTGTCAGGCAGTTTTAATGATGTCTTGCACAGGAGCAACATACCGAAGACCCGTAGCATCACGTCCCACTCAATCACAATATCCTGACAGCAGGCCGACCAGTCCTAACACTAACCTCTTAATGATGAGCGAAAAGCGAGACAGCTGCCAAGTATCAATTTATGTCTTTGGTATGACATGGCAAGGGTTTGAACAAACGACATTCTGTATCCGAGGCGGACGCTCTACCCACTTAGGCCACCGGAATATTATTGGATGATTCTGGTTCCAATTAGTTATATCTATGTATATTTGATTCCAGTATAGAAATTGTTTGCAACATGGATTTACAAGAAAGAAATATAAATTTATTATAAAATGATACCCGTATTTACAGCTCAAATAAATAATCAAAATAGTCTAAATATATATATATATATATATATATATATATATATATATATATATATATATATATATATATATATATATTTGTGTGTGTGTGTGTGTGTGTGTGTGTGTGTGTGTGTGTGTGGTAAATACAAACATTATCTCTATAACAACGATAAAATATTTAGATAATTGAGAAAACGGGACTTGTCAAACTAACTTAAAAATGTAATTCCATAATGTTTAAATAAGCGGTATGCTATTTATGCGTGGGATTCCCAGTGTATACAAATGTCACTGTACTTACCTGGTGGCTCTTAAAATCACTGATTGATTTTCATTCATGTCGTTCATGCATATCGCTAAAGTAGACTCAGAGACTAATACGTGTATTTGTGTGTCGTGAAATGACTAGTTTACCTTTACTGACTGTAAGGTAGAGGAGTATATTTATTTTCGATACTGAAACAGTGTTTTGCAATAAGTATAATACCACTGTACTTGGACAAAGTGATCAATTGCTCCACCAATAAGTGCGTCTAGTGGGCAACGTTGACTGTAAGATCCAATCTGTGTAAATTTACAGTAATACATTCTGATCCAGCCGTACTATAGTACTGATCACGCCAGCATTGATCATCTTGAAGTTGTCGCTAGTTGTTTTTATTGTTACTGTTGTATCAGGCTCAATAATCGGAATTCTTGTTGGACATAATATATGCAATCAGAATGTAATGAATCTTACAAGAAAATCACAATCCTACACGGATACCTACACCTAAATGTAGTCACGGCTACATTCGTCGAAGTGATTTCGACCGTGACACTCGTATGTATACCATGACTCCATATGTTTGTTTCATGTATATTTAAATAGTATATGCATTGCTATATGTGCATTCTAGAACGCAATTACTTTGTATTAGTAATCGATACTTATTGAACTCTCATCTAAAATGACTTTTAGGGTACATTTTTTTCCAGCGATCCACTTAGTTTCTTAATTTTTTTCGACTGGTGGACATTTGAATTATATTGCGCTAGACGAGTCTCCCTCACCGACCACATATGTTTTATTTGATAACCAGAATACCTAAAGCAACACATACAAGATCCAATAAAACGTATTTAGTCTGGGTACAATACATATCGTCCATGATCTGGAATAATTTATTTAACCCACCATGGTCGGCTACATTTATTTCATAATTTAGTAGACAGGTACACAGATATGGACTCAGATGCTAGATATTTACAATGAAATAACAAACATCTAATCAATACAATACTAAAGGTTACAGCATATTAAAAGACAACACATGATACATGCAAATATACTTTTTTTTTATACGTATGTAACACATAACATACTGAAGTACGTCTAAAAATGACGTAAACAATATGGCACATTAAGAACGTTAGTAATTTAAGTAAGCATTATATGTACCGAATTTAAGACTGAGTATAAGTATAATAACCAGTAGCAATGGGGATTAATGTATTTGCCAAAGTATATACTGACAATTTGTTTTGCTACCCAAATCTGTTATTTTGAACTTAAGTTTCATCTTTGCAATTACATACAGAGAGACTTACAAGAGGACATAACAACGCCGATTAAGTGGCTCATGATTAGCGTAGAATGGGTTGTGGAGTTTCGATTCCAAATCAGCTTTGTCATGAGGTGCCACGTCGTAGTATGGAGGGACTAGAAGAACAGATAAAAGCAACAATATATGGTCAATGCATAGGTGATGCAATTGGCCTCTTGACAGAGTTCATGTCGAAAACTGATGTCAGGAAAGTGAGCTAATTGCTTCGTTATTATAAAATGCTGATATTTAAAAATCTTTCTTGATAAGAAATAAAGACAATACTGTTATAACTCATAATCGCTATTTAGCATCCATTAGTACATTTAGGCTGCTTTTTTATCAACTCATTTTCTCAAATAGAGCCCTTTTTCAAAATCTGTGTGAACCTAATCAGCGAAGTTTGCATAAAGGATAATGAAAGTCTTATCATTGTATATCTATATATTCGTAGCTGTGTCTGATTATTTAAGTTAGTGCTAATCGAGCACCGACTTGCAAAACAAGAAAAATATGACATATACATTATAGTTAGGCCTTTTTCATTCATTATAGCAACTTTCCATTTTGACATTTAATTTTGGAACTAATGCTACGAAAATGCAATTTTAGTAATCTGTGCAACCTTACATTTTACTGGTCAAACATAACTGCAGTGTCGCAATATAACAAGTGAATCAAATAAATAAGTTCTAAGTCAACAGTCAACAATATTGATTTCATGTTGAATATAGATGGTAAATGTATGCATTGATTAATGCATACACACGCAGACACACACACATACTATATATATCTATATATATCTATCTATCTATCTATCTATCTATCTATCTATCTATCTATCTATCTATCTATCTATATATATATATATATATATATATATATATATATATATATATATATATATATATAATGTGTGTCACATGTTCAATCCTGTAATTTTTGAAGCCTTTACCGCAAATACCTATATTTTCAGCACTATGGCGAATTAAGGAAACTCGAATTTTCTCATAAAATTAAAGATGGGCATCGTGACAGATGGATTGTAGGGGATTGGACTGATGATTCTGACCACATGATCCTTATCATGCAGTCTCTGACAGACATGAGAGGAAGGGTAATGAAGTATAATTATGTTTATCTTATCCAATAAGAAAAGAGTTTTAAAACTGATTCTTCGTGTCTATTAACTTTATTACCTTGGATCGAGAATTTTCTGTTTCTGCATACTCTAAAATAATACAATGCTAAGTCAGTTCAAATGCAATAATAATCCTTAAAACAAATGACTTTATGATCATGAAAATTTCTTACCTAATTGTTCTGTTTTCATGCATCCTCATGATTCCTGTTTGTACTTCAATGAGCGGATTAATATTAAGTCGCTGAAGATTATTAGTCTTTACTTTTCTACTGAAAAAATCTTGTTAATAGCATTCAGAAACGTCTAATGATTTTGTATCTTAATTTTGTATATAAACACACGCTTTCTATAAAATATGTAAATATATTAAGTTGTTATAATTATAACCACCTTGTAATTTTTTTTCTCGTCGTATATCGAATCATTTGAGACGTTCCGATCTGTTACATAGGTCAACTGTTCTGTTACATGTATCATCTTAAGATTACTTTGGATAGAAAATGTCTTGCTATTTGGATGATTCTGACCTATACACCATTAGCAGGCAGATGATATATTGGCTTCACTATTTAGATCATAAAAAGCGTTGCACATAGCTGAACAGAAATATTGTTGTGTACAAGTTTGTATAGCTTCAGTTTCAGTTGTTTAAATTGACAGTATCAGTAAAATTACTGACGTGCAGCATAAACACCATTTCAAGAATTGCCAAACATTTTTAGGAAGGAATATTATTACCAAAAGCATGAATATGCAGCACGTGAAGATAATGGTACAAGATAAAGACCTTACAGCTCTTTCAAAGGTATATAAATCGTATGTAATAGGATGTAGCCGATTTGGCACTAGAATTAGAGAAAATAATTAACGTAATTTGTTGATGATCTTATTATTTATAACTCATGATAAATGAATTTGGCCCCCAGCTCATGCATATTAAGTCCACGCGTGATAATGAATTAAATCGATTGAAAAGTGGAATGTATGATGTTATTTAGCTAGCTAGTCTAGTGATGATGGTTGGACCTCTTGTGGTCTGTACTTCCATGCATACCGAATGATTTTTAGATCACTTTCTTAACCCGCTGATAAAGAACGTTTGGCTTCGAACACTGAAAAACTAAGACTCGTCCTTTCGAACCAACGTCACCACTGACCTCATGATCTCACGAAACTCCAAGCGGTTAATGTCACCACGTGAACAGCTCTACGTATAAAGAATGTTTCCATATAATGGAGAGCGTCCTGACAAAAATATTCTGTATTGTGACAATTCCAGGACTTGGGGCAATCATACTCTTTTATAGACCGATCCGCAGCTAAATAATTATATGTGCGGCAATGTATGAAATTTAGGTTTTTGAAACATAGTTAAGGATGAAGCATACACCCCCATGACATACTGTACGTTATAATGCACATTCCGATTCATATATTATTAAATATATTTTAGTAAACAAATTACCGTAACTCCTCATTCGAATAAAAGATTTAAGATGTTATGTAGCGATCCATACTCAATAGGTGTCTTTAGTGATTTAACATTTTAAAAAAAATATATCTTCTGTCTCACATTATGGAAGTCGACGTGTTCCACTGTAAATGGAGACTGCCAAGATATGCAATCTGCTGGAGTTGCATCTTTTTAGAGGTTTGTGCAAGTCGAGTAAATAAGTGATTCCTACTTGTGATCCATACAATACTATATCATCTCTGAGATGTATCTAATATGAGCGATGCCTCTCATTAGCAATTTATTCATATTCTGAAGCTTGTTTCTGGAGTTTTAATTCCAAATTAGTTGCCATTTTAATAGCAATAATAGGAATGCGATAAGGAGGCCATCCGTACAGAATACCTTGTACAGACTGCATTAGCTAATCACGGTTCTTTGAGATCTGTGATGTTAATAGTCTGTCACAATTTACGGTTTCATATGAACGGGAATACAAAAGACGATGAGAGGATTCATTGTGGTTTATATACCTGAGAAAGGCTTTAATATCTGCAGTAAGTTTGGAGGCTTTTATCAGTAATCGACTTGGACGCTATTTTTAAAATGCCAGGCAGGTTAGAAAGAAAAACAGGACACAATACAAAGAACTGAACATGAAGAATAACTAGTCTTGAGTTGGTGATAGTGATGGGGAGACATTCTTAGTACATATGCGGTCAAGTCTCTTACTCCTAACATTTACACACGTTTGCAACATTTTGTCTTGTTTAATTATAAATCTGAAAATTACTTCGAGTCCAGTATTGTATCACAACTTTGGACAGCAGCATCTTTTCTGAAACTTGAGGCAAACCAGAATGCATATTCGACCATCATGCAGAAGAATACTTTACGATGAGCAAATTAATAAGCCAAACACAAACGCTTGGCAGATGTTCAGGATGTGTGACTATTCTTCTGAAGTCAGAATTAGTAGAAGAAAGAATTTACATAGAACTTGTAGACTGTGCCTGTCTCTACTTTAAAGAAGGCCATTCAGATTAAAAATAAAGGTTATGACTTTATTGTGTTATTTATTACTACAAGGGTCGTCGATTTATAATATGACTGGCACTTAATAAAAAGAGGACAAATGATTTGAAGAATGAGTTTTGTCAAAGATAATACCTTCATATCCAATTGTATTCTTGTCTTTTTTATGTTTTCATTACAAATGAGATAACTAGTTATAAATTCTAAATGTAGTTTTCATATATTTTAAACGTTTGTAGCAAAATTCTTTAGAATGATTTACAACTACTTTTTTCGGTGGTAAGTTTTAAGTATAAAACTTAATTTTATTCTAATTCATTCGAGTCTTATATATGTGTCATCACTATTATGACGAGAAAACATGAGCATATTCAAGATCATGACTAAGTGTAAACTTGATATGAATAGTCTAAGCTTCAATATAAAATGTCCATCTCACACCCTCAGTCTTACGGCCAGTTTTCAAGGCCTTCTTTGTACGCTTAATGCTCAACAATATACTATGAATAAACATATTGAGAGTGTAATATAATACAGTAATTTTAATAATATAATAGAACTTCATGAGACTTAAGTGGTTTGGGAGATTGTGCTACCTATTTTCGAGTAAAATATTGCACATGTTTACGTTTGATCTTGATTAGTTCAGTGCTACAGCATAACAACATATTTACATCTCATAGTCCCAACTATTACAAAAATAACTTTTTACTGAAACGTGCCTGTGTTAATTTTGCAAAGTTTTCAAACAGGTTTTATTAGCGTTCGGCAGTTGTGACAATTACTTGCAGATATGAATTCCAGTCTTTAGCTGCTTGGGCGATACCCATAATTTGTAACTAGTAGTTCATGCATCTATTATAGTCATGTTGATTTGCGGCAGGACATTTTTCCTTTTGTTTTTCAGAGCTTTGTTAACACGCATTAATCGTTTCCCTTGTCTGCGGTTTATGTTAGTTTCCAAGACAACTTATTGAATATTTCCTTGGATTTAACCATGATCAGTTGTAACAAACCTGGTTTCTCTATGTTTTATTTTCTTCAGTTCTCAGTTTCATCTTCGATGTTCTATGTTGACTCTGAACCTGTTGTCCCAATTATAACAGATGTTTTTCCAAAACTATCATGACTGTTGACAATACGTTTTCTTTACTACTGTATTATTGCCATTTATTTCATTCTTCTCTATTATCTTAATTCTTCGTCATTAGCTTTGTTTTTTTTTTATCGTCTTCATTTCACCGTACAATTTGTTTTCTTCATTCTATCAAACGTCTTCTTACCATCAATCGTTTTACATTTCGTATATTTTTCCATATTTTCACCAATGAATTTCAATGTTCAGATACCTAGTTACCAATAATTTTGTACACTTTCATCCTATAACCTTTTACAACTTCAGGGTACCATTCGTAAGGCTCAATGGTCTTAATCTATGTAACAGAAAGAATTAAAATTAACAAATGAAATAAACTCGACAAATAATTATATATATTCACTTTCTCATATTTACCTTTAATAAATAATTAATTTTCAGGTTAATGCCGTGGACTTTGCTAAGAGACTTTATAATTGGTCACAGAAAGGCTTTGTGGAACTCAACGATAGAGTAGGAATGGGACTTGGAAGAACAACACATGAAATCCTTAGCCAGAAGAAGTACACCTCAAATCCACAAGAAGTGAGAAGTTAAAATCAAACTTTTGTTTAGTCCCTAACATTTAAGATATGGATTGTCCTGATACATGCAGCATATAACTGTACAACCAATTAGGGTTAATCAGAGTTTATATCTTTGCCGCGTCTATCCAATACATTTCTTACCAACAAAGGCGAGAGACCGCATATACTTTGCATTCTATTTTCCGAAAGTGCGTACGGTAAACAAAAAACTGCTTTGGGTTTTGCCTCATTACGTTCCTGCTACTTTCAGTACGTTTGCACCATGAAAAAGACATTATGATCCAAAAGAATGGTCGTTTAGCAACAGCGGCCAATGTACAAATATTCAGACTTCCCTTATATTCTCAAAATCGGCTCGTAACTATTGTTATGAAGAGTCGCACGATCTCTTAATTTCACATGAAAGATATATATTTTTACTCTCAATGCCAATCTAGTATGCCTTTTAAGGAGTTATCTTATTATTCTGAAAAAGTTAGAGTACTTGGGGCATTCCACCTAACGTTGGGCAGATGATTTTAAGTATTGCCTTGTATCCTCAGTATTAGCTCGAAGTGTACACCGCTCCGGTGGCCTAGTGGTTAGAGCGTTCGCCGCGGAAGCGGGAGGTCGTGGGTTCGATCCCCGGCAGAGTCATACCAAAGACTTACAAAAATGGTACTAACAGCTGCCTCGCTTGACGCTCAGCATTAAAAGGTTAGTGTTAGGACTGGTCGGCCTGGTCGGCCTGGTGTCAGGATAATGTGACTGGGTGGGACATCATGCTACATGTCTGCGGCATGATTCATCAGTGCTAGACATCACTATAAACTGCCTCACAGCAGACATCGTAGCGATATGACTAAAAAATTGTTAAAGCTACGTTAAAAATCGTAATCAAACAAAAAGCTCGAAGTGATGTTTTTGTTTGAATGCCTATTAGTCCAATTAGGATTGTGATAAATGTTGCTACAAATATTTAATGTTTTAGGGAGTGAGAGACTTATTTTTTCAAAGACGCTTACACCCGAGTCTTTGCAGGAGGAGATGGAGAAAGGTCAAATGTTTAGTATGTCTGCATATGTTCATTGCACATTTACAAATAGTGTATGCTTTCAGGTTTGGAATATTGTAGAAGTAGAGAGAGAATGTTCATTTAAAGCAAACAACACTCTTTGTTCAATCACTTGCGTGTGCCCTTGCCATTTTGTGGTCTGGATCATAGCGAGCTTTCGGTTGCAATCCTCAACCTATAACGATTTTTTGACCGTATTGCATGAGAAGGTTAGACCATTACCGCAACTAACAGCAGCTCTGGGCTTTGTATATTTCACAGTGGAAGTTACTCCTATGTCAGAACGTCAAAATCAGCATGTTAGGACATCTTGTGAAAGAGTTTGTGTTCATGTAATATGTTGAACCTCTGATATTATTATAAGAAGGATCTCCTTCTGTTCGATGGAGTAAATATCGTACCGAACAAAATAATTGACAAAGTCACTGTCACTCATGTGATTATAATACAGTTAAATTTTAACAATAGACTGCGAAGGATATATGGATAAAGAGAGGAAGAACGGATGCTCCAAACGGCGCCGTAATGAGGACATCGATTCTTGGCATCCACGAATGGTGGGATGTAGATAAGGTCGACACAAACGCTGCAGCCATCTGCCAAACAACACATTACGATCCAAGGTGAGAAGAAATTATGAAATATTGAATAAGATCGTACTATAGAAAATAAAGAGGTGTCTTAAATTAAATACATTCTTGAACAATATCTGATTTCGCGTGCAATCCTAATTGTTAGATAAATGGAAATGATTTTCTTTATTGGTGTTTGTAATTATATACTTTAAAGCTTCATTCATTCTCAAAATCATGCTTAAATTGATATTATTGTCTTCTTAGTTCTAGTGACTGTCAATTGATGTTGGCATTGCTACAGTGTCGTAAACAGTAAAGGATTTTGGTCCTATATAATCGGCTTTATTCGAAACTTGGAAACTGAGTGCACGTACTGTCTGCACCTTATTTTTCTTCCCACTATGTAATTATAAGTTCGCTGTGTAAGTTGCACGTGTTAGATGTCAGATTTAAACGTATTTGCAAGGCATTACATTTTGTAAACGTTACAGTACACGCTAACTTCAATTTATTCTCACTTGTGTAATTGTGCTAAACATCACTTCTTTAAGGAAACTATACATTGCAAACCTATTAATAGATAAGTTAATGAAAATGAAAATTAGTCAAGATCTTATAAGACGTTTTTATAACATTTAATTCATGTTTTCACTGCATAAGAATTAAAATAATTTTAATTAAAGATATCAAACGGAACAGCAGAATACTCAAGGTCAATAAGCTCACTTAAGAACTATTATATTTGGACCAATTATGTGTATATAGCACAGCGTAGTATTATGTAGAACATATGAATGTATGATTTGTAACAAGTAGTTTTAATATAAGTAGTGTACGGAAACGTGTTGTAAAGGATAGGGCAAATATATTAAAGGTTATTGCCATCCATGTTTTTGATTTTCAATTCTAAAAAAAATAGGCATGTTTCCATTTAAAATAAGTCATACATGTCCAACAGCCTTGATTTAACGCAAAACGAGTTGATTACATTTTCTTCACTGGTTTGCGTTTATACTATGGAGTCAAGAACAACTAAAATTAAGATCACGTTCATACAAGATATACTATGCGGAAAATGACGTGGCTATTACTTGAAAGTAAGTTGAAAGCATTGAGCGTTGATGGACGAAATCAAATTGCACCTATTATAATAGTATTTCATTTTCAGTCACATCCGATGACATTTTATCTATACGGAAACATTATCAACATAGCTGTAATTTATATGAATACAACACATTCTGATGTCTTCACGATTATGTATACCTTGATAAATAATATGTGCACCACTGTGTCCTGATATTGAAAAGTTTTATTTAAGCAGATAATAAATGTGAAGACAACTTTTTCTAGCTCGAACAAGTGTTGTATATTGTAACGTGCAATATATATATATATATATATATATATATATATATATATATATATATATATATATATATATATATATATATACACGAAGCAGCGTCTTTAAATTCAGCAAATGTCCTTTTCGCCCACTGCTCAATACTAATACAAATTCTATTACTGCTACTGCTATTACTAATACTTTTAAAACAATGGTCTAATGTTTAGTACAAACATAAGCTTTAAACTCATATTTCATGCTTAATAATGCTCCTTTTAATTTATCTGCGCGGTGTTGTCAAAGCTAGACCTACTTCATATGGGCTGCATCTGCACATTTGCATATACAAATAAGCCTTGTACTGTCTGTTTCCTACATAATTCAAAACGTCTTCCGTTGTAGTCCCAACTGCATTAAGAAAATATGAAACATAGTAGGAGCCTCATTGTTGTTTTGATTAAGTCAATTATTGTATTTCATTTTTTAAAAAAATTAAAGTATTTATGACTTTATTAATTGATGATAATAATTATACATGCTTACGATTTATATTAGTTCTTGTAGCAAATAGGTTTTCATGCGCGCTGATATTAATGAAGACCAAACAATCTTGAGCATGTATACCATCTTCATTAACTAATTGCACACATCATGAAGGAGAACCGTTTTATTCAACACGGCAGGTATTAACACTTGTGTAAATATACAGATGAACTCTGATATGACCGCAGTAAGAATAAAAGACAAATGCAATGGAAGTATCAATATGAAGACAAATTGAGAAACCATTTCGAGATAAGACGTTCTTTCAAATTGGTAGAAGGGTCCAAGTCATAATGTGTCTATATATATATATATATATATATATATATATATATATATATATATATATATATATATATATATATATATATATATATATATACATACATACATATATATATATATATATATATATATATATATATATATATATATATATATATATATATATATATATATATACATTGTAAGTTTCTTGTTAAGGTGTCAGGCTTCAGCAGTGGCTGTGTCAGTTGCCATTAGTATTATGTTCCAAAAGAAGAAACAGCATTATGATGTCAAGGCAAGACAATATGATGTGAAAAGAATAATTAGTGATGCCTTCCACCGCGCGTCAAGATACATTGACGAAGAGAATGAGGTAATATTCATACTCTGATATGTTTGTCATTATCTCTCATTGTTTTATTTCTTATTGAACAAATCTCATAAGAAACGACATTATATGTGAGATATGGTTCAAATTGTAAGTCCGCGTGCACCATATTTTATGTTTCTTTATGTTTAATTCAGTTTGCAAAAGCATTAAAGGGGTGTTAATATACGAATATAGTTTTAGAAACACATGGATTAGGAGTAATTGAAGTTTAATAACTGGTATTTTTAGTAATTTACTTTAATCGAAAAACTTAAATGATAGAAGAAAAAAATGATTTATAATGCATATTGCATTAAGTTATAAATCTTTAGTACGTATACGAATTAGCTCACATTAGGTCTTACTTATCTCGTTTCTTGTGTATATATATATATATATATATATATATATATATATATATATATATATATATATATATATATACCATAAATAAAAGTGTTGAAAATCCTCGTTTCTATAGAGTTGCATGGATGAATTAACAGGTATCTTGATTTCATTTACCAATAAAATGGCAAAACCTGTGTGCATGCGTAACCTTCTCTTTTTTCATTCTTGCTATAGAAACAGGAATTATCTTGGTACATGTCATGTACAGATATTGGAAGTCTAAAGCTTGATGATGATGACACAATGGGGTATACTTTCAAATGCTTGGGTGCTGGATTCTGGGCTCTCAAGCAAAATGATTTTCGATCAGCCATTGAACAACTCGTTAGAGAGGTATAACATTCGTTTCTTTTGAAATCTGACCAAGGCATTGTGGATATTTTTTCCCCATTTTCCTACCCTTGAATGTTTGTTTCAAGTCTGAGTCAGGGTCTTTCTGATAAAAATATAGTTTTATAAATAAATTCACTGTATGTCTTTAAGACTTACTGTTCCTTTGGAGAAAATACATCCATAACATTTTAATAAAGCGAGAAAGTACATCATTGAGTATAATATTAGTTCAAATTATGTTTTTTGTTTAAAATAAAAATCTGATTATGCATATATAAACGATGTAAAGTTTAGGTTACTGTCAACGAGTAGAAATTAAGCCCACCAAGGAACAAATATTTGAGAGCACAATAATTAGTATTGCCAGACCTATTGTTTTTCATACTAAGAATGTTTGATATGTAAAACTCGTGTGTTGTTTCAGGGCGGAGACGCAGATACAAATTGTGCAGTAGCCGGTGCCCTCTTAGGATGCAAACTTTGCAGACGAGGTGCATTTCCGGAAACTTGGGTTTCAGATTTAGCGAACAGGATGTGGCTTCGGGAACAGATTCAACGGTAATTTATATACTAGGTTTCCTTTTTATCTACATTATCTTTAGGTTTCTGGAATTACATTTTTATGCAGCGCAGTCCAATACATTTGTTAGTGGAGTTAGAAATTATGTATATATGAATTTTTGTATTTAATTCAGTATGACCTTTTTATTACGACATACACGGATTCAATTAATTCTGCACCAGTACTGATACCCATTGCAAGAATTATTGCATTTAGTACATATACAAGATTTGTGATACATATTACATGGCTTAAGCAGTATTGAACATGAAATTCACAAAATTGTTGAATGATTGCTCTGATTTATATTCAGTTTTAAAGAATCAACTTCATTTAGAAACTTGTTTGTCATGGGACTTCAATGCTTTGCATCAAAGATATTAAAGTGAATAACTTTCCTGAAATCCTTAGGATGTCATCGGAATCACGTAGACAATCGGAGTGACCTTTCTCTTTCGTTGCCTATGTAATGCAGAAGCAATCCAGATTATGCTCTTAAAACAGATCAGTAGGTGTTACAAGGATAAAGTGGTGTATTAACGGTAGACTGAAAGCACACGTAAATGAAAAACTAGCATTTATGGCAAATGGCAAATGACTATCTATCTACATTTTACTTGTAAATCTATTCCGATTGTTCATGATACATGCAATTATGTTCACTTTAGAAATGTTTTTCTTAAAATGCTTATTTAAAAAAAAAACATGGGGGCCACATTTAGCGTTTCTTTCTTGCATTGTTACTAAAATACTTTTTCTTTATGTTTAGGTACCTCGACATTCATAATCGAATGTATTGTGATGCTCTAAACGATCAAGAAAGCAGGCATAATGTGGGATCTCCATACTGACGGTGTACCATCTGTCTGTATCATATTTGAAATCGTTTATTTGTGGATAATCTCTTTCAAGTTTATATATGGTTTTTTTATTAAAAAAAATGAGGAGCTGTCTATTCTTACAAAGATTGTCTCATTTAAACATAATATTGAACAATGAACATTTTTCTGGGCCTAAAACTCCAAACTATATACAAATGTAAAGGTACTGAGATCTACAAGAAATTGATAAGACATCAAAGGCAACTTTTGAAGATGAAATGTCTCTTTGTCTTTTTATTTTGTTAGCGATGTAATTATTCTAGATACCCGAACAAATATTAAAAAATGTGTCATTCCACATTTGTATATTGTACTAGTAGTGTCAAACATGATTCAATCATTGAATGAATCAAATAACAATAAAAGCAAAATTAATCCTAACTGTTCCAAATATTTATGTAAATGTCAGACATTTGTTAATGCAATTTATTCATATTTCGTTATATAGTAATGCTTATGAACTAACTATTCCGAGTTTGATGCAGTTGCATATTTGAGTTCAAACTATGCATTCATGTTTTGATTCTGTCAAAGCAGTACACTCGGTTTGTCAGCATCTTAGGTTTATAAAACGAAATTGAGATGTTCAGTATAATTACAGATTATACATATAATTTATTTACAAATGAGCGTGGAACTGTTTACTTGTTTTCTTGTTGCCCAGACATATTTTATACCGCATTAAAGTTACAGATGTAAAGGTAGATATGTATATCATTTCAGATAACATAGCTACGAGTGTGTTCATTATATAAAACAAAAAACAAATACAGCACACATTGAATTAAAGAATATTTAAATTTATTTCTAGAGAAGTTGATGAACTGTGTTTGTTATATCAGATGGTTCAACAAAACGATGGAGTAAGTGAATTTCTTGCGTGATCCTCTGGGACTGAATTCCACATAATACATGGCACTAGTAAATTGCCAAAGGTTCAAAAACACACATTGTTGAGAATGTAGAGATCTTACATATACAGTTCATACTGTCGTATGTTGTCACTGATAGCTGCTGATTGCATGAATAATTTAAAAGATTCGTCTAAGCAAGTTATCTTATTTATTATCATTTTATGTATTTATTTACGTATTTTAATGCTATTTACCATGTTTAGAATTTTGCATAAATGGGGAAATATGGAATGATAGTTAAAAGTGTTAACTATCAATATTTACTGAATTTTCCGCCTTGAAATTATATTGGTGCATTACGAGTGCATTATATGTATTAAGTTTACGACAAACACTTCCTTTTACTTATATGCGTGTATTAGTAACCCATGTACCTGATGAAAAGAAAGATAAAAAAACCAATAAGAGAAGAAAGGAAATAAACCAACAATACCTCTTTAAACAATTTTCAATTTTGAAAGACAGGTCATGTTTAGTGTTCAACAAAAATGTCAGAAAAACCAATATGCACAGGGTATCGATTATCAAAGTTGCATTAACTTCGGAAATACTTATTTCTATTATTTAACTTGTTTTATTGTAATTCATTTCATTATGATTAAAGAGAAGAATATATCTTGTTGTATTTTGATTTTCGCTACAAAAATAACAATGGATTCACATTAATTAGGAAACCAACGAGAACAATACCACAGTAATAAACAAAACAACAAGAACAATTCCAACAACCTTCTATTGCAAGTACTTAATTAAGAGTTGATGTAATTCTTTCTAGTCAGACATTTTATATGGTTCACCGTTGTGAAAGAAACCTTCAAATAGGACAGCTAGGCTATGAGAGAGTGATTGTTGAATGAATCTTTCAGATGTTCACTTTCACATAAGTTAATTTATGATTAAAATACACTTTTGCAGTTTACGATGTTCTGCAAGTAATCCCACAATGTACGAGAACATCCATGAAGCTTGGCACTAAAAATATAATCACGTATATTTAAATGGTATTATTGAATTTCAATGTTAGCAAGCTCTATTACAATAGATAT
Organism: Unio delphinus; assembly: GCA_029339505.1. NCBI lineage: Eukaryota > Metazoa > Mollusca > Bivalvia > Unionida > Unionidae > Unio > Unio delphinus. The sequence continues at coordinate 7,582,148 of JAQISU010001239.1, forward strand.
AGTAGAGTATTGCATTGAAGAATTGGAAACAAGATAAAAAGTTGTTAACGGCAAGATATATTGAAAGTGATATCATGCTGCCATTTCGGATTCTTTACCTCGTGCGTGCGGAAACCACCACGATCTAATTTGGGCGCATAGCCATGAAATCGGATTGTAACATACTGAGAGTCGGCTCTTATTGCAATCGTATACTGATTAGGCTCATTTTAGTCGAAATCATACAAAGAGGGAGGAAGTACAATATTAACAATAATGAGGACTTTGTATAGCCACTAATCGTTAGAAGCTCTAAACGCTTTACATCATCTATCATGATATGACTATACTACAGAGAAACAAAAAACAACACCCATGAAATTGGAAAACATAAAAACATGCTGAAAACATAAGATAGGAAACATTATTAGGTCTCTAAGGTTGTTCCTGCAGTCAAAAATGGCGAGTTTTATGTGCACTTTTAAAACAGACCACTGTGTATTTGTGTTTAATTTCAATGGGCAATTCGTTCCACATCGCCGGGCCCTGGAGTGTTAAACAATGTTGTACATATGACTTCCTTTACATAGTGGGAACAATGAGAATACGATTGTCAGAAGAGGAGCGCAATGATCTTGCATTTGTATAAACATGGGTGAGGCCGGATAGGTATGTTGGAGTGGAGTTAGTCAGTGAAGCGTATCACAAAGGATACATTTTGCGTTTGATTGTGTACCAAATGGATCACCAGTGTAGGGTACAGATCAATGGTGAAGTGTGCGCTGATCGACGGTACTCTAAAGATGATCCGAGTAGTTGTTTTTGGAACCTTTTCACGTTACTGGAGTAGATATTGTGACGAACCAGACAGAACTGAGTTACAATTGTACAGTCTTGAAAGTACGAATGAACACATAATTGTTTTAGTGGCATCAACTGAAAGAATGGAACTGATGCGTCTCAGCTCAATATATGCAGCCTTGCTTATGTTCATGACATGTTGGTGCAATGTGAGAGTACTGTCTAGAGTAACACCTAGGTTTCTTATTGAATGTGCAAATTTAATGTTGGCGTTGCTGATGTCTATTGTCTGAGGTAATTAATGTGAATGAGAAAGTCTTTCTGCTGTGATCAATCTGGCTTCAGTTTTGTGATCATTAATCTGCAGCTTGTTACATGTCATCATTGATTTCACATCAGAAATGCACCTTTCTACTCCATGGATGGTAGCATCAACCTCAGTTCGGTGGCTAGACTTGTATATTTCTGTGTCATCAGCAAACAATTGGTGAGATACTGGCTTGATGATCTATCACACTTTAGAGCGGTTGAGTGTATAGAATGAAGAGAACAGGTCCAAGAACAGACCCATGTGGAACACAACAACATACGTCAACTGGGCTGGACTGTATTCCATTTGCAGATATAATTTGTGTCCTGTTGACTAAGTAAGACATTAACATCTGTAAGGATATATTCTGAATGCCAAATTCATGCTTGTGACGGTGGAGTAATATATCATAGTCTATTGTGTCAAATGCTGCAGGAGGGTGAGGACTGGAATCTTTCCACTATCCAAACCAGAGAGAATGTCATTAAATACTTTCAAAAGAGTAGTTTCAGTACTGTGGCAAAGGCGATATGCAGACTGTACATTGCTAAAACGACCGTTTGAATTAAAATGAGATAAAGTTGGGTTAGAACAACTTGTTTCTAAGATTTGTTATATGAATGGGAGATTCAAACCTGGGCGGTTGTTCTTTAAATCATTATGCTCAAGTGTTGGTTTCTTCAGCAGAGGCTCTACGATGGCAGTTTTAAAAAATGTTGAGAATTTCCCTCGATGAATGAGAGAAATATTACAATCATCAGTTAGGGAAGGTAATATTGGGTCTAAGCACTCAAGCAGCAGTGATATCGGAATTTGATCAAGTTTACACGACTTTGGTGCACTGTTCATCACGATTGTCCGTACAAAATCAATAGAGACAGGCTTAAATACTCTTACTGGTTGTCGCTGAAATTCTGTATCATAACTAAATGTTAGCGGGTTAATTGAAATGTGTTGTCAAGCGAATATCTAATGGTTTGTACTTTGTCACAGAATGTGTCCAAATAGGCCCGTAAGGTCTACTGGAGGGAAGGTAGTTGGAGCTGGCATACATTTATTCCTTGACATGAGTTTGTTGGTTATCTCGAAGACCTCTTTGCAGCTGGAACTCTCCGTGATCTTAGTACTGTAGTGGGATAAGTTTGCTAAATGGACTATGTTAGTGATGTTCTTCTTAGCGGCTTCATATATTTGCTTTTGAATAGTGAGTCTGGTGGTAATCCAAAGCTTCTCTGCTTTTCGGCGATGTCTTTTAGCAGTGCAAAACTGCTCCCTAACAATGCTAAACCATGGAGAACACCTTTTTATTGATACTCCAAATCTGGTGGTTGGGGCATCTTCTTCAAGCAATGAACGCAGGCAGTTATCGAGTTTTTCTGCTGTATGATGTAAATTGTTGGGTTTTCTTGGATGTCATGCATTAATTTGGTTCTATTTATCATACGGAGGATTCTCTTAGTAGCAAATAAAGGTCGAGGGTTAGGGACTGATGCAAGTTCGTGGGATTGCTGAATATTATCATCAGGTATATAAAGAAACCAGACTAAAATGTAACCAAGTTTATGAGTGGGTGGATTAACTTACTGTTTAAGATTGAAAACATGAATGGAATCTAGGTGTTTTGACGTGTATCGGTTTTCAGGACAGTCATAGTGAAAGTTGAAATCTCAGAGAATATTTAGATTGCCACGTATCGAATTTCCATAATCCATAATCCAGAAGATTCGGAAACTGCTCCAAAAGGTGATATTCAGTCAGCTTGTATTTTCTACTAGGAAGAGGGCGGTAGAGACAGAAAAAATGGACTGACTTTTTTCCAGTGTGAGTGTTGTTTGGACTGGTTCAAAACGATGTGTGGCAGAAATTGAAGGTTTTGTTGTACTTAAGGCATTTGATCAATTCCACCTCCGCGAGAATTGTGGGGAATGACTTGAGAACGTAATAGGTGGGTGTTAAATCCGGGGACTCGGGATCATCGCCTGATGCTTTCATCCATGTTTATGTCAGGAGGAAGACGTAAATATTCTAGTCGTTGATAAAATTAACTATTTTGGTGTGCTTTTCAGGTGATCTTATTGATTGAGCGTTGAATAATGCAATACGTAATGGTATCTCTAGGACAGTTGTCACAACGGTTGAGGATTTAAGATGAATCTGAAGCAGGTTATCAAACTTTGCGGCCGAATTTTAAAATTGTTTATCTGATACGAAATAAAAGGAGATAACTTCGTGTTGTACGCCGGCCAGCTTTAGAACAACGTTTTCTTTGTCGCTTCCGTTTACATATAGGTAGTGATGAATGTAATCCGAGTTCGTTTAGTTTTGTGCCCAATCTAGTATGAAGGGCCAAGGTGTGGTCATTTAATACAATTAATGAGGTTGCATCATAGAGTAAGCGGGTTTACTGGCGATCACGTGATGGCAGTTTATTAAAACAAATGACGTCTTGACTCTGAAACAAAACGGCTGATAAAAATTATAATTGTTCTCGTTTCCAAAACAAGGAGATGAATTAACACATTGGAACTGAATAGCCAATGCATGATGAAACACATTAATGCAAACGAATAACGACAACAAGCAGCACGAACACGGAAGAGCCTTCATCAAGCAGTTAAACGTATGGCAAGCATCTTTCAATCGCAGTGACTTTTTTAATTAATACCATAGGTAAGAATAAGGAGAGTTTGCGGTTTCAATCACTCCCAGCTCTAACATTTCGCCTACTTCCTCATCGATGTTCTTCCTTGCATTAAAAGGTATTGGATATCTCTTAACTGTGATTGGCTCAGAGATATTTAAGTTTATCTCGTGTGTTATTAATCCAGTATTACGTGGTCTATATGTAAGTACGTCTGGGTACTTACTCAAAATTTGCCTGACCTGTCGACGTTGACCTTCGGATAATTCTGGGCACACTCTGATCATATATATTACCTCTTTTTCCTACAACCATAGGGTACCCAAGGGGGGTTTCTGTGTTGGGTGTCTAATTGCGGTTCATAACTCGACTAGTCTTCTATGACCGCAATGCAACGTTCAAGGTTCAAAACTCCCTTTTCAACAGGTCTCTCCACGTATCGCTTAAACATATTGTCATGAATTTTTCTCAACCTAACTTCCATGTCGATTCGTAGTAAATTTCACCCATGACCTGTTTAACCTCATATGGTTGTTTCCACTGAACCAATAATTTGTTTATACTAGAAGGAAGTAGCACTAACACTCGATCACCCACGCTGAGTTTCCTACTTGAGTTACCTGGTTGTAATCGTTCGCGTACTTGCGACCAGTCCTGTGCTATGTTTTCTAATCTATCGCATAAATTAACGACGTATTGGTAGGGATTTCACTTCTCCGTCCGCGACATCACCCGACCATAGTTCGCGCAGAATACGCATTTGACCACAAATGTTCCTACCGTATAGCATTTCAAACGCCGAGAATTCCAAACTCTCGTTCTGTACTTCGCGATACGTGAACAATATCGCGTTTACGTACCGGTCCCAATCTCGCGGTTTCTCCGCGCACATCCGATTAGCGTTTTTTCAACGTCCTGTTAATTCTCTCTACCAATCCATTACACATGGAGGGATACGGTGTGGGGCGCAACTGCCTAATTGATACCAGCGAACTAATTTATGTCAAAAGTTCTGCGGTAAACTGGGCCCACAATCTGAGATATATCTTGGGTATCCATACCTGGGTAGTCTTGGCAAAACGATCAGTTTCAATTGATGGTAAAGCTATGGCTTTTGTGTATCTAGTGGAATAATCTACTAGAGTAAGGATATGTCGTTTTTCAGATCTGTAATTGGAAACATGGGTCCCGCATTATCGCCAGCTACCCTTTTAAATGCGGTATCCATCGGAGCCATTTTACCTAATGGCACTCTAGTATTCTTTCCCTTCGACACAGTCTTCTGGCAAACGTCGCACGATATATTGAATCGTGCTACTTCACTATTTACGCCAGAATAATACAACTCCGCTAATACTCTGACGGTTGCTGTTTTCATGCCTAACGGACCTGCCATATTGAACTCGTCTGCCACTATCAGTACATATGTCCTGAATTTCTGAGGGCCAACCAGTTGGAAATGTTTTCTACCGTCCAACTTGGTAAATTCTCTATTCATTAAATCTTTGGTACATAAGAATGTTGAGCTCTCACCCCTTACAATGTTTCGAGATACCAGGCACGATCCTCTATCCGGTCGCACTCAAGAACGTCTCATGCCTTACCTCACGTGTAAATACATCGCACAAGATATCAGTCACGGCATCCGGAACTTTCAACTTACGAAGAGGAATTGTATCCGACTGCGCCTTCGACATAGTTTCGACCGCTTGTTCAATGGGAAACCAGAAGTGTTTTTGAAGTCTGGATTCCTCTACATTTCCGATAGTTATGTCGTTTGTCGCTTTTGAAACATATTGCTTTCACAGGTTTCGTCAGATAATAGTTTGATCTAATAAAATGCACAGGGATTTCTATCCAAGCATTTTGTGAATCCTAACGTGCCTCCGCTTTACTACGACTCCCGTGCACCCAAAGTCGCGTAAGACCGTGACTTGTTTTACGTTGACGATACCAGTAGTAGTCTGTACCCTCGCCTCGGGAAAAACACCGACTAAAAGTTGTGCAGTCGCACAATTCATACACCGATATACGGCACAGTTTCACCACGTGCCTTGGTTTGGCCCATTACTTGTATCAGCCGCTCGCACCCATCATGGATCCACCACATGTACAGTCAGTTATAAATATACACAAGTACAGACAGCATACAGCACCCTTGTGTCAGCTACGTCTGCAGTCGTGGCTCCACCACATGTACAGGCATACGTACATACATATAGACAGCTCTACGCTTCAGCTAAACACATCAACCTAAACTCGTCGGCTAAACTCGTTACACTCGTTTGCTCGTTAACTCGTTAGCCTCGATACACCCGTTAGCTACACTAAAACCAAACTGGCAATAATAGTGAGTTCTGGAAGATGCTAATACATTAAACTATTAACAGAAACTTGAAATTCACAGTTCACAACGTTTCAAATCTACGTTGTAATTAATTAATGGATATACGATATGACAATACAAACTCAATAAACTTCGCATATCAAATAAAATATAAATGTAACACTCACCCCTATGGTTATAGAATGCTACGTGAAACGTGCTCTCCTCGACCAGACCCTAAGCGACCAGTGTGTCGGTTATACTTAGATTCATAAGACAGTGAGTAATATTCAGGGTATAATATCCGTGCATATCATGATTATAATATCGCTCGTCGCACGTAATTTCGGGAGAGACATATGTTGGTTCTGTCGCTTGTCTAGAAAAAACACCTGTTTATCCTAGTTAACGTTGTACGCATGCACAACGGAAAATAGTCAAACACTTCTCAGTCATAACAAAAGGTTTTTTTTCCTTCTAATTATATGACAGACTATACGTTATTCGCGTTATTCGATGCCATATTATCACGTGGAAAATCATCGGCAAAATGGTCTGCCTGGTTAGATATATACGAGATATTATTTTTAAGTACCTTTAACTCATGAATAAATACATACATGTCCTTACAACAAGTGCGTAACATTTGGTCCCTCAGTTGAAAATCGGTAAGGCCCTGGAATGTATTTTGTATTTTGCCCCATTCAACCCACAGCTAAAACTAATTTCCCGTCGTACAGATGAACCGGAGGAATGTCTTGCTTTGTCAACTCGTATCTCTTAAGGAGTGCCTCGTTAAGATGGCAATGTTCAATGAGGCGTTTATGGCTAGACGCAAATGCACATCTAGCGCTAACCTTTAAGTAATGTGCTGAGATATTTGTTTTTTTATGTTCTTTTTCCATATTCCTGTCTTTAAACTCTATGGTTTCTAACTGCTAGTTGCTCCATCACTAACATGCTTTCCTCAAGTTCACTTACCTGCTCTACTTTTTCTCTTTCTGTTTTCCCTCCCAACCATATTCTTTCCTTCTCTGCCTGCTTCTCCAACACATATTCCCCTTCTCAAATACCATCTTCTTCCTTTCAAATGCATATTTTCGTCAGCCTGCTTTTCTAGTTCTGAATTGTCTCGCTCTATATCTCTCTCCTCTGACCTTTGATCCCTTTCCCTATCCTGCTCCTCCTGAATGAATTTTCTAATGGTCTCCACCTGATACTCAATCTGTTTTGCCCAACTAGGTCATAGAGTGACGACATGAAAAATAATGTTGATAAGAACATAAATTGTATGTGCACTATCTTATAACACTTACAATTTTAGGATTACACGAACCATCCTCTTCAAATATATGCAATATGTATATCTGTGTATATATATAACAAAACAAATGTCAAATAAAACGGAATATGAGTGAGGTATTCACTCACCCGCTTGAAATATTCATTGCCAGCAAAGGTCACAATCTGAAAAAGATCATTGCAAAAATCTTTCCGGAGTCAAGACTTATGTAAACTAACCTCCCTGCTCCGCCTAATCCATCTATCCCGTCCTCTGACACCATTTATTACAAGATGAAGACGTGTTCGGACTAGACTCCGAAACCAGCTACATTAGAAATATGTTTATCATAAACGCAAATTAATTATGAACGAATCTGATTATCAACAAATATATATGGAAATTATAAAGTTCCTAATATGGAACTATCAACAGCAAGTCACTCAACGAGAAAACTCAAAAGATTGAATTTTATTAATGGAATTTTAAACAATCGTGAATAACGTCCTATCATCGATCAACAACAAGTATATGATCTACACCCTATATAAACAAGGTCGTATTATACACTAAGTGTGACCAAAGCATGTGATTTATGCACTTATCAATATAATACTCATTTATTCATCAATATATAAATTCATCAATGTATCAAATTATCAAGCGATATCTATAGTTCATAAAACAATATTTAAATGGGAGTGCAATGCAATTTCGCTCAGATAGCAATATTGAAAAAAACAATATGAAACACGTAACTATCGTGACGCCCATTTGAAGTTCAAGATGTATCTTCGGTGTAGTCAATGGTACAAGAGACCCCAGGCATGGTCCACCACTCCCTGTATGTTGAAGGATTCCTCGAGAGCCCTAACATTCAACACAGATCCGATGGTCTCAAAGCCGCGATCCCTCGCTTTGAGAACACTAGTCCACTCTTCTGAACCAAAGTCACCAGTTTGACGTTATTACCTTATATTTTACGTGTTCGTAGCAAGCATTAGTTCAGCAAAAAGACGCTTCTACAATTAGTCTGTTCACCCTCTCCGCTCCTTATAGTATTCCTAAAATTATGGCGTTGTATAACCTAGGTAAGGGCCCCGAGAGGTGGAGTGGTCAAAAGCGCTCTCCGTTACGGATCACTGCCATCTTTCTTGTGTCTGCATGTGTTCAAGTCTTGGATTCTAGCCAATGTGGGTACGTGACAAACCTTGCCGATAGCTTCTCGTGGCATGGGGTTCTTATCGAGATTTTCCGGGTTCTGCCTCCACCATTAAAACTGGCCCCATGTATAGCCTATCTTGTTCTGACAAATGGCATTAAAATCTACAGCAACAACAACATAGCCTAGGTATTGACTAAATTAGAATAAAGTTTAAAACATCTAACATATGAAACAATTATGTCATATAAAATGAATAGTGATAAAGAATACAATCTTAAATTGCAATCCCTCCGCAGCTGGGGATTCGCTCCAGTAAAAATGTAAGGTTCCTCACAAGACTCATCGTAGTGTAATTTGTTTAATGAGAATTTACTATATATGTATACTAGCTATGACAGATATGCACTGTTAGGCAATTAGGTTGTAAAGGCCTATCTTAGATACATTGTTACCATGATTCAAAATCTACATATATTGTAAAATATATCTGGAATTTAATATTAGAAATATCTGGTTACTTGTGTGTTCCAACGCATAAACAAGCAAAATTGTCTTGCTTGTGTTATCGAAATATTTATCAAAACGTGTCATAGATAATGTGTTTATTCGTTTCGCCTTCCATGGGAATGGCGATATTAATATGAAACTGTCTTGTAGATTGCATCATACAAGTTTTAAATGATTAACAACTAAATACTAGTTCATTCCAGGAACTGGCGCTTTACCAGTTGAAAACAAATGAGAAGGAATTCATGAAAATTATGCTCCTTGCCTCCTCCTTTCATTCAGTGTGCTGCATAATATTGATTCTAACCATAATTTCATAGATTAAAAATTATAGAAACGAGAAGGATTTATCAACAATCTATTTGTATTGAATCCTAATAATAGTGTCGCTGTAATTTCTTTTATACTTGCATGTCAAATATAAACTGGGTGTCAATTGTGACTTTTGTTTTCCTATTTGAGTGAAATTCAAAACACCATGACATATGGGCTTAAAAAGCATTAACACATGTTCAGCTTCAAGGAATAACCAGGTACGACGAAAAGCGTTGATTCTTTGTCTGTCTTACCAAATTGCAGCGAAAATGTATTTTAATCTATAAAAAGACCATTATAAAACAATCCGTAACTTCCATTCTTAACATATAACATCACCCTGTTCCTGACCTTCTAAGGGTTAAAATGCAAGCAATTAAATCATGGTCAGGAGATAAAAGGAATGTCCTAATGACCGAGAAATGACTTTCCACGAAGGCTAAATTTAGTGATGAGTGGTAGATACGTTTAAGGACAATCAATTTACAGGAATTCGAAACTTCCTCATTCTGGAATGAAAATGAAACGCGTAAGTTCAAAACAAAATGAAAGGTTTGCATAATGTCTATTAGTATCGATATGTCCAAGTTACAATAAACTGTTACCACTTGAGCACGTAAACATTTGATAGTGAACCTTTAGCGGCGGACATAATTAGTTAAGAGAAAGGTACTAAATACAAATAATGACTACATATTTGAAACTGAATGAAACCCTTATGACATTTGAACGGACGATAATTTTGAATTAAAGCATACTCTGACTTTTGCAAGGTTAAATGTTTGTAGTCTATATTTGCGAGAGGGATCCAATTACCATCAATTTCTAGTCATGTATATTGTTCATGATATTTAGAATATGTAAGAGTAAATAATACGTTTAAAGTTATCATGTTCATCCTTTATATGTAATATTATATATCTAAAACGTTCAAACGATTTCTTAAATGCGTCATATCAGATCTTCAAAATGTGGATTATATAAAATAAGTAAAGATTCCTTTAAGACTAGGATTAGCTTTTCGAGGGAGATTCAAACATTCCGGTTTCATGAGGTAACTTTTTTCAGCGATATGTACCATTACTTTTCAGAGTACGTGTCCTTTGGTAGTTACCGTCAGTACCAAATGTGCGGAAATTCCTGAATAATCATTTTACGAATTTAATGAAAGTAACAGTATGTTTCAGATTTGGTGTCAAAATATTTCTCTGTAAATTCTGTTTGATATAACAGTTGTATTTGTCACAAACTAATTCAGAATTGTATAATTATAATTATTTGTATGGACCTTTAGTCACATGTTTGACACGCGCCACGTACGCCAACGTGGTGGTCGAATGCGATATTGCAAAAGACCACATCCTACTTTCGGAAACAAATCGGATCAGACAATTTATGCTTTTAGAAATTTGATAGCATATGGTAATGTACTATGTACATGTATTCCATTCTAAAAATGCAAATCATTCTTAGATTTTCACGACAGCAGTTATTTTGTGTTGGAATGTTACATGATTTCAAAATCTCTTAAATATTTTCTAGATTCGGGAGTAAGGGTGTATCATATTTACAGGTCAACACTAACAAATATCTCGCATGGGTGATGACATGACACTCTAAATTGCACTGCTTTTTATATCAATAATGCAGCTAGTATAGTATGGTTTCAGTGATAGTACTTCCTAGTTGTATCCACAAGTTAACATATGTCAGTACCATATCGTTCACAGGGTGTCAGTTATAGAATAATCTTAATAGCCACATTTCAGTTACAATATTTAGACTGCATTTGACACAGGAATCAACATGCATATCGCAAATTAAATTGCTTGGAATGTGCTGGCCATTTATTTTTGAAAGAATATGTTCCTTTTTTAGTTGGGTCGATTTATTTGTAATGTGCTTTAATATGACGTTTAATGTTCTGTTTCAAGCTAAACACTGCATTATTTTGGTATACATCAGAGTAAGACATATTTCAAAGCAATTGAAACACGGATATTTTAAAATAAAATGTCACAGGCTCCAGCGCCAAGACATTCGACGTGTTGTCACAAAACATAACTGTTCTACTTTTAAGTATCGCTGTATATCCAGAGATACCGCGAATTAACTGTCTTTGGTTTCGGACTCTAGAAAATATCACCATCCTAACCATACCTTGTACCATTACAGTCATAATTAATACGTCCCGAAAAGGTAATTAATTAAGACCATCCTAAACATACCTCGTATCATTACAGTCATAATTAATACATCGCAGAAAGGTTCCCAATATTGTACAAGTTAAAACAAAATACCACTCATGGCTTCTATTTAAACAAAACATTTCCCTATGGACTGTGAAATGACTTTCCACGAAAGCTAAATTTAACTACTACTGGTACTTACGTAGAAAGCAAATCAATTTACAGGTATAACAAAATTACTAGAGTCCCGGATTAAAAAAATTATCCGATTCAATATTTAACTTGGACACATAACAATTGTTTTCGTACTGCCTAATATTATTTATATTTGGAATTTACAGTATATAGATATCACGTGAGCGCGTAAATAAAAACTTTTGCTCCTCTCGAAGGAAAATAATGGTATAAGATAAGATCACGAACAATAACAATGGAAAGATTAAAACTGATTTAGAAAATCAACGAGATTGGAATGGCAGATAAAGATGATTTGAATCTTTTGAATGGTCAAATGGTTCTAATATATACGTGTAAAAGGAAAATTATAATATAAAGGACGTGTTGCAACGATTCACAGACAGTATGTACTCGTACATCTCTAAAGTTAGCCAACCATTATTTATTTTTTTTAACTTCCTATTGAGTATATAACAACATACTTATTACTGTAATTTAAAGATCAAAACTATGGTGCAACCTGTTAGATATCACTCACTGTGTGTATCTTACCACTCACAAATGTACATAATACATACATGTACTCATTTCAGGACAACCACTTCACATAATACGTTTTTTATTCTCTACCAATAGACCACAAAGGGTATCCCATCAGACCTATGTCGAAATACAACCCCAACTGAATTATGGATCAATACTTAACTATCCAGTCAGAAAATTACTCCAAACTGTAAACAGGTTCAAAGTCAAGGCTGGGTTTATAACCTAATAAACAAAACCTATTCATAGCTCTCTCTAGAACTGGAATCTAGAATCATGGGCATTACACACACACACACACACACACACACACACACACACACACACACACACACATACATACATACATACATACATACATACATACATACATACATACATACATACATACATACATACATACATACATACATACATTAATAGTTTGTTCTATCCTAATGACATTTAAGCCTCTGCAGTGTACACTTCTAAACACTCTCATGACATACTTTTGATAAACGAAAGAGTACATCCTCATTGCTGCTCTAATATAATACAACCCATTCCTAGATTAATAGACTTTATATCACCGTTAAACAAATAGAACAAATGCAGTCATAACGTATACTATCTATTGTTAGCTACCAATGAATGTATAAGTTAAAACAAAATAATGCTTTAGTCCGACAGTCAAAAATCACTTTGTAATTCCAATTAATTCTTTAAATAAATAAATACTTAATTTATAACTGAACACAACTGAATGATAGATTCGGATAGACACCTGTCAGAATAAGGATAAATAATTTTGATGTAAACAACCTAATATACAGACCACTGATTTATGACAATGGAAATTTCCAGCAAATGTTTAATCACGGTCATGTCTGTTTGCTCAAGTTTTAACTAAGTATTAGGCGCCTATGAGGTAGACCATTGTATTTCAAAGGGTATAATAATGTTGAGATTTAAAATGCAAGTAAACAGGTTTAGAAACATTATTTTAAAGTATTAATCAACAATCATGGACAATAATTAGCTATGTAACATGTTGCTTGGAAAAATGCGTTAAAAACTACAGTTAGGGACAAGAACTAAAAGTGCAGGATATATATCTCACTCTCTCCACCAACACAATGTTTCCAGTGGAAACTATGATTATCAATTTTGAAAATTATGGAATAGGATTTGTCATTTGTACTTTCATCAACTCACCAATCTAACCGAACACATTGTTTTAATAAGATAAGTAAAACATAAAGATGTAATATTTAAATCGGAAAAGAAGGTAATTGCGCCTAAATTGCTGTTGCAGTCGAAATTTAGCTTACCGGTAATCAAGGAACGAATGATGTTTGAACAGACCTTATTACATATTAAAGTATTTCATAATAATTTTACCGGAGGAGAAGAGAGGATAGGAACTTATGCCTAAATTCTTATACAGACTTATAAATCTGCTAGAGTCAATTGGCGCATTGTTATGATGTCTTATAATTGCTACGTTACTTTTATTTTGTCCACGTCAGAGTCCACGTTTAAAAAAAAAAGTATTGTATGTTTTTGAGATCCTATATTTGGCTATATGTCGTGGAACATTTGTGATCATTAAACATTTTTCGACATATCTATACTACCTCAAATGTGATGTCTTATTCTGCTTGCACTTACCGATAAATAACAAGTGAGTTCAAATAACTGATCACGTTTGTTAATCCTGCATGCTGCTACCGCCCGCCTTAAACTGACAAACCCCCAGTCAGTAAGGTACTGACTGCCACCACGGCCTGCTTTATTTGGTGCGAGGAGCTTAGAGAACCATCTCGAGAAGTGGGCTACAAAACTCCGCACAAGGAAAGACTCAAAGAAGAAATCAGAAAACTTGAGCTGTTTGTTTTGCAACCTGGAACGTTATGATCATCTGTCATGGATTGACCAATGACCTACATCAGATCGATAATGCTTGGAAGACTGTCGTCATTGACAAAGAACTCTCGCGACTGAACATCGGCATTGCCTGTCAACAGGAGATCATACTGGCTGGTAGGGGCACCATCAGGGAGGCCAATTACATGTTCTTTTCAGAAAGCCCTCGGATGAACCTAGGCAGCACGATGTAGACTTTGCCGTAAACACCATGCTAGACGCCTTCTTTGAACCTCCGTCATCAGGAACTAAGTTAATCCTTTACCTCTTGCTGTCAACATTCCTATGCACGGTCAACATCTTCAGAGTGTATGCTCTAACCATCCGCTCCACCCACGAGGAGAAAGACATGTTTTCTGAGACTCTGGATCAGGCAATATCCAGTATCCGAAACAACGAAGGCTTTTACTTACTATCAGACTTCAATGCTAGAATGGGAGCTGACCATGAGGCCTGGTCCATCTGTTTCGGCTTTTACGAAAGGGGCAAGATAAACGATAATGGACAGCTACTGCTGTAGATATGTTGCTCCCACAGCCAACGTGTCACCAAGACTTTCTTTCAATGCAAGGAGATCCACCCGGTGTCATGGAGACACCCACGTTCACTCCACTGCCAGCAGTTAGACCTTGTCATCACCAGTCGTGCGTAAATGGCCCTCGTCCTCCACATCCGCAGCTACCACAGTGCGCACTGCTACACGGACAATTCCCTAATGGTCAGTAAAGTGCCAATATTACCCAATAAGCAGCACCATGCCAAGAAGACGGGTCACCCTAGCATCAACACATGATGTGCAAGCAACTCAAAGAAAATACAGCAGTTCATCAGCAATGTGCAAGAGGCACTCGCCAAAGTGACAACTGATGACACCATTTACTCCAAGTGGTCCCATCTCTGTGACTCTATGTACAACTTAGTCATCATTGCTTACGGGAAGAGGTAGCGGAAAAATGCCGACTGGTATGTAGCAAACTGGAGGTGATGGAACCCGTGACGGAGGCAAAGAGGAAAGCCCTTCTGGCATACAAGGCTGTACCTAGCCCAAGAACATTGCAAGCCCTCAGGAATGCAAGGAACAAATCCCAGAATACCACCCGCTATTGTGCCAACATCTACTGGCTTAAGATATGCAACAGTATACAGACAGATGCTGAAACCCTGGGATGCAAGAGGAATGTATGAGGGCATCAAAAAGGCGGCAGCCTCCCCCGCCCACCCCTCAAAGACTGCCTCCTTCAAGTCCACGACAGGCGAAGACATCACAGACAAGGGCAATCAAATGCATCGATGGGTTGAGCACTCTCTCGAGCTATATGCAACCAAAATCAACTTCACTGACGCTGCCTTGGATTCTATTCCAGACCTACCTGTCAGTGAGGAGCTAGACAACTTGGAAAAGCTAGGAAAAGCCATAGACTGCCTTGCCTGTGGGAAGGCTCTCGGAACCGACGGCATTCCGCCTGAAGTCATCAAGACTGAGAACCAGCACTGCTCTAGCAGCTACAAATACTCCTCTGCCTCTGCTGGGAACAGGGATACATTCCAAATGACATAAGTGACGCTAACATCGTCACATTGTACAAGAACAAGGGACACAGTAGCGATTGCAAAAACTACCGGGGAATCTCCCTCCTCAGCGTTGTCGGAAAGGCTTTCGCCCGTGCTGCCTTGGCGCAGTTGCAGATCCTAGCCGGCAACGTCCCAGTGTGGATTTCAAACCGGTAGGTCAACTGGAGACAAGATTTTCTCACTACGTCAGCTGCAGAAGAAGTGTCATGAGCAGCAGATGCCCAACTACATTGCCTTCATAGACCTGAAGAAGACATTTGCTATTGTCAGTCGGAGTGGAATCTTCAAACTCCTGCAGAAGACTGGCTGCCCCAACGCCTACCTCCACGATAACATTCCCAGCACAGTGTGCTTCAATAACGCAACCTCAGAGGACTTCCGAGTAATCAGCGGAGTCAAACAAGGCTGTGTGCTTGCGCCTACGCTCTTCGCCATATTCTTCTCCATGCTTCTCCAGTACACCTTCAAGGCCTACAGCAATGGAGTGTTCATCCATACAAGGGCGACGGAAAGCTGTTCAACATTGCACGTCTCCAAGCTAAGACTAAAATCACAAAGGTACTCATCCGTGAATTCCTTTTCGCCGACGATGCAGCCTTGACATCCCACACGGAAGATAGACTTCAGCAGCTGGTATGCCGCGTCTCCAATGCTTGCAAGAACTTTGTACTGACCAACAGCTTGAAGAAAATGAACGTCATGGCGAATAATGCAGACTCTCCTCCCTCTCTCACCATCGATGATTACAACTTGGAAGTTGTTGAGAACTTAAAATGCCTCGGGTCCAGCATCTCCAGATCACTCTCAATTGATTAGGAGGTAAACAGCAGGATTCTCAAGACAGCTGACGTGATGGCCAGACTTAACCAGAGGGTTTGGAACAACCCCAACCTCACCGAGACGACCCCACTGCGTGTCTAACAAACCTACATGCTCATCTCAATCCTTTACAGCAGAGAAACACAAGGTTCTAGAACACGCCAACATCAACAGCATGTTCTACATTCTTAGCGAAAGGCGCCTTCGCTGGCTCGACCATGTAAAGTTACTGGACCTAGACCGCATTCCAAAGGACCTGTTATATGGGTTGCTAGCGGAAGGTGCACGACCTACTGAACGTCCACACCTGTGCTACAGAGATGTTTGCAAGAGAGACATGAAGACGGCCAACATCGATGTCAACAACTGTGAGAGCTTTGCTAACAACCCGAATTGAATTAATGTTACAACCCTGTAATCTCGACTATTATTTCACAAGTAGCACTTATCCTTGTAACAGTTCATGGTCGAAAGTTTGAATTTAGTTGCATTTAGACCTATTTTGACCTGCATTATAATCACTATCACTTGCCTTAGTCTCATTTAGATCATCATTTCTCATATGTGTCCTTTTGTCTTTTTCAGAACTGTCATCCCCATCAAATTCACTGTGATTTTCAACTGCTGATTCCACTGGAAAGCTGCATCCATCCTCAGATTCTACTTCAAATGAAGTCCATTTGTTTTGGATCGGATTGAGTTGTCGGGTATTGCGATATAAATCAGCTGGTGTTGAATTTGAACATAAATGGTGAAATATGGCGAACAATATGAGGTAGGACATAGAGTCGTAAAAGAGATTTATACAATAAACAAAGTGTTACAAACTTCATACCACTATCGTTTTGGTACTAATTTCGATGTAGAGATAAATGTAATGTTATGTTCAAATATAACGCCAGAGGAAAATCGTGTATCTAAATTATGCATTGGAGCTACAAGTTATTGATATGATTGTCTGGACTAAAGCATGATTTTGGCATTATTGTGATTAAGTTTAAAGTCATTCTTAACAATGCCATTTTCACACATCACGACTGTTGGAACTTCAGCACATATACGGCACGTCAACATATTGAAGGATATATGTAAATCCGCAGATTAAGGATCTGGAGTTTTTTCAAAACTATATATATATATATATATATATATATATATATATATATATATAAAGAGAGAGAGAGAGAGAGAGAGAGAGAGAGAGAGAGAGAGAGAGAGAGAGACTCGATAGGCATACACGAAGGAGAAATATCTAACATTTTGGACTATGTAATTCAAAATGATATTAATGTAACTAGAATTTAACAACAAAAGAGATAGGAAGAAAAGTGTTTGTGTGTGTGTGTGTGATTTGGATTTTTAACATAGCTTCAACAAGAGAAAGGGATACGTATATATATATATATATATATATATATATATATATATATATATATATATATATATATATATATATATATATGTATATATATATATATATATATATATATATATATATATATATATATATATATATATATATATATATATATATATATATATATATTGGTGTGATACCCATTGTATTCTATCCATTGTTACATCATTAATAAGGAACTATTTTAAAGTCAGTATTATTCGAAAAGTATTTGATTGGGTACATATATTTATGTACATGTGTTTGTGGTCGGAATGACTTGACTAGAGCATGATTCATATTATGACATTGATCTTAAATAGAGTATTTGTTTTCTAGTTTAGACAATAGGAAGGGAACAAAAAAATAATAGCACGATACGTTTATAGATATATGAATATTCACTCTTTGTGAATCATTGCAACAGGTTCTCTAATACACCAGTTCCATTTATCACATATAGACAGCAACCATTTAACCATCCAAACGTTAGGCTATGTTCACGTCATCGTTTTCTATTATTCAAATATCCTATATTCTCTAGTTCAGATAAAACTTTTCTTTTCTTTTTTCCTTTGCACCTTTCCCTTATTTCTTTGATGTATATTGTTACGCGTAACGTGATAACAGTTTACTGTAAATCCCACATATTGATATTTTTAGGCATTGTGAAAGCACATGCTATGTCTACATGTTAAAATTTTAACAGGGTCAATTTTTATATTTGATTCCAGCTATTTTTATTTATCTCTAAACTGGTTTTCCCCATACGTATCCACACGGCATTGCTAAATTTAACATTCTTAGAAAGTCATAGAACGGTCAATGAGAAATTGATTTTATTTTTAACTTGAAAGAACGATTTTGCTGTGACTTACACAAAACTGGGAAAATTGTCGTGTTTTGCGAATTATACCTGCAGTTATCCAAACTATGAATTGTTTATGAAAGTTTTTAGGATAGACTGTTGTGCATTTCATAAACATTTGGTCCGTTATGATATTGTCTAGAGTAGGAAGCCTTGATAAATTATTACGTGATGGTTTTAATATAAAATGATACGTACCACGGTTTTACGCAATTATAAAAGTGACCAACATCTTAATGATTTTGGACCTCGTCATGTGACACCTTTTTTAAGTTCTATCTTTCAAAAGCTGGAACAATTATCTGAATCTGACTTATACCAAACGAATACCGCGATATACTCATTGCATTATTTGAAAACCTAATTATCTTGAGATGAAGGAAAAGAAAATATCTTGGTTTAATAGAAGATCGCATCCCCTTCTCTCGAAATTAAATCGTCAGTATCTTATAGGAAACAAACAGGGTATGTGTATGTTATTTATTGTTTAAGGTGTAATCTAATATGTGTAACTAACGTGGAATTATTATTTGACACCCAGTAAAAGATATTGTTCAGACATTTATAAGTTTGTTGATACAAACAGTAAACGTTGGCATTTAAGTTTAAGATTTTCAAATACAAAAACAATAAACTTTGGCATTTAAGTTTATGATTTTCAAAATGTACTATTGTTAGAAACGGAAGGGAATTTTTGACTGGCAGACCGACACCGGGGAATGACTTGTAAACATAATATATACTTACTCAAAAACCGAGAAAATGTATGGTGGGCTTATGAAATTATGTAAAATACAAACACAAAGAAGTGATATAATGAAAATCGTAATGACTCGAAGATTTACAAAGGATTACTTAACTACTACTGCTACTACTACTTATATATTAATATATGATGGATACATTCTAAAAGGATACTTTTTTTAATTTTAATTAAGACTTTTGTTCTACAAACGTTGGATTCGGTCTTTCACCATATCCAACTGGGCCACAACGCTAGCATACTTGACACGTATCAAATATAAAATGTCGAAAGTATCGTGACATATTGTATTCTCTATATATGACAAACATAGAAGTGAATAGAAACTGCTGGTAAGTGGATCTGGCTCTATTTATCCATGTTGACTGCGAATATATTTGTATGCATCGATACTGCAGGGCTTAAGTTAAGATGTTTATAAATTTGGCTTTTCCAAATGCATGTATTATTGCGGAAATTTAGACGGCGTGATGAACCAAGAACTCGTGTCTTTTAGCTAGATTTTACGTTAGAATAAGAAAATGACTGAAATAAATATTACACGAGGTCTTAGAGACAATTAATTATTGTCATTATTAGCACTATTAATTTGGCCGCAACGTGATGAATTCACTATAGGTTTCTTTTCTTTACATTATAGTAGGTGCTGACGCACGTTAATTATCTGCTGTTGAATGTGTTGATAATGTATTAGCTTGTTAGATATCGCCATGAATAGGTAAACCATTACAAACCTGACCCGTCGATCTCAGCCCTGATTACAGATCTTACTCATACTCAGTTGATCTGAACATTTAGACCCGCAATTGCGCTTCACAAAAAGATATTACTAAAATCGATTGTTTGAATAGTTATTATTTACGCAATCTCTGGATGATTAAATATACATGTCTTACTCAAATTTATCTTATCAATTTGAGAAACCTTTCTTCTTTCAGTTTCGTCATATTTAGTAACCTTACCTAACTCCATAATGATCACCTTTATTATCAAGTAGTTACCTATGACTCATGAGTGTGGTGGTTTGATTTCCAGGACAGGTCGGGATTTCTTTAAATGTCATTATATATATATATATATATATATATATATATATATATATATATATATATATAAGGTAATGTATCCAATACCGATTTTTACTAATCATCATTCAGAACAACCATGTCCATGGGGAATATAATACAACCATCTGTTTCAACATATAGAGATGACGGTAAGGTTATCAATAGTTTGTGTGTTGTTTATCGAAATCTGTAATTTATTTCTCTTTATCACGGAACTCTTTTGACCAATACTCTAGATTTCAAAGTAAGTTTGGAATGATTCAGTGATCATTACATAAATGTGACAGTAATGATGGCTCCGTAATCTTGTATTACCTCACTATGTCTTACACCATAGAATCTCCTTGATTATAATTATATTCCAGTCTAATATCACCAATTAGCAACTTGAATGCACGAGTTTATCAATACATAACTAATGATAAAAACAAAATGGAAAGTTACAATCATGTTCAGGCCCGAAGAGTGCATTTGTATTTAATATTGTTCGTGGTGTCCTTAGAAGACTAATCGATCTTTGTAGTATATATACAATTCCTTTAGAAAACGCTGCTTAATGTATGATCAGCATACATGCAGTACTGAGAATCTTGTCTAAACACAAATGTTTGCATTCGTGTAGTACTCATATATGCAAAAGGATCTTCGATTCCCTATGTATAGTTAGCTGATCGTGTGGATGATATGATAATCAATTCAGTATCGAATAATAAAAATATATTTTATTTTGTTTAAAAATAGCCATCTGCAATAACTGCATATACGGAGCCCTGGCTAGAGGGTACTTGGAATCACAGAATTTACCGGGTAATATTTTAAATATTAACACAAATGTATTTATGTTATAATAATGGCTTATTTAATAAAAAGGCATTGCTTGTGTCTCCTTTTTAATGGAATTTTTCTAGGAGCGACACGAAGTCTTTACTTTTCATGCCTCAGTAGTAGCATAATTGTTTCCAGGCACTAATTTGTGATCTCCAAAACTCGATGCAGAAATAGTACTATATAGCCACCCCCACACCCATGTAGTAACATTGTCCTATTTCCACGCACTGATTTTGTAAACTCCATAACATTATTTTAGTGCTAATTTAGGTCGCACCAAATTCCTGTACAAGTAGTAACATTGCTTTGTTTCCACGTAACTGGTGATTTTTATAATCAGTAAAACATTTATCTGTCTCTGATTTACTACATACAATTGCGCCAAATATATAATAATTAGTATATTTACTAAGCACTTCAAATACTGGGCTAAACTATTTCAGTTAGATGCACATAGCAATTTTGTGAATTATTTTATATTTTATTTTTGTTCTTAAATATTTACATGTCTGTTTGTGTGATTTGAGTGTGTAGTCATGTCTAGCATATAAATATATATAAATTAATTTGATTATGGGCAATAGTAACAGAACACATTTTATTTTTGTTCACTTTTTGCTGCAAGTGTTTTATAGAAAAGTACTGTAAAAATGTTATTTATGTTAAGGCCATTAACATCGAATTGTTTAATATTCATTGAGTACAAGTAATGAGGTAAAAATAATATTAAATGTTGATATTAACTTAATTTGTGTTGAACAAAATGTATGCGTCATGCATGGAAAAAATGAGGTTGCGAATCTGAAAAACATGTTGTGGCCATAACAATCGCATCTGTATCAATGTTACAGAAAAACAAAAACATAACCACGGTCATTAAATAGTCTCAATTTGAAAAATGCACTGGCTTTCTAGCATAAATACATACATTGCAAAAATATGTTTTAGTGATTAAACTCGCTCTATATTTGTTTGATAAATTGTATTTTGGTTTCCGGTCAGTGAATAACATATTTCCTATTATAGTAGTCCATGTTTAATCCAATAATGTACTCCATTACTATCTGGCATTTTAACCGAACTAGATTTCTGACTTAACTATAAAAAACCATGCATTTTCAAAACTGAAAACGGTTCCTTTCATCCTTACAAAAAATGTTGCCCAATGTAATATTATCGACAAATACACAAGAATATGCAGTGAACTAGAGCTCGGTATCGCAACGATTTTGTACCGCAAATTACCGCGATATTTCTATACCGATATTATATTACCGTTAAGAGTCTATTATCTTAGAATAAGCAACAGAAGAATGTGAAATGCACACAGCTTTGTAAAATTCAACAAATAATTTATTTCCTTAAAGTAAAAAGTAGAAAAAAAGATTATGGTATTCCGAATTAAATCCCAAAAAATTTAAGAATTACAGACATATGTCACTTTTACTCACCTCTGTGAAATCTTTATCCAGCAAAAACTGTATTTTTTCCGTCAAACATTCCTGTTTGATAGTATTCATCGTGGTATGGTGTTGTTCCACAAGTGTGTAATTTACAATTTCAACGTCATGGTAAATTTTGTTTGTTCAGTTTGGAACATCTCGAAATTAATAGCTCATATTCAATTATTAACTGTTTAACTTGATTCTTTTTCTGTGCTGGAAATGTGAACGTTTCTGGTTACAGATTGTTAATAATTTCTGGATTTTGAAGATGTGTTACTATAAGTTCAATACATTCCGATTGCATTCCGTTGTTTAGTCTTCACTTCGTTGGACAGGTACAATTTAATTAATTGCATTATGTTTCATACATTCCTTACTGATGTAAACTACTAATGTATCGGTACAATGAAAACGTACCGTAGTGCACCAGTGTAACGACAATATCGCGCACTTATACAGTGAGCAATACATATGAAATAAACACTAAATATATTGCATGTAGTTTCTGATTATAAATTAACTTGCTGCTAATAAAGTTTGTAAAAAGGTATTTTGTACAATCCATTATCTTTGATTGTTTGAGTATTTCGCTTTTTCCCGAAACTTAAATGTATCTGTGGTAATTTGACTCTGGGCACATGATTTATGCTTTCATTTTTTTCCATATTTGGGTTTCCATTAACAACGTGACAATCACATATTTTATGCAAGAATTAATCTTTTCCAATATCAGGCCATTACATTTTGAGGCATGAATCCACTGCGACTTAAGATTGACGTTCTGGGAAATTTATAAAACCCAAAATTGCTATTATTATACCCATTCGGTGGTTACACCAGTACACCGCACAATGGTTGTGCCCACCCATTTTAGGCAACATGAAAAATATATAATTCAATAGTTTTGACTTGACTTGCCTGATGGTATGTGCAGTCAATAACAAATACGATTCGACTTCCCCAGATACTGTAACACAAGATCTCGCGGTATTTATACATACACAGAACAATGAGGAAGGACTCTAATGTTTTTGAAAAACTTTGCTCCACACAGATAATTTATATGTCTACTACTGCTACTACTACTAATATTTTTACCAACAACAACAACAATAATAATAATAATAATAATAATAATAATAATAATATTAAAACTAATATAATTAAAATACTTATAATAAGATACTACTATTAATACAATAACTGCTACTGCTACTACTAACACTAATACTAATAATTATAATAATAATAATAATAATAATAATAATAATAATAATAATAATACTATTAATAATAATAATAATCGCAATTTAAACGTACTTTGTCAGACAGTATAAATCCAGCAATACAACACATAATTTACGAACACATTGAATTGAAATTTGTATAAAAAAATGAAAATTTGTGTTGACTAATCTAACTAAAATAATTTCTACTAAAATTATTCTTTTCAATAGTTAAACAAATGTGTAAAAAGACATTATTCTTTCAAAGGCAGAAACAATTTAAATGCTGATAATTTTTGTCACAAATTAAAGATAAGATCATTTCTTCTTTTTTTTAGTGCTGAAAGTTTTAATCATCTCTGATATTATTCAGTAATAACAGGACTTTCATTTTAACTGTTGTGGTGGACATATTAGAAGCCTGATTGGCATCATTAAAAATTAACACCAACAAGACAACATTAAAAATCTTCTTCGTGGAAATCCCATGCTGATATGACTTTATATTTTCAATATCACTGCCATGGTGCCCACAACGGAAATCATTTTGGCACCATTTCCAATTTTAACCAATATCACATCAAATGAATTCTTGCCGAGAACGTTCATTAGAGGCAACATGTTTCCAAAAGGGCTATTGTGCTGCCAATATTTAAAGTCAGATTGGGACCACTTACATTTCCAACAAACTAGACTTCATCGTTTTTCAGTGAAAATCCTATGTTGATTTTGAACATTTAAGAGAAGTGACAGGATTTTCGAGATGGCTACTGTGGTCAACTAGAATCATCTATACATCATAAGAAGTCTTCTGATGGAAACCTCACGGGATTATTTGTTTCCATTCAAAATGAGTAGCCATAACAGGATTTTCAATATACTACTTCGCAGGCATCAGATTAGTGTCATTTTCTGTAGGACCAAATGGATAACAAGATTTTCAAAACTGTCATTCTGGATGCCATAATGGATGTCCAACCAGTACCATTTTGGTTTTTGTCCAGTTAGATAATAGGATGAACGTGTGTGTAAACTTTCCTTCCAAACGTCTACGTAGTGTTATAGAAATAGTAATAGAAGCACGATGTAGTAGAAGGACAGACAATAAACACGCATAAAACCACCTGGATTATATCAAGTAGAAGTAAATTTGATGTTATGTGCTAAACAAACTTTTTCTCTCATGTAACAAATTACTATGGATGGATAGGTAGGGAAAGTGTGACAGATACACGACAGGGTCGAGTTTCTCCACTCATGTTGTAATGCTTTCCCCACACATCTATCACTCTTCTTTTTGTCATCCATAACATTTTTAATGCTCTGTTTATTTTATATTTATATAAAGTAATACACTTCCTCCTTTCCATGGATTTACATTTCCTAATATAATTTATGTGTTTTAGGAACGAAACATAAATTATTAAACTATAACAATGTTGGACAGGTATTGCAACAAAACAGTGTAATATGACACAAGCATACTAATTGACAAAAATAGTTTTAAAAAACTGATTTTTGTATTTGCTGATAAAATCAATCCTACCAATAATACTAATAATAATCATGACACTAATAACAATAATGATAATCTATTTAGCTATTTTATCATACATATTTAATGCCAACAAGAAGATGATATATATTTATCAATAAATAACGTGATAATATTGAATAATAATCAAAGCGGTTTATGCCACTCATGTTTATAAGGTTTCCATCTAAAAATTCCCAATTCCAAAAGTTAAAAGTCCAAGTCAAAAAGTTTTAAACAATATGAAAAACAGTTTTGAAGAATCGAGTAATATTCTAAAAATGTAATCAGTTTTTTTTTTATAACTATGAAAACATGTCTAAAGTTTTCTGATTTGAAATGTAATATCTTATATGCGACTGTGCCAAAATCAATTCAGGGTGTACATACAAATATACACACATTATGAAAATAGACATACTGGTAGACATGAGCATCTGCCCTTTTAACCTATTAAATAGGGTGTGAAGCGAATAACATGAAATATGAACATTCACAGAATCCCAACCTTGACATATCGAAAACAAGTTTGTTTCCTATATGAATTTGTGGAAAACAGTAACATACTGATGTTTAGGTCCGCTTTAAATCATAAAATATTATTTTATTCTTCTAATGATCTCTCTTCTTCTCTTCTGTTTAAAAAATATATAAAGGCCTCATTGGTTTCTGATATGAACCACTATTACCAACATGCTCTACAATTATGGACACAGTGCGCTTGCGATATTGTTTTCGAGATGCGGACAGCAAACGTTTAATGGTCAGTTATTAAGTTATTTGGATGTAGGTCAAGTCATGTTTGTAGGTGAAATCGGAGTGGGTGGGAAGTGACTGTCGGTCCTTGCCACCATGTACGAGGACCTGTGGTATGGTCCCAAAATTACCAAATTCCTTAGTAGGGACTGTATGAATTGAAATCAGATGATTACAGCAACAGTGTGATGTATGATCGTCATCTTTAACCTATAACCAAACTAATACATGTCCTCCATCCTACAAAATTCATTTTTAATTTTCTTAATATATGTGAACACAATAGCATTACCAAATATAATAGCATAAAAGTTGCAATGGTGTTATTGCTAGAAAAAGATTTGGTGCACATAGATGAAATAATAATAATAATAATAATAATAATAATAATAATAATAATAATAATAATACGAATAATAATAATACAGAAAATAATATTTGATAATAATAATAATAATAATAATAATAATAATAATAACTATTTTGAAAAATATTGTCAGGCAATTTGATGACTGCCAGTAATTTAAATTTATTTACAAATAAGTAGAATTTTAAAAAAAAGTGTTAGGAAATGTCATTAGGTGTTTTCTAACCGAGGTAATAATTTGTGCGGTCAGAAGGTCAGACTTTGAAAAAAGTATACAAGTAATTGAAAAACTGCAGTAATATCCTGGCAATCTAAAGAGTGTTTTTAAAACTTATAATAATGATAAAGTGAATATAATTGTATGATTATCATTTGAATATTATTTGCCATTGTGATACAATGTATTCTAATGTGCATACGGATGTACAGATCTATGGACAGATGAATGTTCTGATGGCTTCAAACAAAATAAAATGGCCTTTTCTGCTATCGCAGTGGTGGCATCACAAATACGAAATGAAATAATTGTATTTTACAATAATACTAATGTTTAAATTTGTCCAACTTGTTTGAATTCTTTTGCATTAGGTTGTATGACATTTGTGCACCTCAACGTTCACTGATGTAAACAAAACTATTGGATTTTTCATGATGCAAGGTTTTAGCTTGGATACAACACGTATTAATATCTCTATTCTATGACGGTATTTATAAATCTTATTTTATACATAATAGTTGTTTTATATAATTTAGAAGTATGTGATCAGTACAGTAACTCCATCTGTTAACTGCCATTTATTTGGTTACATGATTTGGTACAACTAACATTATTTTTAATTGGATCAGGTGTATGTTTTTATTTGCTTATAATGACTTTTGTTGTATAGTTAATGTATTGCTTATTAGTATGCTACTTGGGATATAACCTAAACTCAGTCAAGAAATATTTAAAATCATTATAAATAGTACTTGTATCTAAAAGTATATGATGTAAAATTGATTTGATACACAGAGTGAGCTTACTTGGTAGTGTGTAAGACTCTGAATCTAGTTTGTGTGAGTTTGATAACTGCCTATGCCATCCGGGTCAGCTGTCTCTGCCTGTTCTCGGGAAAAGGACTTGTCTCCAATTTCCGCAGCATGGTATAGTCAATATGGCATTGAAAGTGCTGTCAAATCAACAAAAAATGTTTGATACTAGGAAATGTGAAGGAGTCTGATGCAATGACGTATGATTTGATCTAGCTTAAGAAACATAGTCTAAAGGATAAAATAGATGAAGCAATATTATCTATTTCATTTTAATAGATTTTAATTGAAAATATTTCTTTTCGGCTTAATAGATAATCACTTTTTTGAAACGTGTAACTAAGCTAATTTGTAAAGATACAGGAATGGTTCTAGACCTGGCTGGGTACATTTTATGCACACAAGACTGAATTAATGCTAATAATATCACAACAAGGCTACCCACACCATCCAGAATGTATATATATATATATATATATATATATATATATATATATATATATATATATATATATATATATATATATATATATATATATATATATAGCTGAAACAAATATACAAGAGGCTGCTAATATAAAAACATTTGGTTATATTTTGACTAATGATTCGTCATGGTACACACATATTCCTGAGAAAACGGAAATTTTACTAACACGAAACTGGAGAGCTAAACAACATGGTTTACCAATCCCATTAATTAAAGACCACGTATAGGCCCTAGGGGTCTATTTCGGAAAGGGTAAGAAACAAAAACCTCAAAAACAAAATTCGGGAAAAAAATGAAAATATCAACACCTAGGCACTGACTACATTCTGCCTAATGGAATGGGCCCAAGTGACAAAACATTTTATGTATGTGCACCGAAATTATATTTCAATATCATTTGACATACAAAAGCAAGATCTAAAAGTTATTGATAACGAAATTACTAAACATTTATGGGGGTTTAAAACGCACTACATAAACAAAGACACCAATATTAGGACGGAAAGAGGTGGGGGCTAACCCAAACAAACCCCGTCCTTATCAAATACACCAACATACTAAACAGATTTAAGGAAATTAAAGCTGTCCAAAAATACCTTGGCATGGACTATACATATATTATTTTGTATTCTCTATGTAGCAGATAATATATATATATATATATATATATATATATATATATATATATATATATATATATATATATAAGGTTGTCAAAACTCTTAGAAGTGCCACGAAAATTGAGATCATAAAAGAATTATTAAATAAACATAGGGATAATACAGAACTATTGGAAATAGGTAAAAAACAGCATACAAAAGGCTAACAGAGAGTACAATAAATAGGATAAAAACCAAAGTCGAATAGGAACACATAAATATCAATTGGGATAGGGCCTGGGAAAACTGGGTCATGTTAGGATCTCAAAAAATACAAAGCCTCTGCTTCCAATACATGCACGATGCGTTTTTTGACGGGAGAGGTTGCAGTGAGACGGCATATGATCAGAGTATCGCCCAAATATCGATTGTGTAAACTTCACACATTAAAAAGAAAACATGTCAGGGTGGAGTGTGAAAAGAATAGAAAAATAAGAGTTGACTTATCGCTACAACTAAGAACAGACCAATTATATAAACGAACTAATATACTATACCAAGAAGGAAACTTTGAAAAGAAACTACACTGTAATATCACATATCTCAATCATGAGAACCATGACATTCTTGTTAGCACTACTCTTCTTGAAACGACTGTTCTAACAACGTGGGTTTTTTGTGTTTGTTGTTTATTATTGGCAAAGTCCGTTCTTGAAATTATCAGTTTGTGATTGATGAAATGGGATAGACATGACCACTAAAATAATACATTATTATAAACTATTTCGTAAAACAGATCATCTGGATTTTTGGATCATTGCAAAGAACGCTTCTTATCTTTTAGCTCTGGTTAGTTTTATGAACACTTTTATGATTAATAAATACAGATATAGAGCTAAGTTTTTTTAATGAAAAAGATCATAGGCATTTTGAAATTGACTTGAAGTTACAATGTTTTAAACCAAGTTTGCATCTATAATGGCTTGTCAAAATGACAGCAATTAAGAGATATAAGTTTATATTTTACGTGCATCGTGGTGTAAACTGTAATTTGACGAGTCACATCAAAATAACGCCCGAATGGTGTTAAGTAGGCTGTATGAGTCGGCTACTGACAGTTTATCCCAGTTTATACCACTACAAACTCAGATAAACGTGCCACTCCTATACTTGCAATTATTTACTTTTCTGCTAGTTTTAAAAGATATTTCCTATTAGTTTTAAAGCTGTTTCAGCGTATGAATTCTTCTTGTTGAGTCATCTTCTACGTAGCTATTTGTTGAACATCCATCTGCAACGTTATAACTACGTCAGTATCAAACAAAACGTTCTAGCAATGGTGGGCGATCTAAGATTTTAAACATTCCACAGCATGGTCTCAATTTTTTATCTAAACTGGCATATGTTTTCTGAGCAGAAGTTCAATATCGAAAGCAGGCGATGGATTTTGTTGTTTTGTTCGACATACGAATGATTTGGATTTGATGCAGTCATGTGTTCATTGTGACTTGTGAATTATTATCGTCGAGTCACGTGAGTAACCAATTGTCTTATCTTTGAATCTTTTTCGTGTTGATTAACAGTTTAGATTACCAACAGAATGACTGAGCGTTTATGTTAATGGCGCAGTTAACCTTGTGATTATAGCGCTTTACTTTCTTTATTAAAACCATCCTTCGCGAGTAAATAATAAATGTGTATTATATTGATTTAGTCAATGTGTAGAATAATATAAACGTATACAAAGCTGATTGTAAATAGCCACAAAAGGAATAGAACAACATTTCGTAGCAGATATTCTCGAAAGCCATGTAAGAGTTCATTCACTCGGTCAATACACAGTTGCCTGTAGTAAATCTGAACCACGTTAAAATGGCATGGCCATATATATGTATTTGTATGTGATACAAATAAAATATATCTACGCTTTATCAATTATATACCACTAGCTGTATACATTTTTCATTAAAAAGAAGTATGGCAAGACTCGTTCCCTTTAAATAAAACATTTACATATCTCGTGATATATCGCTAAAACGGCGTAAATAATATACATATTTTAAATATACTTGATTATTTTAAAACTACTATTTACAGTTGTATGCTACAAGTTATTTTATTTTGTTTTCTTTTCAAATCTCATGCTAAGGAGAGTTAAGCTTGTTTTCAAAGTGACCGATTGATTTGCTTACGGATAATTGTGCTGATAGTATCAGCAGTAAAGAACTAGAGACCTGACGAACATTTCTTAAATATTTGAATAATTTATATGCAACATAGTAGGTATATCAGATTATGCTTCTAACATTCTTGATCATACAAAATAGCCTGTCGTGTTACCCTCTTATCATCATTTGAGCTGTATGAATATAATTTCCTCGAATAGATCCTCCTCGCAGTTTTTGAAATGAACAGCGCCTTTCAACGTTAGATTATGTGTTTATGCTTTACTATGGCAGCCTATTTGGCTGCTTAACAACAAATAGAGACCCCTGGTGGACGAATGGTCTTGCATTCGAGTTTCGAGCTCAGACAAATGTGGGTATACTAGCAAGTTTCCAGTAGCTTACCATGGGTGAGTGCTTCTTCCCATTGTTCTTTCGCAAGTTTTGCTGGTCGCCATGTATATTATATAATCTGCTGAAAAAGGGGATTACACCACCATTACCACTGACAAAAGCAACGATAACAACAACAAGAAAAAATGTAATAAATTAAACATATGATCCAAAATGTATGTAAATATAGCCTTTTAAGTGTCCATATAATGACACGATGTTGGACAAAGTGCAAGGAAATAAAAGAAACTTTCCCAGTGTTTTACCGGAAAGAAATCTACCTCATGGACAACCAACGACATGCACGAAGGTACTTACAATAGAGAGTCTGCCTGTGCAGGTCTCTATTATTCTCTCTCGATTTATATGTTGTGTATTTCAGGTACGATGTTCATCCCAAGGTATGATTATTGCTTCTGCTCAAATTGCCACATAGGTCGTGGAGACAACGAAGTGTACTCAAGAGGAAATCCACCTGCAAATTATGTTCTGCCTTTGGGCTGGCGTCGTTTCGGGCTGCAAGTAAAGTAAGAAGAACAGTTTCTAAAATATTATATACTAGCTTCAAATAATTTAAAAGTTAATGAAAGTAGTTTAATTTGTACGGACAAATATCATTTGCATGTAAAATATAATGTTGTCTCGCTGGTTCACATAATGTCAAATGTCATAATCTCGGGCATGCGAAAATGTTGTCACCAAAGAGCTTTTATTTATATTTGTTGTTTTCCTTCTAGTCACATCCCGACGGGTTTCACTACAGATGAAATATTTAAGACATGGCACGTGGCCTATCACTGAACACACGTAAATAACCTTGTCTCCATTTGGAAGATAGGCTTCGAGATACCTGGTGAGATTAAATCTGAAACTGAAATCAGTTTAATTAATGAAGGCATCAAGTAATGGGATTTAAATTTAACAATTCCCTATTTCTGTGCATAAACAATTTAAGGAGTATTGAAAGTATTTCTGATATATTTGCATCAACGCAATTCAGCACAGATTATAAACTATATCATTAAGAATGATAGCTGGAAGCAGAGATGAAAACATATCAATTCAGTTACGTTCTATAAAAGAATGTTAAAGCTCATTTTATAAGCATCTAATATAAATATAAATGTATGATTTATTCGTATTCTTGTTTCAACTTCTTAATGTAGATATGAATGTATCTTTAGAAGCTTGAATATATATAAATATATATATATATATATATATATATATATATATATATATATATATATATATATATATATATATATATTGATAAATGTAACTGACATTCAAATTCAGAAGTTTGAATTACAGAAAACTGATGTTCAAACCCATTATCCAAATTGCATAAGTTAGATATTGTTGCGCGGCAGAGTACAGGAGCAAACGTTTCCGTATTTGCTCAAAAATGTAAACACCTGCTCTTTATTTACAAAATAAATAATTGTACCATAGGTTTGCAAAAATGCATATGCATGATCCTTTATCAAAGTCTTGAAAATGATTGTATAATCTCTAAAGCTATACATGTTACATGTTTAGGTATTCCAGATTTATCAATAAGTATGAACTCATATCTTTTTCACACACATTTATTAGAAATAATTAGAAACCCAAATCTTGGTTAAGCCAGCCTTTCTCTTAATGTAGACTTCAAGTTTGGTAATATTACATAGTTTAGGAAGTTTGAGAGTAGATGATTAAAAAATTGCCATTCCTGTTTAATAGCGTTAACAATATACATTCAGTTCAGACTACACATGCTAAACTCTCCTGTGATGAAGTTGGGTAGGCTATAGCGTGGATGTTTTAATGTCCACTTACAATTATGTATACGTATTTGTTTCGATATCGGTTACATAAGAACACCCAGAATTATGTCAGCTACATGTGGTATAATAGACAGTGTCTTTGTATACGAGACTATTAAATGTAAACGTGTTGATATAACTAGGTTATACATTAATATGTATCCCACAATAATAATTCCACATAAATAAGAATTCGATCGTTTTTACAATCTTAGCTTCATTCAATATTTAAATGAATTAATTCGTTTGTTCGGGTATAAAATGGTGAACTTAAAAACAGACTACAGTCTATCTAATAATATGGCGTTGTATCACTCAGGTCAGATTATCTATACAATTTAGAATAAAGTTTGGAACTTCCAGTATATTAAACGATTCTATCACATAATAAGGATAGCGAAAAGAAAATGCAATTTTATATTTGATATACATCAACAGCTGAAAATTGCTGCAATAAAGTGGACAGCTTCATAACAGAACGTGTTATTTGCGTGTATTGATGGAGATACACCAGTCAGATTGTTCGTTGCGATCCGTATCAGCCATATTAGCAGGAGAACAAATATGCTATGCCGATAAATTGTCATTACCACCGTAATGTGACTGAACTATCTCTATAAAATTTGTTTCCCTAAGAGCAAATTGTTCTTTCGCTTTATCCGTCCATATTGCGCTTGAACTTTATAGGCCTAAATGCTGTTTCCTGCATCGAACCATGCGATCTGGTGTAAGACGAAATTTTGTTATCCACACCGTCTCTTTTTATCTTAATATCTTTCGGAATATAGTACTATAGGAATATACTTTTAGCCAATCTGAGCAAATATTTTAAACGTTTTCTCGTCCTACTGACTTGACCTGGAAGTGAAAATTTTAGTTTGATTTGGTATACTTTATTTGTGAAGTTTTCATTCTGGAAAACAGAGATTTCAAGGCTATTGTAATTAGTCGCGATAATAGAGAGTAATCCCAAATTGGTTAGCATTCATTTTTCAAAGAGTCGAGTTTATCACATTAAATGTCATGAAGATCCTTTTATTCACAAAGGCAGACTAAATGATCAGTTCTGTCTAATGCCCTTCAGTCCTCTCCCTTATGTGTGTGTGTGTGTGTGTGTTTGTGTGTGTGTGTATATATATATATATATATATATATATATATATATATATATATATATATATATATATACATGGTAAATGATACGTGTGGGGGCTTCCGTTTTATTTAGGTTGCAGTGGGTTGCTCCCAAAAGTATTTTAAATTATTATAGAAGACATACCCTGGCTCGTTTTTGTCAGAAATTGAAGTAGTGATAGAGAAATGAGAGCTCCAAGCCCCATGTCAGCGATGCCAACAGCTACATTAATGAATACACACAATGTGAAATTCAAATAAACTACAATTTAATATCATTCAATAACATATGGTCATTTCTTAAATACAATACAAATTTAAAACCCTGTCACTCATTTTTCACTCGACCAAGTGACGGACTATTTCATCATCTGACTTAGAGTGACAGATGTTCCTCCTGTCCTGTGCTATAGCTCATCTGAATTATCTTTCTATCCGGTAATCCAATTCACTCCAGTCTGTCTAACTTCTGCCTCCGTTCTTCCTTTTCTTTTGTATCCCAGAGATTCCAACCATCTGCACCATGGTATTTTCCTTTGTATCCTCCAGTTCTTCTGGTCCCTAAATGCTCCTGTTCTAAAGCTCCTTGTAATTCCCAGAATACAAGTTTTCCACTAATTTCGAATCACATTGGAGTAGCTTATCTTCCCTTATAATATCCGCAAGATGGTTTAGCCACTACTATGGTTTATTTCTCAAGATAATAGATTTAAACAATGTTGGTCACGCCTTGCTCAGTTCCGAGTGGATGCTTATTCATTCCTAATTCACGTAATTAGCCGACACTGCCCCTCCCCCATCAGTCTGTCAAGGGTTGGTTTACGACCCTCAATGGATGTTCATTTGATCCAGACAGAGGATTTCATCACATACCCGTGAACCATGTTATGTAATCATCTTGGCAAAATTAAGAATTCGGTCCTGACTTGTATCGCCATATCAATTAAATGTCTTGACACTTAATTGTTCCCAGATCTAACCTTCGTAAATTATTACTCGAAATTATTAGCATCAGGGTCTAGCATATACTTGTTGAAATCTGGTTATTTTCCATACAACGTGACAATACGCTTATAATGACAGCAAATAAAGTCATGTATAATGATATAAGATAATATGTTAATCGTGCCTGGTGACATCAGAGGATTTAAACATCAAACCATTAGTCATCATTAATGAAATCAAATATATGCTTCCAATTTGTTCTGCAAATCAAACCAAAATCTGCAAATATCAGAATTAAATGGATTACTGTTTTCAGGTGGAACAACAGCTGAAGGAGCAGTCATAGAACCATGGAAGGGTCATTTTAATTATAAATATGGACCAAAAAACTTTGACTACGAACAGATATTTGTAACTCCAAGTCCGACATACGCCGGCAAAGCAGAATATTCTCATCAGCACCAGTGAGTATAATGGATTGTTCACTTTATCCAGTGGTAACAGCTGAATATATATAATATATGCGAATACATTAATCCATTCATAACTTGGAATGACTGATCGGTCAGAAAAAGTCTAAGTTTTGATCGTATCGTATGAACAAATTCAATAACAGAGACAACTATATTTAGACGAATGATCCTTCTGTATCAGGCGAATGAAAATAGTTCTGCAGTACGCAAAACCCGACGATCTTTATTTCTACCGTCACTTTATATAGTCGTTCATTGGAACAAACCAATGAACAAGATTGAATTATACATTTTTCCATAAAAGATCGTGTTCATCTCTAATCTACAGCAATCAGTTTTGAAAGCAGTTTTCCATGCCTAAATCATCAACCCTAAAAATAAAATTTATATAATGTTCTTTTCAAATATCGTATCAATAGTTTCACAGCTATGCATGCACATGTAATTTCGCAAATCAAAACAGAAACATGATTTGGGTATATAATCTAGAGGCTTCATTCTATAAAGTTGTACGCGTAGTAGTAACCATATTACAAATAATGACAGGCCATATATAGAAGCCAATCGGAAATTGCACATATTGACTTGAAAATTATGTAGAATTCAACCTCACTTAAAAGCGTTGAAAATTCAAGCCATCATTGAAACCATTCAAACAGACCAAATCGCAGAGATATTATATGATAAGACAAACACATCTGATTCATTCAAACATCTTAACGATATATAATAATAGCAGACTCAGTATTAGAAAGATTGAATAAAGTTGTACGTTAATCTACGCTTCTCCTTCTTTCATAATAATATTTTAGATCTCACATTTTTTCCTTAATCTAGTAAAGTATTACTTCCTGCTTATGTTAATAAAAATGTTTTTGTCTCCGCCTGTATATATGTATCTTTGATACTATAGAACGCTCTTGTAATTTTACATTCCGATGAACATTTATCAGCATTATATATTACCGTATTTTTAGATTTTATGATTCGAAAACGCAGCAATCGTATGACTGTCAGATATCATTGCAAGTACGAATCAAGCCTGGATCGTATGAAATTGGAAAGCAGACTGTTCTTGAATCGAACATTGATCCTCATGTCAGCGATGAAAAGATCGAATGGTCAACAAAAGACAGAAATGCGAAAATGACCACTGGCCTTTTAATTCGTATGCAGAAAACAATATTAAAGGAATCGCCATAATTAAATGGAGTCTTCTTACAAGTGAATGCATTTTGACCTTTTAAATGAATCGAATCTGATTTAGTTTGTTAATGTGGAAGTTGACATTTATCATTCATATCAGCAGTGCAATGCATTCTTTCCGGGTTAATTGCAGGCAAATGTTCCATTTTGTCTCTCTTCTTGTCGTTTGTTTTCCTCAATGTATCAAATAGCATAGGTGGATATTTGGTGATAAAGTTATTCCTCTGCTAGGTTTAAAATCTGCGTCGTCAAGGTTCTAAATAGGGATTTAATAAATAAATGATTCCTCTTCTTTATCAGTTTATGAGAATCCATTATCAGAATTTGCAATTGTATTCATATAATCAAATTAGAATATTTTTAAATAGTCATTGGATTTACGAATGTACTCCTTGAATCTTCGGATATATACACACTACATTGATGTTTGGTGAAATCATACAAAGACACTATTTATTGCATCGTTGTGGTGCATCATGACATCCAAGGCTATTGGATATCATTCGGACCGTTCTAGAATATTGTATTTGTGATATTACATTTAGCAATAATTGTTACTATATTCACAATAATGTAATTGTTTCTTAAATATTTTTTTTATATTGTACTCAAATAAGTTGTTTGTTGATGTTGAAAATACTGGTTTCACTATCTTTCTGTTGCATAATTTAAGATATGGAGTCGTAAAAGCGTCGCCTCCATGGGAAATGGGAATAAGCATGTCCATGTCACTCTATTAAATACTTTAGTCCAACGATAGTTTAAAATGATAGACAGGCATACAGCTGGATTTATTTATATCTTTTTATTTATCTCGTAATAAACTCACAACAAAGATAATTAAACGCCTTACGTTTGTATTAGTGTTTATTTCTATTTACCATTAGCAAATGTACTTGACAGACTTTGCTCCAAAACCTAAGGGCACATTTACATGCATAATCCACAAAATATTTAAACGGTCGTATTCATTTTACCGAACGAATAATACAACTTGTATGCATGCATGTACGCATATATCAACCTGCGACTACGTCGTGTCAAAAATATATAGGTGACGAGAAATTATTTGCTTACGACGGATGAATTTAGTATTGCATTTACACAAGTTATCGTTCTAGCTATACGATGATACTGTTGGTGACATCATAACCTGCACCTCAGTAACATGGACAAACGACGCTTCGCCACTCAACAATAAGCAAGACACATCAAGGATATTTACATTCATATATGTGGCGGACAAATGATATGACGTAATTAAAAATAATTATATGCTGATATTTGGATCTGCAATAGGACATCATGGCATTTCTTTCAGAGTAAAATGCATGCAAATACATAATTATATTGTGATTCGTGTCAAGTTACAGAGTATTTATATTTTCACGTATATTGTAATACGAATAAAAATCGCCTATATTATTTCTTCAATAAAAGTCAATTGACTAAATGTTAATTACTTTTCTGTGTTCAGATATAGTTTGTTCGAGATGAAATTAAATTTGGTTTAACTGGCTATAATTATGCTCTAACTCTCAATAAAACTTTGACCTTGCGAATTTAATGACAGTATTTTAATCATTATCTTCTGATGCATCTACTCAGAATCAATAGCTCACGCCGACAAATTGAATATTGAAAATGACCTCACATTGGATACAAAATATAAAGATGTGGAAATGTCCTAAGATTGCATCTAGCCCTAATCGTTTATGCACAACATTTACTTGTATATAACGGACAGTAAAGGTACGTGTCAAAATCGTCCTTTTTAGACACGTCTACTATATAAAGTGAACCTGTACATACTTTGTTTACAGGCCATAAAGCGATGCATATTGCTGAATATTGCATACTCTACGAACATAGAAAGAATAATATGATTCATTCTAACATAATTTACTGCAGTATTAGATTCAATTAAATAAAAACTCAACCGTTGAACAATACCAAAAACAATTAAAACTGGACTACTTCAAATCCCGGTTTCGCATTATTGTATGAATATAATTTAAAAAGGTACGATATATATGCGCTTTAGTCAAATATATATATATATATATATATATATATATATATATATATATATATATATATATATATATATATATATATATATATATATATGCGCGTTTGAATGTGTGTGTTGTGATATAGTTGAGAGGACCTGATTTTGGTTACTCACCACCGATGGAGTAACTACATTTTTGAGGACTTACAGACCAGTTCTAGAAATGATATTTCGGAAACAGGTTGAGAATGACCATAAGAGATGAATCAAATGTTTTGCAATGTCGTCAAAAGGTCGGTAATGTTAGGCAGAACGTTACAGTACGCGCGAACAGTACACACAATTTGCGTTCTTCCCATGGCTCTAGATTGGTGTGCAAACGCTTAGTCATTCAGAAGGTGCGTGGCTGCTGATTGTTTGTCGTTAAATGAAAACATCGCTTTTCTGCAGTGTTACTGTAAATTTCATATACCTATAAATACAATTCATGAAAAAAAATTACTAGTAATATAATATTTTAAATTTTAAATAATGATAAACTGGTGACGCCAGCAGAAAGTACGATATTTTAAGCCCGGTGCTATTGATATAGTGGAGTGCTTTTAGTGCGTGATTTAATATGTACATGGATTTTAGTACTTATATACTTAATACACTTAACTCTTGGAAGATGACATAACCTACTGGATTAAGCTGATGAGAAACAAAAAGAGTTGATATAAAGTTGTTTATTATATTCGTCAAAACAGCTGTTCGTTCTTTCATTCGTTATCATCTTTAACAGCGTGCTTTTATCCCGGTCCCCCAATAAACGTATCTTGATTTATTAACCCAGGTAGAGCACTAACCATA
Source organism: Unio delphinus (assembly GCA_029339505.1). Taxonomy (NCBI): domain Eukaryota; kingdom Metazoa; phylum Mollusca; class Bivalvia; order Unionida; family Unionidae; genus Unio; species Unio delphinus. Next base: position 7,622,040 of record JAQISU010001239.1, read on the forward strand.
TATTGTATGGATGACGTCAACGGGTCATGTATACGCGAACCATATATTTATGTCTTCCAACTCGGAGAATTAATTTTACCAGATCTAACATTCAGCTACTGAACGAAGTTCTTGATTATTAGATACCCAAGTCACATACATTCCACCTTGCTATCATAACAGTAGGTTTATGAAGTAATAATCTGTCTCTGTCTCTGTCTCTCTCTCTCACTCTCTCTCTCTCTTTATATATATATATTTGACACCCCAGAAAATGTAATGATTGGTTCCTTTTAATCTTGTACAGTTATCACTCTTGGTGCTACAATGTATCCCCCACTATATAACTGACAGACTCGTTGATAAACAAACTCGGTTACTAGTTTAAGGTTAATTTAGTAACTTCAAGTAATGGAATGGCTTTGGCTGTGATCTTCAGGGATATGGCATGTGCTATCTCCCTGCTATTATCAGCGCACGATTAAAGATTGACCTGGATTGTACATCCGTATACATCGATATCCTGTGCCATCATATATGGTATCCGCACATACAGCTAGGTGACGTTTGACCAAAAAAATTTGGTTTCTCATACAAAGCTAGGTGACTTCAAGTATGAATATATGGCTCCCACACTACCAAAATGAAGATCTGTTGCACTTCAAACAAGTCATCTACTTTCCGTACCACTGTTGTGATATATGCTCCAGTAGAAAACGATATTTAAGAGTAAAATCAGTAGCACGTAGGCAATTCAAATTTACAGTAAAATGGGGGAGAAAAAATCACTTTAGCATTAATAAAGAGTTTCTTTTATTTACCATAATTTTAGCCTGGAGAGGGCTCTTTTCCCTCAGAAGCACAATTAATGGCATTGCTGAACAATCAGGATATAGCTTACGAACCATTTTTTGAAAATCTAATGGATAATAGCTAGGAACCACCTCAGCAAATTAGTTACAACAGCTTCTCGTGGAACGTTATAATTCATTACAATATTCTAAACAGTATTAACCGATGCAGGTGTCCATTGTCTGTCACATTGCCATCGCATGTTTAGTAGCTGACTAATTTAGGCAGAGGCTGGTTTGCCTCATCGAATTGTTACTAACGACTTTGATGATGACTTTTCTGCTTCAAAACAGAATAATTAGTGAAACAGATGTTTGATTGGCACGTATCTTTTCTGTCACTGAGAGATTCACACTAGAACTGGAAGTGTGTGGCTTTGGGTCAATGGAGGTAATTAATATTTTTATACTTCTGACGTATTTTGTACCATGCAGTCTAATATATTAGGCGCAGTAATATAGCTTCAACATCGAAACGTATACTGGCAAGTGTAAGAAATATTTAGATTATAACATTTGAGAAGACACATATAATAAAATCTCCCTGCAATTTTATAATTAATGATCCAATGACTCTATAGTTTAGAAATCTACTGAGACCTTAGCCTCTGTGTGTAAGGTAAGAATATCTTGTCATAATAGGGAAGTTGATTGTTTCCACCTTAAGATATCTTATTCATACTTCCTGTAGAATCAAATGAATAGTGCATAGTTTGTATTACGTATGCAGTTTCTAATTTATTCTTATGACTAGCTTTATTTGAATCGTAAAGTATGTCCATGACTTAAGTAGTTTTCCGATTGAGGGCCCCGTTAATTGTTTGATTGATGCTTTAATGCTTGAATGATGACTAATATGTCAATAAGTTTGTTAGCAGAACAACATAACACCGCTACCTTAGTCCATCTGTGTATGACATCGCCACTGATATATATATATATATATATATATATATATATATATATATAGTGGGATTAGGGTTGGTCAATGCCTTACTATCTAAACAGACCGCACAGGTGACCTAGAATTTAGAGCGTCCGCCTCGGATGCGGAAGGTCGCGGGTTCGATCTCCGGCCGAGTAATACCAAAGACATATAAAAATGATACTTGCAGCTGCCTAGCTTAGCCCTCAGCATTCAGAGATTGGTGCTAAAACTAGTAGGCCTGGTGTCAAGACAATGAAACTGAAAGGCTGGACTTAGGCCAATTGGACCGTTTTAACCTATTCTGACGCCAAACGTTGGTAATTTCCAAAATATATCTAAAGAAAAGGTAATTTTAAAGCGATGGAAGAAACTGTTAATTTCAATACTAAATATAACTTGTTTAAAAGTTTATTTCCAAATGTCGAGCTTACTACGCCAAAATTATCCAAATCAGGCCCCACAGTTGCTAAAGCCGGTTATGCGTGACTGGGTGGGACATGATGTTATGTGTCTGCGGCATGATGCCCCAGTGTTAGACATAACTATAAACTGTAACACAGCCGACATCGTAGCGATATGACTACAAAAGTACTAAAGCTACATTAAATATCCGAAACTCAAAAAACCTAATTTTCTTGATATGTTCTGCTACATACATTTCTAAATTGTCAATCTACAGTTGGGGGTTGGGGGGGGGGGGAGGTTGAGGTAATTTTCACTAATCTTGTATAGTTGGTAGTCCATACATTTGACACTTGCGCAGATCAGTGAATAATTGCTTTTGTCGTACTGGAGTTAATATGACGCCATGCGTACGTGTATCCAGACAGATTCAAGTTATTTCGTTTTTAAAACTATTTTGACCACCAAATGTTATTTGACATTCATTTTGTTTAACGAAAATATACCCTTAGTTAAAACATATTGGAAATATCACTGTTGTCATAACTCTTCAATCCACTGAAATGATGGTCAACACATTTGGAAAATCAAAACCACTTGGTTTTATCTGCCTATTCTTCTATAAGGAAAATGGCATTATGGTACATGTTGTATGACTAACATGAGTAGAATCAAATCTGAGCAGTTTTGTCAATATATACTGCCTTGTATGACATGTTCTTAAAATGCTTGGCTTCGTTGTTGACTTCAGCGGCAGAGGGGGTGAACAGACCTTTCGTCGAAACCTCATTTTTGAAAATAAAGCTTCCTACGAAATGAAAAACATAAGCGTAATAAAGCCAAACCGAAGTCACTAATTGACCGACAGTTTCTCTAACTGGTTTAGTTTATTTGTTTCTTTATATTTTGCATTTCTAGAGAAAATAATTACGTGATTACAAACATTTGAAGAAATATATCCAGGACCGAAATAAAATACTGAACACAGCTTATAATGCAAGTTGAAAGTGTTTGGTCTCAAAGTAGGAATGATAAACTCCTATAAGTTACAAGATTATGTAGTTTTCTACTTTACCATCAAGTTCATATGTGTCACAATTAGCGTGTTCTAAGAAACTTATTGCCTCATTGAATATAACCTTCGGGAATGAGCCTGGTGTTTACATTATAAAAATGTTAGTTATTATTAGAAACAAGAGCCTTGACTTCCAATATGTGAACTATACTTACAAAATTCCAAAACCTCGATCAAAACTAAAATATACATATTTACTTCTGTTATTAATAATGATCTTTATATAAAGCCGATATACATAGAGAATAGTTGGTTTTGTATTAGTAGTTTCCAAATAAAATTATGAAAGCAGATTCATGTCAAGAAGAAGATGAACTCAATTTTCTTCAAGGTCAAGTCCAAAATAAAATGTCAGCATGGAATGAAATTTAAAACAAATACTAAAACAATAACCTAATTAACAAACAAATTCAATCTAGATAACATAATAGTGGATTTGTGTGATGGCAATTTATCAGACTTGACATCACTGCAGCTTAACACTTGAAATAAATTGATGAGCAAAGCTTACAAATTTCGATCACGTACAACCAATAAAGCTTCGCATTCCATCCATTCTGGATGGTTACCTCTAACGGCTATGTTCAATATCCCATAATAATTCGTATTGAAAAACAATAGTAACTCACATATTAAGGATATCCACTTAGTAATATATTTACAAGCTGACATTATACTAGATTGCTTGGAACTTTTGATGTATCAAAATATTTATATTTTAGAGTGTAGAGCACCAACAGAAATATAGTTTTACAAATCCACAAGTATTTCACATAAAAATATTAGAAATCACTCTTAATGTTAACAGTTATACTTTAAAGATTGTGTAATAAAAATCGGTGATAATCATATCACTCAATATTAAAATGAGTTAATTTTGAGTCAGACTCATTGTTCCAGTTTATCTAAGTCTTATTTATTTACTGACAATGTATTCTTTTTCTGATTTGATATGTTCCATCGAATATATTTTATATCTCGTGTCCAATGTGTTGATTTACATCCCTTATATCACTGATGTTGACTGTCATTTCTTGTATTAAATATATTATGAATTGCTCATTGAAAGAGTAATCTAATGCAGTAAGAAAACATTTGTGTTTTCATTCCATCGGCATAATGTATGCCTGTTTGGTTATTATCTATAATTGTCAACTGATTTGTGTGTCAGATGTCAACACGAGAGCAAGTTGTGGCACACTGAGAAACTTGAGTCAATTGGCAAAGGAGGACGGTGGATTGTGGATGTTTTTCCGTCCACAATTTCGAAAGACGTTTTCAGGGCTTCTCTCAATGGCTACTTGGTTTCCTGATATATTTCTTTATTTCGGCATACTTCGACTCGGTTAGTAAAAATTACGTTTATCGCGTCGTGAATGTCTTGTGGTCAACGATGCAGATGTTCCCATTAATTTCACCATTTTACATGGTGACCAAGACGGGAGACTCTAACTGTTGCAGAGTCAGGTCGCTAAATGCGGCCAGTCGGTGCACGTTCTTCAGGGAAATTAACGATTTACAATTGATTTGTAATCAAGTCATACTTAGTCAGGTGCTTTCGATGGCCATATGCATTACTTTCACACCGCAAAATTTAATCGATGGAACACGTTTGTGTTTCTTTACAAAAATCAGAAGAGATTTTTCACAATACGTTAACGCGTTCGTTTACCCAGGCTTGCGCTAAATACAACACAGGCCACCTTGACATGACCCATATTATTAAGTAGGTGGAGGTTCGTCTTGCAAAGGTTTGTATACTGGTCAATAAGATATAAAGTGATTTAATAAATTGGTCTTACTGCTACAGTTAAATTTGATGGCATCTTGGTTTGTACACTTTGAGAGCATCCATATTCTCCATGTCAAGCTGCATACAACACAGGACTATGAGATTCACGTTAGCGAGACTTTGGATCAGGTTATGAAAGAAACATAGATTAGCCTGGAATATTTAACACAGCGAGCACCAATGCTTGACCCTGATGGTGATTCATCGCTCTCCTTACGTTTCAACGTGGCCGGAACTACATTGAATTCTCTGGGGAAAGCAATTCTATCTATTGATTGGGGATCGATTATAAAAGATTTATTTAGGGGTAATTGGGCACAATTTGTGAATCGTACATATTCTGCAGGAAGTACTGAAAGCGGTACTACGGGAAACCGGGACACACTTCATGAATATCTCTTTGTAGTAGAGATTTCAAAGGTGTTCTTGTTGATCGTGGTAAGCAAGACGCACACCATGCAAACATACATGGTATAGGCCAGTTCAATATAGAATTTGCCATTGTCGCGAATTGTGCAATAGTGTTATTACTAAACTAAGGGACTCTTTTATAATGTACGACGCTTGGCTTCCTCTGAATACAACTAACTTAGCTGAGGTGTGTTATAACTCCTAATTTTGGACTTGCATTTGCGATGTAAATATGCATCTGAAAGCGAAACTGATTTTCATCATACTCCGCTCGCTGGATAATGCAGCTGTTGAAACCAGCTTCAATGTGGTAGTTGTCGAAGAAAATATCGGTCCTGCAGCGGACTGGTCGGCACGGGTAACTTTCGTCAGGGGATGTTTAACATTAAATACGACCTTGTCATCGAGGTCAATTACGACGATGCCTGGGCTGCGACTACAATCTAGTTCTTAACGCCATTTGCTGTCTTTGCCGTCTCAATCATTTGGGGGAGCATGATACATTGGACTTATGAATGCAGTGATTATTTCTTCTTTGGACATTATCACTGTAACCTGTTCGATACCATCTTATATTTTTTTTCATCTATCTTCTTTCCGTCACTGGACAAAGTAGACGATGACCAACATGTAACTTCAACCGTGTACGATGAATCATCGAATACCGTTTGCAATGAATGCTTGATGTCTTATAAACCTACCCCAAAAATCAACGCGCAACAAATTCTTTTTTCTCCAAAGGTATTGTTGTCGATGCAGGCTTCATGGTTGTTGAAACATACGTCACTTTCGTGTTTTGTTCGAATTGACCGTTGAGGTATAGCCGTATGTTTTTTTTCCTAGGCGATGTGAAGTAGCTGAACCTGAGACTCGAATCCACGCAGACAGAGGTGAGATGGCAACGTACGATCCGTAACGGAGAGCCTTTTAGACCACTCGGCCACTTTGAGCTCCAAATTGGGAAGAGACGTGTAGGTTTATTTTGCTCGTCTAGAATCAAGATGTGATGGACGATGACGGTGTGTTTACCCGCTGTCTAAATCTTCAGGGCATGTGTAGTATTAAACAATGGCGATGCATATACACGGATTGTTAACGGTGATAAATATATTTGCATTCGTAGCTGTCACGTTGTAAGGAACAATAACCACATAGCATCATGTATATGCTAGACACTGAGGTTAATAATCTCGCCTAATAAGTGTTACGAGGTTAGCCCTGCGAACCATGAGATGTCAAAACCAGTTGTGTAACATGGCAATAGGAACTAGTGACTGGCAACATCTTTTGACAGAGCGCGATTGACAGAAAGTGTTTAATTCTCGGTGTTGGCTTCTATTCAACATCAATTGGGGTCGTAAATCCATCGTTGATAAATGGCCGGGGAGGAGGCAATGTCTACTAATTATTTAAACCATGCGTGAATCGACCTCCACTCAGAGTTAAATAAAATGTGGCCAATATTGGAATCGCATCCTTAAATTTAGTATCTTGAACGAAATATCAGTAGTCGCTAAACCATCTTGCGTTAATGATTATCAAAGGAGCTTTAGATAGATTTGTGACTTTTTTCTAAATCTAGTTATTCTGAATAGTCTATTATCATGTATCCCTAATATCCGTTAGGTCTGCCGCATTTCATCAGCCACGAACTATACAGTTTAAGATTTGACGCTGCCGAAAATAAACATAAATGCAAACATGTCATTACGATTATCGTGTTAAGAAGAGTAGTGATAACAATATTATCAAAATGTACGGAATGGTTTTCTTGCTTCAGAACATTTCATAGAGCTACTACTGTAAGATCAGAATTCAATTTACAAGACGGCCGTTTTTGACGTCAAAATGACCTGTTTCCACATGCATCATGTAGCAAGCTCTATATTTTAAACTATTTTTTTGTTGTTGTAAAAACACTCTCTGAATTCATCCTAGCGGTCAGAATTTGAATTCGACGATTCGCAAAGTGGCTGCTATAGGTATATTTGGCAGTCAGTTTGGTGTCATTTACATTTATATTTATGGTATTTACATATTGCAGTAAACCTTACATTGAAATGATAAAGGCTATGTTTGGATGAATTAGAGAGATTAAGCAACTGAAAAGCACGGTTGGCATTTTGTGAGGAGAGGTCAGTACTGTTTTCAGTGAGAATAAATATCATCTCTTGAAAAGTGTTCTTCCACGAAACATGTCTACACAACGTTCAGTTCCATAGTAGTGATAACTTGGCTTTTAAGTTGGAGTCTGTTGATGAAATGTTACACATCCCATCTGCATCATGTTTATTTAGGATCCAACTAACTATGAAGATACTGCATACGATGATAAGAATTTCAGAGAAAATCAAATGTAGATGGAAGAATATCTATTGGTATTGAATCCTAATAATAGTGTCGCTGTAATTTCTTTTATACTTGCATGTCAAATGTAAACTGGGTGTCAATTGTGACTGTTGTTTTCCTATTTGAGTGAAATTCAAAACACCATCACATATGTGTTCAAAAAGCATTAACACATGTTCAGCTTCAAGGAATAACCAGGTACGACGAAAAGTGGTGATTCTTTGTCTGTCTTGCCAAATTGCAACGAAAGTGTATTTTAATCTATATAAAGACCATTATAAAACAATCCGTAACTTCCATTCTTAACATATAACATCACCCTGTTCCTTACCTTCTGAGGGTTAAAATGCAAGCAATTAAATCATGGTCAGGAGATAAAAGGAATGTCCTAATAACCGAGAAATGACTTTCCACGAAGGCTAAATTTAGTGATGAGTTGTACATACGGTTAAAGACAATCAATTTACAGGAATTCGAAACTTCCTCATTCTGGAATGAAAATAAAACTGATACTGTAACAGCGTAACGCGTAAATTAAAAACAAAACAACGCTTTGCATAATGCCTATTAGTATCGATAGGTCCAACTTACAGTAAACTGTCATAACTTGAGCAAGTAAAGAGATTATAACGAACCTTTAGCGGGGGACATAATTAATTAAGAGAAAGGTACAAAATAATGCATATTGAAACTGAATGAAACCCTTATGACATTTGAATGGCCGATAATTATGAATTAAGCCATATCCTGACTTTTGCAAGGTTAAATGTTTGTAGTCTATTCGTGCGAGAGGGATCAAATTACCATCAAGTTCTAGTCATGTATATTGTTCATGATATTTAGAATATGCAAGAGTAAATAATACGTTTAACGTTATTAAGTTCATCCTTTATATGTAATATTATATATCTAAAACGTTCAAACGATTTCTTAAATGCGTCATATCTGATCTTCAAAATGTAGATTATATAAAATAAGTAAAGATTCCTTTAAGACTAGGATTAGCTTTTCGAGGGAGATTCAAACATTCCGGTTTCATGAGGTAACTGTTTCAGCGATATGTACCATTACTTTTCAAAGTACGTATCCTTTGGTAGTTACCGTCAGTAACGAATGTACGGAAATTGCTGAATAATCATTTTACGAATTTAATGAAAGTAACAGTATGTTTCAGATTTGATGTCAAAATATTTCTCTGTAAATTCTGTTTGATATAACAGTTGTATTTGTCACAAACTAATTCAGAATTGTATAAATATAATTATTTGTATGGACCTTTAGTCACATGTTTGACACGTGCCACGTACGCCAACGTGGTGGACGAATGCGCTGTTGCAAAAGACCACATCCTACTTTCAGAATAAATTTGGATCAGACAATTTATGTTTTTAGAGATTTGATAGCATATGTTAATGTACTTTGTACATGTAATCCATTCTAAAAATGCAAATCATTCTTAAATTTTCACGACAGCAGTTATTTTGTGTTGGAATGTTACATGATTTCAAAATCTCTTAAATATTGTCTAGATTCGAGAGTAAGTGTTTATCATATTTACAGGTCCTCAATGATAAATATCTCGCACGGGTGTTGACATGACACTTTACATTGCACTGCTTTTTATATCAATAATGCAGCTAGTATAGTGTGGCTTCAGTGCTAGTACTTCCTAGTTGTATCCACAAGCTAAAATATGTCAGAACCATGTCGTTCACAGAGTGTCAGTTATAGAATAAACTTTATTGTCACACTTCAGTTACAATATTTAGACTGCAGCTGATGCAGGAATCAACATGTATATCGCAAATTAAATTGCATGTAATGTGCTGGCCATTTATTTGGAAAGAATATGCTGCTTTTTTCTTTGGGTCGATTTATTTTTAAATGTTATTTAATCTGAAGTTTAATTTTATGTTTCAAGCAAAACACTGCATTAGGTTGGTATACATCAGAGTAAGACATTTTTCACAGGAATTGAAAGACGGATATTTTAAAATAAAATGTCACAGGCTCCAGCACCAAGACATAGAGCATAGTTGTTATACTGTTAAGTATCGCTGTATATCCAGGGATACCGCGAATAAATTTTCCCTGGTTTCGGACTCTATAAAATATCACGACAAACCAAATTTCTATGAACTTGTAAATTAATCGATAATTAAGACCATTCTAACCATACCTCGTACCATTACAGTCATAATTAATACATCGCAAATAGGTTCCCAATTTTGTTCCAGTTTAAAAAATACCACTCATGGCTTCTATTTAAACAAAACATTTCCCTATTTACTGTGAAATGACGTTCCACGAAAGCTAAATTTAACTACTACTGGTACTTACGTAGAAGGCAAATCAATTTACAGGTATAACAAAATTATTAGAGTCCCGGATTTAAGAAAAATTATCCGGATCAATATTTAACTTGAACACATAACAATTGTTTACGTACTGCCTCATATTATCCATATTTTGAATGTACAGTAAATTTATATCACGTGAGCGCGTAACTAAATACTTTAGTACCCTTCGAAGGACAATAATGGTTTAAGATAACGGTACAAACAATTTCAAGTGAAAGACTAAAACTGATTTAGAAAATCTACGAGGTTGGAATGGCAGAGCAAGATGATTTGAAACTTTTTGGAAGGTCAAACGGTCGGAATATATACGTGTGTAAACGGGCAAATATAATACAAATGATAGGACGTGTTGCAACGATTCACAGATAGTATGTACTCGTACATCTTTAAAGTTAGCCAACCATTATTTCTTTTTTTAAACTTCCTATTGAGTATATAACCACATACTTATTACTGGAATTTAAATATCAAAACTATGGTGCAACCTGTTAGATATCACTCACTGTGTGTATCTTACCACTCACAAATGTACATAATACATACATGTACTCATTTCAGGACAACCACTTCACATAATACGTTTATTATTCCCTACCAATAGACCACAAAGGGTATCCCATCAGACCTATGTCGAAATACAACCCCAACTGACTTATGGATCAATACTTAACTTTCCAGTCAGAAAATTACTCCAAACTGTAAACAGGTTCAAAGTCAAGGCTGGGTTTATAACCTAATAAACAAAACCTATTCATAGCTCTCTCTAAAACTGGAATCGTCAATCATGGGCATTACATACATACATACATACATACATACATACATACATACATACATACATACATACATACATACATACCTACCTACATACCTACATACCTACAAACATACATACATACATACATACATACATACATACATACCTACCTACCTACATACCTACATACATACATGCATACATACATACATACATACATACATACATACATACATACCTACCTACCTACCTACCTACATACCTACATACCTACAAACATACATGCATACATACATACATACATACATACATACATACATACATACATACATACATACATACATACATACCTACCTACCTACATACCTACATACCTACAAACATACATGCATACATACATACATACATACATACATACATACATACATACATACATACATACATACATACATACCTACAAACATACATACATACATACATACATACATACATACATACATACATACATACATACATACATACATACATACATACATAGCAGAGTTTGCTCTCTCCTAATGACATTTAAGCCTATGCAGTGTAAACTTCTAATCACTATCTTGACTATAGTCAGGCACATTCTCACATACTGTTGATAAACGAAAGAGTACATCCTCATTGCTGTTTTAATATAATACAACCCATTCCTAGATTAATAGACTTATATCACAGTTAAACAAATAGAACAAATGCAGTCATAACTTATACTATCTATTCTTAGCTACAAAATGAAGGTATCAGTTCAAACAAAATAATGCTTTAGTCCGAGAGTCAAAAATCGCTTTGTAATTCCAAATAATTATTTAAATAAATAAATACTTAATTTATAACTGAACACAACTAAATGATAGATTCAGATAGACACCTGTCATAATAAGGATAAATAATGTTGATGTAAACAACCTAATATACAGACCCCTGATTTATGACAATGGAAATTTCCAGCAAATTTGTAATCAAGGTCATGTATATTTGCAAAAGTTTTAACTAAGTATTTGGCACCTATCAGGTAGACCATTGTGTTTCCAAGGGTATAATAATGTCTTGATTTCAAATGCAAGTAAACAGGTTTAGAAACATCATATTAAAGTAGTAATCAACAATCATGGACAATAATTAGCTATGTAACATTTTTCTTAGAAAAATGCGATACAACCTACAGTTATGGACAGTTACAGCACGCAAAACTCCAATCACAGTACCAATATGGTATTACAGAATAGTGAACTGCCTCATGTTTTCTGACGTTATTTCATATTCTTACATTATCATTATTAGTGTTACTATTGGAAAAGGAATGTAGTTCTTAGTAGTGGCAATTGTTTTGGTTTGTTGAGCTAGGTATTACAAAAAAACAAATTATCAAAGTTAGATATAATCATGTACCTGGTATTACAAAATTGTATGAAAAACACATTCTTTAATAAGGAAAAGAAGGATTTATGCAACGAAGCATTCATTTTCCATTTTGATGAAACCCACAAATTATGATAATACTGAACTTGTGCCTGAAGAAGTATAGTGAATGTACAACATGTATACAAAATAAAGCAATATAACACACCTATGCACTTGAATGTGCATCACCGATCAAAATTTGTTTTCCATTGACATGTCGAATATCGATGTTACATTCTTGCAACATCAAACACAATTACAATAATCTTGTTTGCCTGACTTGGCCTTACGTAATTTACCATTATACAAATGATTCTCATAAATCGTTAGTCCGATGTACAAATTAGCTGTAAATGAGCTTTAGGTAGCTTTTCGATAGGATTCTACCATTTCACAAGTGATACAAGATCTACAGTAGTTAAAAACATCAAACTTAGTTTAGGACGACAAACGTTCTGCAATTAGCCTCGGAACCAAACAGGAGATCTCAATATTTTTTTCTTGTTCAACCTCAAGTGATTGTTATTATAAAGAATATATCTACGATAATGTTTAGTTGAAAGATAAATAACAATAATGAATACAGTCTGGTTCATCAGTTACAGGAACAAACGTGACTTCATCAAAGGTCTGACAAATAGATTTGTCAGCCAAACGAACAGTAAATTGTATCATCGTTTTTCTTAATAGCTCGTATTGCCATAAATCTAGTAACTACACAAGGAGTGAGTAAATCTTGGATCTCATTTTCAACTTAACTAACCTATTCATCAAAAACAGGAACTGTCAGTTACAATTGGATTAACCACAACTTTATCTCCAGCTAAATCATTGCTTAACAATATATGAGCACCCCCAATAAGTAAAGATATACAGCGCCAACAGTCACTGGTTCAGAAACTAGGTCTCATAATAAATTAGCATTATGGAGAGAAACTGAATAAAACCGCACTATACTCCTTGAACAAGAACACTTTCAGGACAAAATACATATCTGACGCACGCAAAGTACCTGACAATGAAAAGTGCCGAGTAGCTCATGATTCCCTCTGTATCTTAATAGCGATATAATTTGCCTGGCGCAATAAGTGTGTTTATTTTAATGCATGATCTTGACCTATGAGAAACAAGAGAATTTGGAACTGCTCCGTATTCTGTAGCTTATATTTAAGACAAAGCAATTAAAACAACGGGTCACCCTTCTTGTAATAAGTGCACGTAGGAAGAGATAAGGATATCTGACCAGTATTATCAGACAGTGGATTCTTATACGTTGTACCAGATTGAAATTTGTAAGTATTAGCGTAAGACTGCTTTGGTTTCCTACGAAATATTTTCTGAAAAGACATCTAATTGACAAACGAAACTTCGTCAGACAAGGTATACTCGTCCGCTGAACGAACAAACGTTTTCTAAAGAATATATCTTGTATTTATCAAAGTCAATCTTAACGTCAATATAGGCATTGTTCTTGAAATGTTCAACTAATTTAAATTGTCTACGTTTGTTATAATCTTTCTCATTTGTTTAGCTGCACGCCACCTATCAATTAGTTGTTATTACCCCTTGCGAAATGGACATGGGTTTGGAGTTTTCCTTTCGATTACAAATCCTAAGCCGCTGCCGATATTCCTAGATATTAACTCAAAACCCTTCAAGATAAAGATGCATTACATGACTAATTGATAATCATCACTTTCAATTAATTACCCACAGTGAGTTATAAACTTCACGAGCTTTGCCATTCAGTACATCACGCGTCGGCAGCCTAATTAACTTACTGTACTACTTTTTTTCTGGATTAATTAAACAATGAACGAGAGCGTGCCACCAGTAAGAGAGAAACACTGTCAAAATCGAGTGACGTATGTTGCTGACCCCTGCACTACACTTTATAGTAATAGAGTCCAGTGCTCTCTATTTCATAATAAATACTACGCTACTTTTTTCAAAATGTAAAAAGATTGACCTTCCTAGTTTTCTTTAATGGATGTACTAATTTAATATTTTGTTAATGTCAAAAACTGAAATTTAAAGAGTGGCATGCTTCAAGCTTGCGAGTTCTAAATCTTTCAATCTAATCTGGAACTCTCTTTCTTCCTTTTCTTTCTTGTATTTGCAATTTTATCTGCATCTCTTTATTTCGAAGTCTCATGTGTCTCTTTCGTTTTTTTTCCCCCGCATTTTCATGTTCATCCCCATTAACTATCTTCTTTTGGCATTGCAATTCCATCTATTTCATGTTTGTCTCCTCTGCATTTCAAGAATAAGATTTATCAACTTCAGTTCATTCTTGCATTGTAATTTAAATTACTTTACTTGCAAGTTAGAGACAGATACGGGCCAACTAATCAGACCCATACAACTCCTATTCAAAATATCCCTTCTACCAAATATTGAACAAACAATAATTTGTATTTCTTATTTTAACAAATATGGCTATGCCTCTGAAAGTTTATATTGTTTGGCACGTTGGAGCATTCTTCGTCTTTTTTCAAGGATGTATATATATGAAGGACTAAGGACATTTCGAAATTAATTAAATTCAAATTTCAAGAGAAGTTCAATTTTCTCCGAAATTTGTATCTCGAACGACGAGCCCCCATTTTTTATAACACTCAATGGTATTAAAACAAGTAGCAGATAAAAGCCAAACCAAAACGATTTGTAAAACTTAACACACAATTAGGTTATTAAAGTCATAAAGGAAATGACAGAGGAACTTCAAATAGTATGAAGTTAATCATTCTAAAGGTCTATCAAAGTCCTAAATAAATGAACAGTTTCGTATGAATTACAAATCTGTAAACCTACTGGTCCTCCTAGATTCGTGATGTTGTCCAGTGTACGAGATTCAGAATAATCATCCGAATAGTAGATCACTTTCAATCTCCACTGAAAGGTCTATATAAATGTTTGTCCCCTCGAACAATGTCTAAGTACAAAACAGAACACGTCTGCAGACTTACAACTGGAACATAAGAAATGGGAATGATGCGAGCGTTGGAAGGGAACCGATCGCCGGTCTCTTTCCTTACACACATCGAAATTCTGTCGCAATAGACCCCACGCGACCACTCACACTAGTTATTTTGCGTCGTATTCACCTATTCACGTGACCTAGCACAACCAATGGCAAGTTATATAATTATTATTAGAAACAACAATGTATACAAAACTAAAGCAATATAAAACTCCCAAGCACTCGAACGAGTCTGCGATTACATTTTGTTTTCCCATCATATGCCGAATATTGATAATGTAATCTTGTAACATCAACTTCAGTCTAAAAAAACCTTTGATTTTTCTTTTCCATTTCATGGATGAAAATAAGTTGGATATTATCACTGAATAAGAAATCTAAGACGAAGCAGTATTAATATACAAGACAAAAATTTGTCAAGTCAAAATTAAAGCCATGAAAAAGCTATGAGTTGGACAAAGCGGGAGTGTCATTCTTTGTAATGCGTTCACAATAACTTGGAAATGAAAACAGATGAGCTGTGAAAATCCTGTTTGACCTCACAACTAAATGTCACACCATTTGTGTCCATATTCCATTTTTAAAAAGTACAAAACCACGAGTTTTATTACGTGTTTCAAGAAATACATTATTCACTGACGAATAGATAAAGACTAGGTTGCCAGACTTCGGACGATCTTTGCTCAAATAGCGATGGTAAAATCGGTTTTATATCATTTATGTCTTCATACATATTCCTTGACTGTACTACAGATGCATATTCCCTCTCACAGTTAGTCCTACCTATTTGTTGCGGGGATTTATATTTGTTCTTTAAATGAAAAATCTATGTACAATGAATAAACAAAAACTTTGCAAAAATCTCGAAACTGTCAACGTCGTCTTCTCTTAAGTCAATGAGATAAAGAGTATATACGAAGTGAAATAAAACATCTCATCTTGTGCATGTAAATAATGAAGGGATCCTGTACTTAAATTATCAGCATAATTTAAATATCTCACTTTCGTATATTTGATCGGCATATTGTTTTCTGAGATACCTAGTGAAGATATTCGAACAGACAGTATTGCAAATTTGTATATTCTGATTTTAGACCTATTATATAATGCCCTCTTGGCCATATAATTGAAATACAATCATTGGATTGTGTCGTCTGATATTTCCTCTAACATAGTTTCATTTATAGATTCGAACCGTAATGCTATTTTTGGTAGTTCTCATTGTGTTGGATTGGCCCATTGCGTTGTTAGGTATTCACAGTATACAAACTATTTCGGATTATTTTCCCGTAAGACGCGGTATATTTTTTAACGGTAGAGGTTAAAGTAGTTCGAGCTAAACGTATTGTGGCACTCCATATACCTTTCCCCCTACAGTTGAGAGAACTACACGAAAAGTATACAACAGATTAAAGGTAAGTAACATTTTACTATATCATTATTCAAGGTGAACTTTCGGATGTGACATTTAGGTTAGAATTTTACATAAATGGAAATAGTAAGGCATAATCAAATAAAAAGGTAGAGGTAGTGTACAATATTTTGCCACTGTGATTAATTTAAAAACCTGATAGATTATTTTTGGTACAGTATGTTCAATTAATGATAAGAAAATATAAAATGTATATATAGCCCTGCTGACATGATAATTATGCCTAATATTACCCACACAACTTTAATAATGATGATTATAATAATAATAATAATAATAATAATAATAATAATAATAATAATAATAATAAAAATAATAATAATAATCATAATAATAATAATAATCATAATAATAAAACATAATAATAATAATAATAATAATAATAATAATAATAATAATAATAATAAACATAAGCAAATGATGAAGAAGATAAAATAATAACTGCCAGATCATAATGCAGTTATGATGGAAGTATTACATTCAAATTTATATTTTTTTTCTTCAAAATGTAAATTTTTCATGCTGTTTGTAAAACAGTATGTGTAGATTCAAAATCCGTTTCTCTTGGTTATTTTTGATTGCTCAATATTTTACGATATTTACTGTTAACATTTCCGATGCGTTAGATTGTTCAAATTACTTTTACATTACCCTCCTGACTAAGGTGCTACTGGCTGTCATGTATTATGTCATATTAGAACTAACCATCTGAACATTGACGTAGAAGTGTATAGAATTTCCAGTCATTTCATGTAAAGTGATTGTAATTTTTCAGATTATGCGGTGACAGGCTGAAATCATATTGGTTACTTATCCCCTTTTCCTTATTCCCGATCCAATAAGGAAAAAGTAACCACCTATTTATTCTTGATTCAAATATTTACCCATTCATTTGAATACTTATTCTTCATTCACGCCGAGTGTTTCTCTGCATTATTCCCAAGTCAGTATGTAATTGATTACCACGTAGTTAATGCATGCGAACGCTGTGTAGAGCAAACATTGGTGTAATTCCAACTGATTAGAGAAATACAAGTGCTATATATATCTGAATATAGACATATATGGAATGGTTTACGATATTGATATGAATACGTGATTAGTAATTTGATATAGGATTAATTAGTTGTGTTTGTCATTTGGGTCATATATTGTAATACTTGGCGTGATGTATAATATTCGGGTTCGAAAAGCTTAATAATGACACAAGTTAACGTGAAACCACAAATAACCATACAAATCCGCATTTGGAGATTTCTCTGGCTTGGTTGTTATGTCCTTAGTGGAGAATTATGTGGAGTATTAGGTATTTGAGAAGCCTTCAGTTGACTTGGAATATTGTCTTGAAGTTCCTGCAACTGGGTAACTTAGCATACTTGTAACCGATTTCAGAAATTGGGGATGCGTAAAGGGGACTGGATGGGTGGGTAACGCATATGTCAGAAGAAGATTATGTCTTACTTTTACAGTTTCGATCGTTAGGTGTCACCTTTAAAGATATTTGACAATGACCCTTCTTGACAAATTATTTCTAGAAGACATTATAGGCACGAAAGACGTCCTGAGGAATTTCACTGAGTACCCTTCCTTCCGATTGTATATACTGTAGGATAGAGGCGACCAAAGAAGGAAGTCCTGACTAATTTCGACGACCAGAATCAGCGTGATTCGGGGGTCCCTAGGTTACCGGGTATAAAAGCACGTGTACAATGTGAACCGATTGGTTCATTACTTCTGTTATTTTAATCCCTGCAAAGATGATTTTGGTTTATACACTTCTTCAGAAATCTCTAATTCTGTATCGATTCAAACAGTAGAAACAATTCTGGGCTAGATAAAGAAGTTTTTTAAAACACATAATTATGGATATTATATCTTACGTGTACATTTGGAATATTACGTATCCTCCTAAATATTCGTTGAAGTCATAGAGCCAATCCACGAACTAAACTCTTTTCAAATACGCTAATGAATGTTGTATTATTATTTGTTTAATTTTCAATGTTACGCGGCTTTTTAGTGCAGTATAGCGTTTGGGTCACGTGTTTCCCCCTGGGTATATACACATCACCATAGCAGCAACAATTAGCATATATATATATATATGCTACTTGTTGCTGTGATAGCAATGTGTTATGAAGCGGTATTGTGTACAGACATCACCTTGCAAGTGAAGAAGTATAACCATCCGCTATAGCTATCACATTTTCAGACTGGTTAATTTAAAATGCGTAGGGAGAAGGACCATCGTCCATCAGGATACATGCGATGCAAGGCTCGTCCAAGAAACGCGGAAATCTTGAGACAATGCATATTTTAACTGATGTTATCTCTTGTCTGATCATTTCGCACTGTTCGTCTCTCTGTGTGTCGATCATGATCGAGCAACGAATCGCAACCACGACCATGCCGCAAACTCAGTCAGATATACAGGTGGCGACTCTGCCACCACCAAGCCGGCGACACAGTTGACCACTCTGCTCCCTCACTCGGGGACCCACTCGGCGATTCTTCTGATCATGTTAGCGACACAATCCTCGACTTTGAGACACGGTCGGGAACTCTGCGACAAAGTCTGTAGACCCAGTCGGCGACCTGGAGATCAAGTCGATGGTCCAGTCCACGACACAAAGACGCAGTCTCCGACCACAGGACACCATGTCTGCTACTATAAGACGTTATCCCGCTAGAGTAAAAGTCTTTCGCACTCTGGGGCACCAATCCTCAGAGATATTCAGTGTGGTATCACTCCAAATACAAAGAACGATCTTAATGAACCCGAAATAGCTAGACATGGTGTCTTAAAGCCGTGGAAGGTTTCGCTACAATAATTTGACCCATTTAGAAACATACTTTAAGGATTTTATTTCAACGCCTCCTCAGTGGTTGCTAGGCCGTTATGTGTTCCCACCGTTGTGAAAGTTTTAACAAAATTCCATGAGCTTATTTCGTTACATTTTAGGCTATATAAATGGGGTCTGGTCAAACACATGCCGTAAGAATATTCTGCATTACGTGTACAGTTGGCAAATTACGTAAACCCCCCCCCCCCCCCCCACTTAATTAAAGAGTTTGCACATGGATTCCTCATAGATATTTTAACTTTAGGCGATAATGTCAACCTACAAAGTAAGTCCTGACCATGTTAATGGAGTCCAGTCAGTAACGTAAATGACGTCTTAAAGAACGGATATCGAGTGTGATAAACACAAATGCTAATATCCTGTATCAATACTTTGTACGTAGACGATTTTGATTCCAGTGCCACTTATACTGTTTCGAGATCAGTCCCTTTTCTAAGAGCAGAAAAACTCTAAAGCAAGTTTATCGAGCCGATTTCGAGAACTCGCGGATAAATATCGGAAGTCGAGCAGATCATATGCTGTAAGAAGTACCCGATCGTTTGCGTGCAGGTCAAAAGAGTGCTGGCAAATGCGCGTCCTAAAGCGAAACGCGAAATATGACCGTCAAATTTGCGCCGTTGAAAGCGCGCATAATAATCATTAAGATTTAATTTTTACTATGAATATGATTAATAAAGATCCTACTTTGAATGAATTATACTTTTCCTTTTGATACTTTGATCGATAAACTCTTTATGCTTTTACTAGTGAGCACACATCAAAGAGTGTATAATCTTTATATTTAGAAAAAATCAACTAATAATTTGAAACACTATTTCGAGCGAGCAAACATCAAAGTGTGTACACTCTGAATATTGAGTAGAAATAAAGTAATAGTTTCAATTAATGTTTTCAGTAAACTTACATCAAAGTGCGTATCTACGCATTATAAGCCAAGGAAACTATAACTACCATATTTATTTTGCAAACATTTTAAAATCTTATATGATCATGGAAAAGACCAAGTAGCAGAGGCAGAAGTATCATCTAATAATTGATGGATATCGATATATTGAAGACCGATTAAATACCGACGGTTGTGCATGGTGTAGCTGTACACGTGATTGTAAAGGGCGAATTAACGTGATCGCAGTGGACACAAGCATAGTGCTTTCTGAGCATAAGCATTCTCCAAATCCTGAGAGCAACGACGCGGAGATGACCGTAGCATAGATACGTTGAAGAGCAATGATTGCTGTCGAGAGACCAAGACAAATAATTCAGCAAAGGATTTTCGGAATTTCGTTGCAGACAGCGAGTATGTTGACATCGTATACCTATTCACAGAGAGAGAGAGAGAGAGAGAGACAGAGAGAGAGAGAGAGAGAGAGAGAGAGAGAGAGAGAGAGAGAGAAAGAGAGAGAGAGAGAGAGAAAGAGAGAGAGAAATGATCTTCCATACGTCAAAATCATTTCGTTAAACGATATTGCCATTCCTGAATGTCAGACAATGTATACAAGTGGCACTAATTTTCTTCTGTGGTATTTGGGTGCGGATAATGATGCTCGCATTCTGATGTTCGAAACAATTGAAAATCGGACCCTTCTGCAGCAAAATGTACTTTTAAAGTTGCATCGACACTATTTACTCAGGTATTCACTATCCGTGCTTTAATTAAGAACTCAGCCTATCCTATAGTTTACGTTTTGCTGCCGAAGAAAAAAGAAAATAGATATGAAGGCAACATACAGAATATTTTTGGACTGCAACCTGGTCTTGATGCTGCTAGCGTTATGACCAATTTTGAGAAAGACAGTCTAAACGGTTGTGCAACCATACTCCTAGGAGCATAGTTAGCAAGATGCTTCGTCCATCGAGGACAGTGTTTGTGTCGCAAAGTAAAATAATGTTATTTAGCAGAGGCTTACCATGATGATGGAAATGTTTGCATGTTAGCCCTCAGTTGAAGATGTTCCAGACGCTTTTGAGGACGAAACCGTCCAGGAAATCCGAGATTTTCTCTTAATCTGTAACACATGCGCGACCATGCAAACGACAATTTACCACGCACTAATAATTCGGTTGAGGGATGGCATCGGTTATTTCAACATACAGTAGACTGTCATCATCCGTCAGACTACAAGCTGACTGACCACTTTCGCTAGGAGCAAGATCATGTTGAGCAATTATATCCAGCAGGATTTAGACTGCATTAGGCATAGAAATCAAAGTAACGTCAGACATAATCGACGCCTGCTAGACTTGGTTCACACATAGGGCAACGATGGCACATTGATCGAATATATTCGCGGTATCCCACATAACGTTGAAAATAGTGGTAGACATAATAAACTTCGTTAAACGATAAGTATGAATCTTATTTATTTGACATATTTTCTTTTATCATGTTTGCCTTGCGCGCTTTTAACGGCGAGGTTTTGTCTTACGCGTAATTGTCGCCGAGCATTTAACATGCGCGTTAACGACGTGGTACTGTTTACCACGAACTAATCATTCGGTTGAAGCATGGCATCGGTCATAGCAACATACAGTTGACTTTCATCCTCCGTCAGTCTTCAAGTTGATTGACCACTTTTCCAAGGAGCAAGATCATGCTGAGAGTATGATTGAATGATATCGAGCAGGATTTAGACTGCATCAAAGTTTGTCAGACTTAAATGACGCCTGCAAGATTTGGTTCCAATATAGGGCAGCAATGGCACATTCATCGTATATATACGTGGTATCACAGATGATGTTGAAATTTGAAAAATATGGTAGACATAATAAACTTTGTTAACAGATAAGTATGAAGCTTATCTACTTGACATATTATCCTTTACCCTTTTTGCCTTGCACGTTTTTAACGGTGAAGTTTCGTCTTGCGCGTAATTGTCGCCGAGCATTTGTGCGCGCGCATTTGTCATCGAGGTTTTGACCTGCGCGTTAACGACGGGATACTGTTTATAATATATTAAATACAAGATAAAACATAAAGTAGTAGAGAGGGTGAACAGACCAAGTTTTCAAGCCGAAATAAGCCTTCCACGGATACTTAATGTTTCAAATAAAATCTTGCATGTGTTTTTTTGTTTTGTCAAAAAACGCAGAGAGATTGTAACCGACCAAGTTTTCAAGCCGAAATAAGCCTTCCACGGGAAAAATATTTCAATTAAAATCCTGCATGTAGTTTTCGTTTTGATCTATAACAGCAGAGAGCGTGGACTGACCAAGTGAGAGCCTTCCACTGGAACATTTGGTCCAAAAAGTAGTTTGACGGAGTCAACTCGCGTGTGATTGGTTGCAATTAATTAACCATAACGTTTAGATATAAAATGTCAAAAATCGGAGAAGCACAAATAACTAGAACAACTAGAGAAAGATTGAAAGCAATTAAAAGATGTCTCCCGGTTAGAGATTCATTCAGAGATAATTTACAACAGTTAGATTTTACTGTCGACACTGAACAGTTGTTAAACCGAAAACTACAGCAACTGACAAAATTGTTGCCGCTACTGAAAAGGTTGGTAACGCTGCTGAAAAGATAGCAAAAGATTTAAATCTTTAAAACCTCTTCCTGGCGATATAATAACTGCTGAAACCCCTTGTCATTTTACTGCACCTTAAATTGTTGTTGATGGATAACCTGAACTTGATGTTATCGCACCACCTGACACACCTAAACCTGAAGAGGAGATTCCGAGAGAAAGGATATACCAAACCGATCAAATTGTTTAGAGAGATACTATGGTTGAAATTAGTAATACTTCTACGTTGGATGAATTAGCTAATTTTGCTAAGCAAACATTTTCAAAGAGAACAAGATATATAAATCCCGGATATGATAACCCAGTAAAGGATTCTGAATCCTGGTACAACAAAATACATTTGGCAAGATTTGGTGGAGATAAAACTTCACAAAAAGAGCCACATATATGAAACAAAATAGAAGATATAAAAAAGTCTACCATCATATGAGGAATCTCAACTCCCCGAAGAAATAAAATCTGTTAGAACCGTGGTAGCTCCCACACAAGGTGTAGCAGGTACGACCGGTAAAGGATATCGTGGGGGTTTTATCATACCCTGTTCAAGAAGTATCCTCTATGATATATCACGATTAGAAGTTGTCATAGGGGGGAAATGAGTTGGAAATAATTCTCCGAAGATAATTAACGAAGCTGATAAAATCTGTCAACGACTATTTCAAGGTCGTGTAATGGATATTGGATTATATTATAGTTTTATAAATGAATTCATTGATGAATATCACATTGATTGATCACCACATTATATAAATAGCATCTAAATAAAATGATCATATATCGTAATCACAACAAACCAAGATCTGTTTTGTTATTCATTCACGGTTACCTGTATACAAGGTATGTTACGGTGAGGGATTCGGTGATTTTCCCTCGGGATTGTGTACTCGAATGTCTCCCACGGTATTACCAATAGTGAAACAAATAGGATCAAAAGTTATTGGTGTTATTGGTAATAAAATTGGTAGCGAGGTAGTCTTGCTGGTAGTGCATTTGATGCTGCAAAAGGTAAACTCGTTTCATTATTTCAAACAAAAAAACCGGTAAAATTACATTATACGAGAGAGATGCCACCTCAAATAGGGCAATTGTAATAAAATTGCAAAACAGAGGTTAATTTCGTTGGCACAATCAATTATTGGTTCTGGTCTAAGAAGATTATGATTTAGATCGACAACTTTATAATACAATGTTTAAACATGAGATAGATGATGCTTTTGATATGGATGCTCCTGTGTTAAAAAATGATTCCATCCGCGATTATTAATATTTTTCATATGACGCAATAAACCCCAATGTTAGATCACGAATTGAACTTCGATTTGATGACAAATCTAAATACTTTTTGCCGTGTGAAGCATACATCGAGGTGGAAGGACAACTAGTACAAGATGATGATGTTACATTGACTGATAATCTTAAAACTACACAGATCGGATTAGTCAACAATGGTAAAATGGCGTTGTTTGGTAGTGCTCAATATATGATTATTTCTAACAAAATAGAATCCATCGATAACGATATTGATGTTGTAACTACAATACTTGGTCTAGCTAGATACTCGGATGATTTTATTAAATCTGCGGGTCATTCAATGATGTTCGCGAAGGATCTCATTGATCACGCTGATCATAATGAATTTGTTGCAAGAAAACCTCAAAAAAATGATAAATATGTTGATGTTGATACCGTTCAGGATATAATGATTAAGCAAAATGAAAATTACAATCCAGGATTTGCAGCGCGATAACATGTTCAACCCTCAAGGTCAATTTTCGTGTACGATTCCGCTCTCTCATATATTTGGATTTTGTCGACATGTTAGAAAGGTTATCTTTGGAGCTAGTCAGAATGTAGTTCTTATGAGAAATTCCAATGACGGTGAAGCTCTTTGGCATGCTGATGGTGTTGCTGATGATAGGGTAAAATTATCAAAACAAGCTCTTTGAATGCCTGTTATGACCCCATCGTTGACCGTTGAACCACGATTGTTATATTTTATGAATCAATGAAGAAAAATAACTGTTGTCATGGTTGGATGTTACAAAAGCTATCGCTTCAGCCGTTGCATATAGTACATTTACTTGACAAGTTGAGTTAGCAACAAATATCTCAGCGCCGAGAGAGATTTTCATCGCGTTGCAAAATAAACATCTAGTACAAGGAGATAATAAACAGGAGCGTAGTCAGATGATATTTCATAAATTTGGTGTTAGCGATGTATCATTGCGAGTAAGTAATCAGCAAGAGCTCACGGAAAATCTGATCATCAACTACAATAACAATCAGATAGGTAGTGTGTTTCATCGTGTGTGGTCTTTTATGGGTCGTGATCAAAATATTGATACTCGACTACAAATATCACAATTGGATTTCCAAAATCTGTATCCTATCTACTACTTTTCGTTGCACATCTCGATTTATCTAGGCATTCAGTTGTCGACGTAAAATTCCAAGCTCGTGTAGGAGGATTTCCTCACGGTGAATCATTAAGGTCAATTGCGGTTATTCTCAGTGATAAATCTATGACACTCGAAAGTGGTGGTGGAAAAATGAGAATCGTTGACGTTCCCATAGAAAACATGTAATGTTTTCCCAAGTAGAACAATTAGATGATATGTTATCTAAATAAAATGTCGTATGATCAAGTTAATGTCACCCTGACACCCGGTAAAGTAAAAAAAAAATACAATCGAAAAGGTCTGTTTCAAGCGGTGCAAGAATAACTTTGAAGCATGAACAGATGCCAGGTGGACCAAATAAGCTATCGCTGACACAAACTCAACTTGATCGTTTCAATAAGGCTAAAATTACAGGTAGAGGAGTTCAGTTGGATTTATCATCTGCGGCAATTTCTCATATGATCAAAACCGGTGTAATACTTACTCTTGCTGCACTAGCTCCATTAGCTCTCTTTGTTTTCAAAGCTGTCGGATTGGGTGCTGCTGTTTCAATTGGTAGCACCCTTATGAATAAAATTATGGGACCCGGATACAAAAATGGGGAAGGGGTCTGAGACTACCCGGAAGCAGCTTCACAAGACAATACGGGACTCAACAAGGAGAATTCATATCCCCGTGGTCTCGCAAAAATTATGATCGGATAACAACAATGTCAAATTTTGATTTAATCGACGCGGGATAAACAAAACTCCCAATAAAACATTGCAGAGGTGTATTCATGAAAGATCAATTACCAGAGCAACCACATATCCCAGAAACTTTAATAATTAATCTCAATGATAACACTGGGCCTGGATCTCATTGGGTCGCGTACGCGATACATCCTAAATCATTTGTTTACTTTGACTCTTATATGTTACCTCACCCAAAAAAATTCTCAATTATATAACCGCAGACTCTAACTGATCCTCCAATATGTGGACGAGAAATTCTTAACGTGTTAACGGCGATTTCAACAAGTTCTATACCTCAAAGGGTCGTACACGAATACACTATTGATAACTTTTTAAAGAGAAACATATAATAGTAACAATGGTAGATATTTGGGGAAGATCATTCGCACATGGAAAATTAACTAAAGGTGTTTCCCTCGAAGAAGTAAAAAAGCTTATATCGAAGGCGTTATCAGATACATTAAATCTAGTAGGTGTTGCACAAGATGAAATTGATATTAAGATATTAAGATCATCAAGGTAAATTGAAAACGCAGTAGACGATACCATCGCTGTTTTTTCCGATCAAAGTTAACTAAAATCAGGTGTACTTGTGTCAACGATCACAGATAAATTATTGACGGTCACTAATAATTCAGAATCACTGAAAAAACTACGTAAAGAATATAACGAACATTTAAATACATTTATGGGTTTACAAAGGTGTATTAATTATATTTAGGTCCCCGTAGATAATTTATTTGGAGATCAATTGGTGACCACACCATCACTTGCAACGATAAAAACCGCTATCACTGAACTGGCAGCGTTAGAGTCCACGTAAAACGATCACGTAAAACAATTTGGAAACCTTCATAGAAATATTATTGCGAGTTTTGTTTGGGAGTTCCACCCGTTGCCACACCTAAGCTTGCGGATATTAAAAAAAATCTCTTGATGATTTTAAAACAATCAGCGATGTTATCAATGACGATCTACCGAGAATTACAGAAAAACTTGATAAAATAAAAATGTCTCACGAAAAATAAAATATTGTAAATAACCTGTACAGGATCCAACACGGATCAATGAAACGTTAGATATAACCGCGACTGTTAAGGGTATTTATCTATTAACAATAATTTCTGATTATATATTTGATATTACGGGAAATTTTCTCCTCCCTAGTCCTATCAAACCTATTGACTCCGTAGGTGTCAATAATACAATATCAACGACTATCGATAAGGATTCAACTGAACGATTTAAGATAAAATCTCATGATTTAGAAATGGTTAGGGAACCAATAACA
Source organism: Unio delphinus (assembly GCA_029339505.1). Taxonomy (NCBI): domain Eukaryota; kingdom Metazoa; phylum Mollusca; class Bivalvia; order Unionida; family Unionidae; genus Unio; species Unio delphinus. The sequence goes on from JAQISU010001239.1 coordinate 7,649,611, forward strand.
TGGTGCATAGAATTTGTAGCAGATTTAAGTAAACAACTTAATTGAAATTTATGTATTGTAATAACAATGACATCCATGACAACATCGCAGCAGTATCGCTATGATCAAGTCAGAGAAATTTCAACAGCGGTTAAAAGCACTCACCATGGAATACCAATCAAAGATAAAAAAAAATATCGAAGAAACATCAACATCATCGATGTCACAGTGTACTCGGTATCAGGTATAATCACCGGTGCAGGTATAATACTCTCTTCGGTGACAATGGTTGCACCGAACGCTGTTCCAATTTGTATATCCGCGGCGACAGCAATCGCGGGGTAATCTCAATCATAACAAAACAAATATCATCGTGTTCCCAGCGTAGGTTACACGATTATACGATTACATTTCATACGGTGTCAACCACGTACTCGCAATTGTCCTCGATGATATCGTCGTCGTTCGACAACACATTAATATCCTATGATGAGTTCTCGAAAATGGTTCATGTTTATGATTCCACGATGTCAAAATTAGAAAAAGACAAGTATAACAATGTCACAAACATCGTCACAAGAACTACTTCAACGAATAGTGGAAAATACAGCCCCCGGGAAAAACCATTTGATATCAATAACATCGAGAAAACCCGAATTCAACATTGAATTTCCAACTCCAATCCCAGCAAGCGAGATAGCGTTAACTCTACTTAGATTATATTATAGTTGGCCCAATATCTGATCAGATCCATTGGCACGAATATTACCCTATAACCGTTTTGTGATCGCGTATAAAATTAAACCTGATGGTGAACCAGATTGGCAGACAATATATCTTCCAAAGGGTGCTTATGACATCGAGGATATCAACGATGAGATCCAGCGTAGAATAAAATCAATTACTGGATCAGAATCACAAATTGAGTTAACTGTTCATGAACCATCGTTATCAACCGCATTTGAAATAAAATCTCCCGAGTACTCCGCAGACATATATAACAGCTCGATAAGAACAGTATTAGGATGGCCAGACAAATCACCGTATGAACAACTAGAACAACCCGTAGAAGAAAAACAACCAGCCAGAAAAACAATCCAGAACTTAAAAGATCTGATTTTACTACGGGTAAAAAATCTCCGTATATTGAATTTAAAGGTCGTGAGGTTAATACGAGACGATTAAATATTTTGAACAATTATGTGGATAAAGAGTTTATATATGTATATAGTTATAAAGAAAACGTAGAAATCCCTATATGGAATATTGATACTAATAGATCCTTTGCTTCCGTGATTACGCTCACAACCGTTTACACATGTTTGGAATCGTAAACTTCTTACTGGATTTTTTGAAATCATCAGCAGCGAATATAACAATCAACTACAACTATTAATATTTTATTTTATCGAATATCTCGATGATATAACAACTCCACGATATAAATTTATAAACAAATTGAAACATTAAATCAACTTAAAGATGATATAGAGTATCTCAACGGGAGATTTGTTCAGATGATAGAGAGAGATATAAGTTGGAGGCTAAGAAAAAATTTCTAGCAGCGAATTTATTAACAGAACACACACTACCCAATTATAAATTTCCAGGATATAGTGTTCCCGATATGAAACAATCTATAAATGGTGTCATCGATGATAATTTCAAAAAAATTCACGATACGTGGACAACTCTAAACATAGATGATCTCACTACTGAGTACTACAATAAAATAATTGCAGCGAGAAAAAATATCTGATAGTTTTCTTAGATATAATAACTCTCCAGACGGATCACATAGATATGTCTCACTGAACAACGTCGACATAACATTAACTATTGCGATACATCTTATTTGTGATATTGTATTAGGAAGTTATAGCGAGAATACATCGTCATCGACGAGCGCGGATCAAGGATATATCTTATACAGGTTTTCCCCGAATGTTTCCCCAGGAAGCTTACTTATACAAACACCGATCAATTCTATATATTTGGAAACGGTTAATGATTTGATATCAAGAATGAATTTCAGATTAGTTGATCAGGATTTTTACTTCATTGATCTTTCAGGGGAACAACTACATATTACCCTTGTTGTAAATGATTTTCGTCTTAATATTTTCCAAATTAGAACATCAATAATTAGAAATATGTAATTAGAAATTGCTAGCAATTTCCAATAATGTATCAACATGCACGAGTATTCGTTTACGACAAAGATAAACTTGAAGACGCAATTAGAAGGGCTTTCAGTGGAATCGTTAACGACTCCCACGTTAGCGTTGAGAATCTTATTGATTCCAGAGAAGACTTCAAGTTGAACTCGGCATAGATAGACTCGCCAATGAGCAATTTCATCAAGTGCAACAACTACACAGAGATATCATAACGATGATTAGATGTAATCATGATCAAATAATAACATAATCTCCATTTCATGTATCCCCGTTAATAAAATCAAGAGAATATTAACGTTAAAAAATTCACAATGAAAAAGCCAGCAAATTCGACGCGTGATCGTAATTTTCGAGTATGATTTTTTATCAACATTTTCTAATTTCCTTGATTGTCGAGTGTGATTTTCGATTATATTTTCGATTCCGATTATTTTTGTGCAGGAAAAAAATATATACGCAATAAGAGCTCCAAATTATCTTACTTCCTCCGATGAAGAAATAATAATGTCGCTGAGAGGTATTCGATGACCCATTGAAGTTTCTAACGAGTTCAAGATTGGATTAAGGCGACTATATAAATTATGGTCGAAAAATATAATATCGGTGACAACGAAGGGAACTCTCACCGAATACAAAGAAGCAAAACAGCGACAACGTGAGGCTAAGCGAGAACTTCAATTAGAGATCTCCGAGCTAAGCAATGAAGTTGTTGTATTACAGAGTAAACGAGATCAACTTAGGATCACCGCGGAATCGTCTAACAAAAACCTTCAGGAGGAGATATCCACGATGAGAGAGAATAACCTCGAGGATGAAAAAATACTTGACGAGCTAGCGGCGAAGAAAACTAAATTAACAACAAGGATTGAGAACCGAAGAAAAGGTTGAAAAACTACAAACAATATGACACAGCTAGTGAGAATTATAGCGCGCTAGAGGAAAACTTGAGCACGTATACGGGAATATAAAACTCAATAAGGAACTTGCAACTGGGTTGGGAATAAAAAAAAACTACTTCCAGATCTCCCAAAGGAATCCGTTGTGGTTTACCAACCAAGACTTTTTAAATGATGAAATTGCTAGCAATGAATATTGTTTCACGTGGAACTATTCACAGTTCTCAAATACTTGTCGTACTCTTTCACAGCTGATTTTTTTTCGCTGTTCCTCATTAAATACTTCCCCGATGGATTTTAAAAGTTTTTTATCATCGTTGACACGGTAATAAATTATTGTTCAGGACTGGTTGCATTGTGAGAATTTCGATAAAGGATATGATCGCCTTCCCGAGGGAGAATTTTCATCACGCGGTACTCCGGCTGATACGTGGGAAAACTTAGTCGTCGCGCCGAGAGTATTTTTTTATATTCCATGTTGAGATACTCGCTGGTGAATATGCTAATATAGTGGTGGTGTTTTACGCCGTCGAGTTCGGTTTTCAATTCGGTGATATTTTCGTCGTTCATTTTTGTGTTATTATATATGAAATTATTTATTTAATTTTAAAATTCGTTTTATAATTGATGATTGTACAATCTGATATAGAAAAAATTCCATGGAAGTTAATTTTTTCCGCTGATTTTAATTTCATTGACAGCGATATTTTTTCAAGAGCAATGTCAGTTTTTATCATCGAATATTTAATTTCATTGATATAATAGTTAGCCAATGTTATAAATTCAACACATCGAAGAATTTTAAATCAAGGATAAGTTTTTCAATATTTTCTAGCCTACGGGTAGTCTGATTTACAAAAATACAATATTACTGCGTAGGGAAAATCTGTTAAGGAAAATGGAGCGTCGATAAATGATGTCGCTGCATTCAAAAGAATCTCCAATCAAAATTTTTTATCATAATTCTCATGCGTCCAGTATTCCCGAGAACCCGAACAGTAAAATATTATCACGAGGATATATTTGACCTTATATATGAGTTAAATAGAACAAATCCTATATCAGTGTGGTTGTGTACCAGCATTGATGATAATGTATATGATCAGTTTGTGTTGACTAACGGAGATTTATATCGAACTGAAAAACTTCAAATGGAAATGAATAATCTCGCGTTAAGGTATACTGATAATCAATCGGCGATTTCCGCCGATGAGATTACGAAAAATTGTTTCACGGTGCCATCAGTTGCAGTTCATTTTGCCAGAGAGAGAAATTCGTGGTCCCCGACCAGATATGATTTCACTGAAGATGTTCAAGATAGCTGCGTATAATTCGGTCACGGTGGACTGGAACACAACATATAATGTAAACGATATGATGTCCGTGGACATGGCAGCATGTTACCCAGAAAGTTTTCTCGGGTACGGAGAGTGTCACGAATATTTTGAGCGGTTCGGTCACCCCACACATATGATGACAAAGAGAACTGTTAACGGACCATTACCCGACTTTGATCTTTTTGGATTTGCCAAGATGACATCGTTTAACTAGCTTAGGAACTCCACGATATATTTTATGTGTGGTTCGGAAGACATTTCGTGGAGAAGAAATGGGCCCCAATAGTATTATTGAGATTCATGCTCGACGAGGGAATATTAACCTCGTGGACTGTATCTACGGTGATAGTTTTATACACGAAACAAACTAAGGTTTGGTTACCGACACCAGGAGATTGTGATGAACGTCAAGCGAAGGATCTAGGAAGAAAAATAATCTGAAAATTTACTCAAGGTGGATCAAAAAATGATTGTAAACGAAAAACGACTATGAATGACGCATACTGAATCTACGCTGGACGGCGCAGATAAATTTGCCATATAGCCTGTTTCGACAACCAATCAGCAGCTGTTTCCCAGGTTACCTTAGCAGCGTTGGCGAGTTTATCTACCGCAGACTTAACCATATAGTATCCGGTTGGAGAATAATAAATTACTTCCATATTAAATACCAGCGCCAAACAACTATTTACCTTTCATTGCAATTTTTATTATCCATGATGTTAAATTTTCCTTGAATGTATTATTTTGGATGGAATCCAACGCGTGGATCAATCTTACATCTGCAAGATGACGTTGTTCGAGGTCATCGCTTAGACCTGGTCTTATATTATTTTGGTTATCAAGTCTGATGTCTAATCGTGTCCCCGGTCCACAATAACTATATCCTGGAAGGTGTTTTTCTCCTTGATACTTCGCCCATGGTGTCCCTCGGAGTTTTGTTAACTTGGAGGCGATATCACCACCGCTTTTTAAACAAATTTATATTTTTTCTATTTCACATTTGCCGGTAACGGCCTCTCTGTTATTTTTCGTGGTAACAGTTATTAGATCAAGTGTTGGTGTACGTGTCCTACATTTCACACAATATAAATCCATAATATTATTTAGTTTTATATAATGGAAATTATTGATTTCTCCCCGTTAAAGAAAAAAACAACAGTGAAACATCATCCGATGTTACCAGATTCTATCAGAATGATTATCATCGGACCTTGAGCGAGTAGTAAAACACAGTTGCTGCTTACGCTGATAATGAAATATACGAAATGGGATAGATTATATTTAGTTGCTCCGAGCCTAGATGATCAACATTGTTATCAAGTGTTCAGATATTATAACGAGAGTGCTTAAGAGATCGCCGGAGAGGATATTATTGAATTTATCACAGATATCAACGACGCGCCATCAATGGAAGATTTTGATGGGAGTATTAACAGTCTTGTATACGACGATGTGATGCTAGATAAACATAAAAATCAGCTCGGATATTTTCTCGAGGACGACACAAAAACTCTGAGGTGATATATGTCACTCAACGATACACATAAATTCCAAAAGTGATCCGAGACAACTGCAATTGTTTATGTATGTTTAACGACGTTGACAATCATACTTTTAAAAATATTTGGCAAACCTGGTGTAGTGATATGGATTTTAATCAATTTAAACATTTCTTTAGCGGTGCTCAAGCAACACCTCATGGATTTATAACGATACATTTATCGGATCCAAGGACACGATATCGAATAGGATTGGATACAATTTATGGTTAATTCATTGCGACCAATCACCCACGAGTTGTCTCAACAACTTTTTTAGGACCAAAATTGAAAAAATAAATGTTCCCGTGGAAGGCTTTAACTTGGTCTGTCCCCGTTCTCTGTTGTTATAGATGAAAACAAAAAATACATGCAGGATTTTTATTGAAATCGCGTGGAAGGTTTGTTTTGGCTTGAAAACTTGGTCGGTTCACCCTCTCGACTACTCATAATCAACGAAAAATTACAACAACAAACACAAGGAAATTATCAAACAAAGACAAGCTGGCAATCAGATAAGAAGTAAAAAGCACATTTAATTAATTCAATTTGGTTGGGTCGAAATAGGTGAGTTATAGAAGCACCCTTGAGTTAGATCGCTTTGATCTTTTTATAGGATCTTTGAGTATTTCGTTCCAAGTACGTGGTCTCTGGAACGCAAATGAAAGCTGTCCAAATAACTTCGTTTTAACAGTGACTACATTAAGAAAACGGGTGTCACACGAGAAGTGTAAGTTTCGAGATGATACATACACATAGATGATGTCAGATAGATATAGTGAGCTGGATCCAGTCTATGAAATTTAGAATAGGTAACCGATTTTGTGTTTGATTCTGTATCGAACGTTTAACTATTGAAGGTTACATAGCAGGGGAAAGGTGTGTTCAGTTCAAATTTCTCCAGAAGATTCTGGCACGAACTCGATAGTAATGAATTATAGTAGTCCAGTCTTGAAAGTACTTAGGAGCACACAATTATTTTAGTGACATCAACCCAACAAACAATGCGAATGGCACTAATGCGTCTCAGCCCCAAATATGCAGCTTTGAATATGTTCATTATATGTTGGTGTAATAAGAACGTGCCTTTCAGAGTGACACCAAGCTACTTACTGACTGTATGAGTTTAATGTAGGAATTGCTTTGACTTACTGTTGGATGTACGTGATGTGAATAAGAAAGGATTTGTGTGGTCCATTACACCCCTGATGGTAGTTTAAGCTTCGGTTGCATAGATAGATTGGTATATTTGAGTGTCATCAGCGTACAAATGGTTCGACACCTGATGTATACGTATGACACTTGAGAGCGGCTGAATGTATAGAATCAAGTGAACAGGGCGGAGACTAGAGCCCTGTGGAACACCAAAAGATAAATTAACTGGGCAGGAACGTTTTCATTTATTGACACAAGTTGTGTCCTATTGACTAAGTAGGACTTGATCAATACTCCTCTCTGAAGAACATTTTCAGTAATAAGGCGACGCGGATATTCCAAGCTTACATTACTAAGAAGACTATTTAAATTCAGATGTTAATGAGAGAATATTCTCTTTAAGACAACAGTTAAACATTGTTTATATTATAAAAACAAATAATTCGTTAATTTACATCTAATATTCCTCTTAAGATGCAGGAACACAATGCAAAATCGCATAACAGTGACAATCAGGGTTCGATGTTACATGCCGGGTGCAGTGGTAAAAATATCAAACCGGTCGACACGTATTCGATGACAAGCCCTTCTTTACATAAAGATAGAGATACTCAACGAGGGATACAGAAAGCGAAGCCTCACGGTTTCATTCGTTGTAAGTCAGCACCAGTTGCTACAAGAATGCCTATTCGGAACGATTACATTATATACGAAAGAAGAATGAAATATCGCTATTTGCCAACAAAAATCTTTGATAGAATGTCTCCAGACACAACCATGACAGGGACAGAGGCAAGAGAAGTAAGTATCAGGTTAACTAAATCTAGACATAAGTGTGTCTAACGGTCTCACAATATGTTTTGTACGATGAGTCATATATAAGCTTAGCGAGTAATCCATCTGTTACCAATTTGTCTTCATACCAAGAACTTTATATATTCTCCATCTATAGCCTTAAAAACTTTTGGATTGTTTGCACTTGAGGTAAGAATGATTCTGGTTCCTTTAATGACTCAAACGCTTAATGGCCAATATCAGTCATACTGAAAGTAGTAAATACAAAGTTACAGCATAATAACTTGAGTCCTTCACCTTATGCAGTTTATGTGTTTTCCATATGTTCTGCCCCTAGAATAAAAACATATTATATCGATTGCAGCCTCAAAATATCAAGGCGATTTTAACTCAGACTGAAATATGCGAATATGATCTCTGCATACTAATTTGTGTGCATTATTATCAGCAGTTACCAACATTTGATTAGATATCGTGTTCTAAAGAACCGATGTCAAGGTCACTCTAATTAAAAGAAGTTAATTTTTTCTTCTTTTTGTCCCAACATTTAGCAATCTATAACTTGGATTTTTAGAAATAGGGGTTCGGAATATTTATCGTTCTCAGTACTCAGTGGTCAACGATACTATAGCCGGTCATAACATAAACATTAGTTTTATTGGAAGAGTGTTCACATAAATTTAACGTTTTGTTTACATAATACCATTTATGAGTTGTTGCCATTGAAACATTATCTTGTGTCAAGCTTTAACTTTGATACAATTTATTGTACTAATTGTATAAATCCATTAATATAGATACACCGTCATATTATCAATTTTAAGTCTGAGCTATAAATAATATTTAAATGTCTGTTTAGAAAATTACTTCTGCGTTTTGGCAGAATTAAGTATCTGATTTCACTGTAAAAAAAGAGAAATTTTCGAATCATTTGTAGTTCTATGGTTATAAAGATCTCTGTCTGGAGGACAAGCGAAAGGACCGTCACAGAATTCGATGGGAAACCGGTGAATGGACCGATGATTCTGACCAAATGATTCTTATCATGCAATCACTAATTGAAAACGGAGGAAAGGTAAATTTGTTATTGTTATCATTTATTATTATTATTATTATTATTATTATTATTATTATTATATATATATATATATATATATATATATATATATATATATATATATATATATATATATATATATATATATATATATATATCACCGTCCTTAATGTCGGTTTAAGGGAGAACAATCATTTAGTAACACACACCTCGAAAATACTTTGACTTTTCATTAGATTCTATACGTATAGAAGACATGCAATCTGAAACTATCTCCAAAATCTCATTCTTTTGCACCTGATGAACGCCATACAAATAGTATGCGTCGATATATTCAGAAATATAAAGAATGTGTGCTCATTAGCCTGTATTTGTTGATTTTAAATCTCGAACAACAAAATAATTATATAATATTTATATTTATTTATGATTCTCAAATAATTCAAATAGTTTCACTTGACATCAACTTCTAGCAACGATTTAGGTTAACTTTTAGCTTGAGTATTAGTGATCAACTCGCGCACATGAGTTTTTAAGGAGAGAGACATCGTATTAACAAAGTAAAATCTAATACAAATTAGTTTTCCTTCCTTGATAAAAGAACTATGCAGCAATATAATGAAGAAAGTAACATTCTAACATTCTCTATCTTCGGTGCAGTTAGACACACACACACACACACACACACACACACACACACACACACACACACACATATATATATATATATATATATATATATATATATATATATATATCAACATCGTCTTCGTCGTCGTCGTCGTCATCATCATCAGTTCCTTACACTTGTTTCTATCATGTGCCAATGTCTGTGTCTCCACAAAACCTTTTCCTGATCGATTATGTGATGTTGTCCCTCACACTTTTTTCTATGCCTACCTCTACCTCAAGTGAACATGGTCGAGACTAGAGCCCTGTGGAACACCAAAATATAAATTAACTGGGAAGGAACGTTTTCATTTATTGACACACGTGGTGTCCTATAAACTAAGTAGGACTTGATCAATAGTAAGGATGTGTCATGAATACCAGATCCATCATGGGAACCGTGGAGTAGTATATTATGGTATATTGTGTCAAAGTCAAGGTTTACAATGAGTGTAATCTTTTCACTCTGGAGAGAGGAGAGAATGTCGTTAACTCCTCTCTGAAGAACATTTTCAGTAATAAGGCGACGGGGATATTCCAACTTTACATTGCGAAAAAGACTATTTGAATTCAAATGTTTATGAGAATATTCTCTTTAAGACAACAGTTAAACAATGCTTATATTATAAAAACAAATGATTCATTTAATTTACATCTTATATTCCTCTTAAGATGCAGGAACACAATGCAAAATCGCATAACAGTGACAATCAGGGTTCGATGTTACATGCCGGGTGCGGTGGTAAAAATATCAAACCGGTCGACACGTATTCGATGACAAGCCCTTCTTTACATAAAGATAGAGATACTCAACGAGGGATACAGGAAGCGAAGCCTCACGGTTTCATTCGTTGTACGTCAGCACCAGTTGCTACAAGAATGCCTATTCGGAACGATTGCGACATTATAGACGAAAGAAGAATGAAATATCGCTATTTGCCAACAAAAAACTTTGATAGAATGTCTCCGGACATGACCATGCCAGTTCATCGTTCCAGTAAACATCTAAGCGAATGGGAGGTCGAAGAATTAAACTGGCAACAACAACAGCGAGAAAGACATGACCATAAAGTTGCAGCCTCGATATATGGGAGAAAAATAAGAGCACTTGATACTGGTTATAGGGAAGACGGCATAAGAGAGAAAATTATAGCCACTATATATGGTAACTGTGTCGGAGATGCCATTGGCTTGCTGACGGAGTTTATGACAGGAAAAGAGGCAAGAGAAGTAAGTATCAGGTCAACTAAATCTAGACATAAGTGTGTCTCGCGGTCTCACAAGATGTTTTGTACGATGAGTCATATATAAGCTTAGCGAGTAATCCATCTGTTACCAATTTGTCTTCATGCCAAGAACTTTATCTGTTCTCCATCTATAGCTTTAAAAACTTTTGGATTATTTGCACTTTAGGTAAGAATGATCCTGGTAGCTTTTATGACTCAAACGATCTATGGCCAATATCAGTCATATTGAAAGTAGTAAATACAAAGTTACAGCATAATAACTTGAGTCCTTCACCCTATGCAGTTTATGTGTTTTCCATATGTTCTGCCCCTAGAATAAAAGCATATTATATCGATTGCAGCCTCAAAATGTCAAGGCGATTTTAACTCGGACTGAAATATGCAAATATGATCTTTACATACTAATTTGTGTGCACTATTATCTGCAGTTACCAACATTTGATTAGATATCGTGTTTAAAAGAGCCGATTTCAAGGTCACTCTAATGAAAAGAAGTTAATTTTTTCTTCCTTCTGATCCAACATTTCAGCTATCTATAACTTGGATTATTAAACATAGGGGTTCGGAATATTTATCGTTCTCAGTGGTCAACAATACTACAGCCGGTCATAACATAACATCAACATTATTCCTCTTGGAAGAGTGTTCACATAAATTTAACGTTTTGTTTACATAATACCATTTATGAGTTGTTGCCATTGAAACATTATCTTGTGTCAAGCTTTAACTTTGATACAATTTATTGTACTAATTGTATAAATCCATTAATATAGATACACCGTCATATTATCAATTTTAAGTCTGAGCTATAAATAATATTTAAATGTCTGTTTAGAAAATTACTTCTGCGTTTTGGCAGAATTAAGTATCTGATTTCACTGTAAAAAAGAGACATTTTCGAATCATTTGTAGTTCTATGGTTATAAAGATCTCTGTCTGGAGGACAAGCGAAATGACAGTCACAGAAGTCGATGGAAAACCGGTGAATGGACCGATGATTCTGACCAAATGATTCTTATCATGCAATCACTGATTGAAAACGGAGGAAAGGTAAAATTGTTATTGTTATCATTTATTATATATATATATATATATATATATATATATATATATATATATATATATATATATATATATATATATATGTGTGTTTGTGTGTGTGCCTGTGTGTGTGTTTTGTTTCCAAAACATTGGCTTGCTACTGAGGAATCACTATCATTATAAATATAACTGACATTTTGTTTTCACATACTTATGAGAAATTGAAAACCTGATAAACAATATATGCATATATGCTATAATCAGAATATATTTGTTGCTGATGATTTTTACTCATGGCCTTTTCTCGCTATCCTACTAGGTGAACGTCAAAGACTTCGCTGAAAAATTAAAGGACTGGGCAGATGTTGGTTTCCCAGAAATACGGGATACATTTGGTGGTTTAGGAATTGGACGTACGACATACAGCATCATACAACAGCGTGATTTTCTGCACAATCCGCATAAGGTCATGGTTTCTCACTATGATTAAAATGGAGACTCTCGACATATCAGAAATATTGTATGCACCAATAAAGGCTTATGGTCTGCGACCTTTTGTATTCAAATCAGATGTGCTTTAAAATGCCAATAACACGAAACATTGCAATTAATGCTATGTCTTTAATGATACCTTTTGGATAACATTTAGAATTTTCAGAAATTTGAAAGCTTTAGAGTGACTGTTGAATCAGACGTCAGCAGATCATGGCCGCATATAGGTGACATCAGTCTATTTGTTCAGAAACATATTGATTCTAAACTATCTGTTCCGATCATGTCGCATACAAACACGCTCGAACATATACTTGTATGTGCAATAAATTAGACCTTTCAAAGAAGGATCATACTGTTATAGATTGAACGCAAAATACTAAATATAATGAAAAGCATTTTGCAAACCAAACGCAATAGTTTATATACACTGACTTAAAATCAGACGTCCTGTATCTTTCATTCTTTTAAGACTTGAACGAGGACTGCACCTGAATGGCTCATCTACTATTATTATTAGAGTATGTGAGATAAATCATATATTGGTCCTAATTTATAACGGAACAGGATGAAACGGACATTGATGTATACATTTTCTTTTCAAATGATTTAAAAAAAGAAGATAATTTAATCTTAGAGAAAACGACATAATGTTGTAGTCTCATAAAAAGTATTCCTTCAGAGAGCTCCTTAATATGTTTCTGTGCATATATGTCTTGCTGAGGTTGTGGAAAACATTTATCTATTTGCATTAGTTGTAAGAATGCTTCATATTATAATACTGTTGAATATACACGAATTAAATGTATAACTTTCAAATATGTTTATTAGAAACGTAGGTTTCAAACGACTACCAAATATAAGACACCGATTTGGGTCAAAAAGTTTTTTTTAAAAATAATGTTTTCGAGGTCTTTATCAGGATCCTTACAACATTCCTTCTCTGTCCTCAAGTAATTCATTTTCAATTATTAATATTACTAGGATATTCGTTTCGTTAAGAAACACCCCAAAACGTTAAAAAATAAATAAATTCATTCATGGAGTAATTATGAAAACATATCAAAAGATGTCCTGAGTGTTAATTTAAAAATGATATAATTCAAGTAATGGACAACCTTAATAAAACAATTTTAATGGTATGTGTTCATAGGCTGCCGAGGAAGTATGGTTGAAAAGTGGAAAGACCATCGCACCGAATGGTGGAATCATGAGAACATCCATATTGGGTATTCATGAGTGGTGGGACTTGGACAAGGTCGAAAGAAACACAATCCAGATATGCATGACTACTCATCATGACCCAAGGTTGTAATCAGTCATATATTTTACAATTGCAACTGCATGAGGTGGTACAGGTAGCGAAGAGCGCATTAGTCAGAACATAACCATGCGATCAGACCAAGCTGACTGTATTTATATATAAATTATGCCAAGTCCTATAAATCGAGTCACGGGCAAAGTAACTAATGTAAACACTGAAACGAAGGGAATATAACATGCATGCCTTTACAATCAAATAATTCTGCTGTTTGGTTTATATCGTATTTTAAAATTAAATTAAATGATTTTGCCATAATTAAAGTACAACTATTGTTCTAAATATATATCATTCTTTATTTGGCTAGACTTGATCTCAGTCTGAAGAAAAATAATGGCGCATGTATCCTAGATCTTCATATTTTAATGCGTCTAGATACAAATGAAAATAAAACAATATATAAATGGAAAAAATGTATTAGGAGGAATATTGTTAAAAACCTAACATAAAAACAATTGTATTTGATAGTCCTGCAATGTAAAACTCCAACCCTGATAGTTTCGAGGTAGGGATGAGGTGGGTAGGAGAGAGGTCTAACTCATCCTCCATCCTCATTTGTAGTTGTCAATGTTAACTTGTTAACTCTCTTGAATCTCGAACTCCAATTACTATAATCATTTACCGATAGTATTAGTTTAATATATAAAGTAGTCACTGTAGGCTGCGTATAGGCTAAACTGTTAATGACCATCACAAATTGATATATAGAAACGAAATTTGGCTACTCACGCGTCTAGATGTTAAATGAAACCGCCAAGTAACATTAAACTCGTCTATGAAGGCATCAAATCCAAGGGTCATTTGTGTGTGCAACAACACAACACATTCATTGTTTGAGCATTGAACTTCTACTTCGAACATTCGTCAATTTAAACACGGTATTAAGGATATGTCGTGGAATATTCACAAAGCCTTTGATTGGTGGAATGCCTTGTCTGATGATGACGTAGCAATTACGTTAGTAATAGAGAATCACCTATTCTAACAACAAATATGTAGCAAAGGTCTTCAACAACAATTCGTAAGTATAATTAAGGCTCTAAATATGATAAAAAAATGTTTTGAAAAAGGAAACAAAATAATTAATACCTTGCAAATTATAAAAGTTTAATGTTGTTTTAATGTTGCGTTTATCGTAATAGAAGCTGTCAGTTGCCGACGAAAACGGGTCGGGCGGTATTTTCTGTTTGAATCTGCAATTGGCGGTGTATGTCACGGTAATCTCAGAAGAAATAACAGTAAACTCATACATATATTGCGTTAATCCTAATTCTAGTCGGTATATTCCTTCACTGATATATTGATAAGTATAGCCAAAGTAAAAACAAAACGTCAGCAAAAAAGACATTTGTATGCAACGTAAGTCGGTGCGAATGAGGTTATAGCATGAAAATAACTGAAAGAAAAATAACACCTATGTTTTGAACTCATCTCTGTTGAGTAAAAAAGTTACTACGTAACAACACCAGCGTTTCATTGAAATATAATTACACTTTGCCCAATGGTATGAAAAAGGGAGAATAAAAAATTAAAGCAAGTTCTGTTTGTTTAAAAATTCGCTCTATCATCTTTATAGGTGCCAGGCATCTGCCGTAGCAGTATCAACAGCAATTGCTCTTATGCTGCAAGGAGAACATTCTGTCCCTACAATCATCAGTAAATGCTACAAGCGTGCAAGCAAACTTCTCAAGGACGACGATCACGTAAATATTATTGGTGTAACGGAAATTACATATAATCAGGCTGTTCATTCTGAATCACTTTCGACAAAACACTCACACGATAATATTATAATTGGCCTTATACTGTTATCAACTTTGTATCATTGCATCCTATTTCTGTATATAATTTACTGAGTAAAACGAAATTTTTCTCAGTCTTTACTTTTTGGAGAAAAAATTATTTGGTCTTTTATATATGTGAGTCACTATTTTTTTGTAATTTTAGTGTACATTTTCATCAAATGTTTGATATGATGGCTTATAATTCGGAGAGTGTGCAGATTTAGCTAGTAGCTGTGCACCAACTGTTATTAAAATGTTGTTATAGTTAAATCCAGTTGGGCTATGGGTATTGCTCAAGTGTAGGAGTGATTGTATAACCAACACATTAAGCGGGAGCAGCGGTGCTTACCTGTATAATTATTATTTGCTTGTGACATTCTCTATTCTTTACAACCTCGTCAACAATTCATTATCAGTGACCTTTCATTAAAGAAACGTTCGCGATTTTATTTAAATGTGCTCTCTCTCTCTCTCTCTCTCTCTCTCTCTCTCTCTCAGGCGCAAATGTATACGGATTTAAAATTTACAGAAATTCAAACTCGAATTTATCAACTACTCAAATGTTTCTTCTAGACCGTAGAACATTCATTTTTCTATAAAACAACAAGCTCTATCATCATACCATTTAATATCATGATTGTGGATTGAAAATAGAGTAAAATTAACTCATCGGATTTACACAACATTACTAATGATTTCAAGCCTATATTAACATAAATTCAACATTTTGAGAGATGTGGTTGAACTGTATACACATTAAAATACAAATCTCTGTAACAAGAGAGTGATATTGTGCTTTAATAGACAAGGATGAATGTGTTAAAAGGGTAGTCATGGTTAGTCTTATGATAAAATGTATCCAAGAGAAAAGATGATGACTTGCTGATTTCAAAAATAATAAAGAGATCCTGAAAATAAGTATTTACAGATTTATGATTTATAGAATGACATTCAAATAAACATCACCAATCCCTGGGAGAAAGATAATGCTTTATGTGGCCTATGCGATACAATAAGCAAATAAAATATTTTGACAGAAAGAACATTACATACCGGTAAATAACAGCCATCGAGAGGAGGCCTGAATACGATACAATAACGTCGAGGAAAGAGATAGAATATCACAATAAACACCCTGAATACATTAAAATCTTTCTCAGAGGAGACGTTTGGTTCGTATAATGTCTTTCATTTTGTCCTGCTAAACTCGCATATATTGAAACTGTTTACAGATTAAAACAGTTTTAACGTCAATGGTATTATGATAGTGGTTCATGTCTGCAACGTTGGGGTGAAAAAAACATTTAATTCGTATACCAGTACAATTATTTATGCTTGTATGAAATACGAGAAAACAATACTTGTTATCTATACTCCCCATTCTCTGAGAATACAATTTAACGCTGAAATCTATTTTTTTCACTTGGTCAGTATTAACAAATATTAAGGTTTATTTTATTGAAAATTTGTTTTATGAATTGAAAGTGAGGAGTTAATTCTCCACTTAGTAAATTCTTAATTATCCAGGCTTGTGCATGCGCTAAAGTGACTCGCAGGGTAAATATAAGGTGCCCTTCGTGTTCTTTTCTTTTGTTGTTTGTTGTAATCTGAAATCCATTTATTCGTTTCTTCAAATTTATTATTACTATATCTTACAGCTTCTGTCAGTAATACATGCGTTGAATGAATATTGGTACAGAACAATGTCCTTCCTCAATTAGAACACCTCTCCTTAGTAGATTTAATCTCTCCTTTAAGAGACTTTTCTTTTCGAGAAACATCTATTGTGTTATTCATGTCGTTAGATTAATATCACTTTTAAATGATGTCAGGCCAAATGACTGAAAATCGTTTAATGTATTAAACATATTTGCAAAGATGCCCTATTTTCTTTTTCATCCGCTTGGTGTGAACATTCTTCCCAAATCAATTGATGTTGTGTAATGTTGTGGTCGTTCTTTGGAAGTCAAGGTTTTATTGATGTATTTTGTCTTTAACTTGTACAAAATATGTAATTATCTCAAAGCAAATATCATTGATCTCTCTTTAACCGTATGTTATACACGTCCTTCTAATAATGCAAGCGGCTAATTACATATACTTTGAGGGTATAATTAGGGTGATTATTTAAAGTAATGTTCAACTTTGAAAGGGACGTACTGGTAGTTTGGTTTTGTAAAATTCAGCTGGTATGTACCCTTGTTTCTCATTGATGATGCATTTCGTATATTGTTATCAATATTGGATACGGGATCAAAAGTATAACATTTAGGTATAATAGTTTATTTATCTTAATATCATATGTATTATGTTTTAATTGATTTGAAAGCATCTCACTCATGCAGAAACCATTTTGTTCAATAATAATGCCAACTAGGATGGGTAGATATATTACCCCATTGTTCACAGTGGTACACACAAGACAGATGCCCTAAATCTCTATTTCAGTCAGCGAGATCATGCGAAATTCGGCTTTGCCTCTGATCCTTGGTGATTGTGAAACTCGTCTATCTTTGTGAGTTATCAGCAAACACGCATGGCGGCCACCTGCAAATTTTACTTGAATTTCATGCAATTTGCGATGTGTCTTAAATCATTTCAAACCTATGAACAATTTCAGATTGATGACACTGACATTCCCATGATTGATTCTAAACAAATCCCCTCATATACTTAATCCATGTGTGATTTCTTAAACTGAACATTTTCCAGTAAATTATATGTTGTTTCTGTCACATCGTGATAGGTGTAGCTGTAAATTATTAGTTAGTTGCTTTAAATGTAGCCAAAGTCAGATTAAACAATTTATCCATCATTACATTAATAAATCTCTATCTTTCTGAGACATTTCATAACATATTTTTGATATTTTAAATGGACAAGTCAGCATTATTATTCTTTTGAATATTTGTCGCTACCATTTAAGCTTGGTCAAAACTTGTATCAGTCCAAATTTTGTAAATACATGCATGCTAAGCATACTGATATTCTTGTTTAATGTGAAATCTATGAAATAATAATATCACCTCCAAAAATACTATTGATATTTTTTCTTTGTTTATCTAGCTCAGATTTTCGCATATTAGTACAACCGCAGGATATAGATCTGGCTATGGTGAAACACCGCATTAAAACTTAATGGTCCCGATACATATCAGTTGTCTAGCGCATCAATGTGTGGGGATTTACATTATGGTCCAAATGCAAAGGATTATGTTTGCTTTTACCAAAATCTCAATGAAGGTAAACCCATGAAATAAATGAAAAACTTCAAAAATGTAATAACTACGTCGAAGCATTTTGATTGTGGGTTATTAGTAGGAGGGATAGTACAGTTTAATGCAAAATATTTGGACTGAGTGGCTAAAATTGTAATGATTAATGCTAACGTCTAGGTCAATAAAACCAATAGTACTGTGCATGTATAATATAATATTTTAATAACAACGATTATTTCTTCAAGAAATACGAGCTGTCTGAAGCCTTACATTGCGAAAACCTTTATGAGCTTCAATTGGACGAGGATGGAAAGATCGGATACACATTTAAGTGCCTTGGTGCTGGATTCTGGGCATTAAAGCAAAACAACTTCCAAAAGGCCCTGACAGAAATAGTACTGAACGTAAGTAAACACTATTTATATGTTGGTGCCTCTTACAAGGTATACAGTCTTAACGAAGAGGACGATTACTTATTGTTTTTTTTCCGTATGGGAATGTATATCGTTTGCTACACCATATATATTTATTAAAATGAAAGTAAAGGCTATAATTGAAAAAGGTTTTCAACATCTTTGTGGATTTTTTGTTTTAATCAATTCTTCTCTGTCCTTAGACTGAAAGTTTCGGCGAGAGTTAGTCTAGACTAAATAATTGATGATGTATAGTATACTAATTCGACTATAAAAATTATAATAATATATGCTAATCATAATTCAAATAACAATATGCCAAAGCAACAATGAAACATGTTTTAAATCTCTTTTTATATCAATTCTCAAAATCAAATTTGAAGTGATATTTCATTTACAATATTTACGAGGCACCTAGTACTTACAGAATAATAGCATGACAGTTGGTTAACTTACATTTTAAATGTCAGAACTGTAGAAAATATTTGTTTACTGCATCATTTCATAGAGCCTAATTCAAGATCAAACTATATATTTGGATGAAAGCAAGATTTGACCCAACTTGTACACAATACTAGACGCTTGGCAATATATGCATGTTGTGACCAAACAATGTCGTTGCTGATCGACTAGACTTGTAGATTCTCTATTTTCCCTACATGGACAGTAGGCAATAATTGCATACATGATTTTGGTAAAGAAGACAAACCCGAAAATCACGACAAATAGAGAGCATGATCAATACATTTGAACTATGACCGGGAAGATAGCTGTTAATATGGCATTATATATTCAAGGAAAATGCATGAAATTTATACTTATCATATAATCGTTCAGAATTGTGTATTATATGTATCAAAAATATCATGTTTGATATACCCTATGCCAATCGTTGACTTAAATTTATTATGTACAGATATTATACAAATGCATGCTTTGTCGCTTTGAAGTGTTAAATACGAGAAAGAGTAGAATAACACATTCCAATTATATTACGTATCAAATCCACTCTACATGTGTTAGTGTAAGATAGATTAAACTATCTAGATAATAATATTCAATACAATGTTGTTAGGGTGGGGATGCTGATACCAACGGAGCTGTAGCAGGTGCGCTTCTTGGCTGTAAGCTTGGCACAGAAGATAAAATACATCAACCATGGCTCCTTGGCTTGAAAAACAAGTCGTGGCTGGACAAGCAGATATATCAGTACGTTACTATATCCATTCATCAGTTAGAAACATCTAAATAAAATGTTGGCATTTGTTCAATGAATCTTTGTGTGTGTGTGTGTGTGTGTGTGTGTGTGTGTGTGTGTGTGTGTGTGTGTGTGTGTGCCAGAAATAATCCCGAAAATGTATCCAGTGTATAGAAGTCTTCAAACATATAAGCTGGCTGTAAAATGTTGATATTTGAAGGTATCTGAACTTATTTGTATTTCGGATGTACGTAAAATAAACAATCTCAAGATACTTAGGAACAAATCCATTTAACTTTTCTTAATGTGTGTATTCCCTCTAAACATATGTTTAGGTCTGGAAAAGAGTTGTAATGCATATATATATAAATTTAAAGCAAAGAAATGTTGCTTGTTTTAAAAAGTGAATTAAAGTTTCCATCAAGACATATTTTTATGAACGTGGACATCGGAACATCCACATTACAATTATAGCAGCCTCATTATTATAATTTACTTTTGACAATCTGTTAAACATGAATAGTACATAGACGTTGGATGCTGTCAAATCTGTATATCTTGCAGGTACCTGGCAATATTAACAGATATGCAACAAGCAAGAAGATACTAGACTGGACAAAGGGCGAATTATCAGACGTGCATTCCTTTCAATTCAGCTGTCATTTAATTTAAAACTTGTGATTGTACTTCATAGCGATCCCCATACAATATTATATTACCTCTCAACGTATTATATCATATGGGCTTTTAACGTTTACGTAGATTTTACAAAATTAGAAAGAATATATAACAACTAGTTGTTCTCAAACTGCAAAACAGCAACTGATCACATTTGGCTCAAGTCACCTTTATAGACAGACCATTTTATTTCATACTAACAATTCCAATCTACCATCTAATATGGCCTCTATAGTTAAAAATCGATAAAATTTAAAGTTTAGCTCCAATGAATTTTGGCACAATTTTCTCATCCAGTAGCTTTTCAAACTGGCTTTTTTGACTGTACATATGACAACGATCCGCCATCAACTACTGATATCGATGCTAACAAAATAAACACTTTCAAAAGCTTCTAATAAAACGTGCAACAGAATATGGACAAATGTGATAGATCATATACTGGCTTGAACGATTTCTTGTTTGAAAGTATTATTCCAATCCACCAGAAAATATGGCCACTATTCCTGACAACCATTAAATGAACAATAAAAAAAACAAATCCTTTCAAACCATCGTATACAATTCGACCAAATTTAATTGGAAACACCTTGACAGATTTATTTAATACTTGTTCACATAAGGCCAATCCACCGTCATAGTATGTTTACTATCGCTGTTAAAAGAACAAAATATTAAATGATCTCTTCTCAAATTGACCTCGATAAAATCGGGCCGAGTAGAAGAAACGTAGTATTAAGAGTATTTAATATCCTACATATTGAGGATGATTTTCTAAGATAAACGGACGACGTTAGTAAAATAGTATAATTTCTATAATAAAAAAAACTATATAGAAAATGATAAAATTTGACTCTGAAAGGATTTGCCCAAAGTCATTGTTTTCTTTTTTCTACTATACTTTGCTATAATATAAGTCTTCATTTATTAAAAAGAAAAACGACTTCAAATGATATTTTCAACACAACTGCTCTATATAATTGATAAAATGTTACATAAAGCATCCCGATGATAAGCACATATAAATTAAATTGTTTCGACATCATTGAGAATGCTACTAACACAAAGACTTTGAAAGACATTTCAGACTTCAATACACTCGACTAACTGATGGAAAAAATTAATGCACGGACGGCTTTCAGTTGTTCACTAATTATGCTACTCCACGATGAAATATTAACCCTTTGCTAACAGTATTATATCAATACAGGATAGTTCCGTTATTTATCAAATCTCTCAGGGAGCATCACGGCCTAAAACGTTTCAAGTCTGCATTCATGATGCCTAGCCAGCATCAAATATGGATGTAATTGTTTTAAAAACAATTAAATACCATACGAATAACTTCCAATATCAGAATTCATCATACTAATTAAGATTTGTTTAACTACTCTTGAGGTTTGATACTTGGTACATATATAACAGGTGAAACTCTTTGGACTCTAGTTCCTATACAGAATCCAAATTCTTGATATTACCATATTTTGACAGGTTTTGCATGTCTATGTAACTTTACATTATATTTTTCAATAGTTTGCTCATTCCTAGTAACAACAGGCATGTCCAGTTAATAAAAACTACGAAACAATCATGTTGTCTGATTAGCAATATGTTCGCAAAGATGGTATGGTCACCACATTCAATTTGTTTGAGGTGTCGTTGTCCTTCAGATAATATCATTTAAGTTAGTGAGGGGAAAAAATGGTGTTGTTATCAAAGTTGCATATATTGAAGAATATATTCGAAAATCAACGACAAAGAAAACCTGCTCAGAATATATTAACAAGTTGCCATTTTCTTGTTGTCTTTTCTGTATGTAGCCAGGAGGTAAATATTTACATTGAGATAGGCAACTTAAAAAACAAATATGATTATATTGCCAATGTTTTAAATGCAGATAGTAAAGCTAAATTTCTTCGAAGAAATGTAGTTAATGAAGACAAATAACACAATTCAAATCTGCATTTGCTTCACTGATAAATTATTAACTATAATTTTAATTGAAAACAAAGAATCTATAGCGAAACGCATAGTATATGCGTGCGATTGTACATTACTCATCCTTTATTGATTTGAAAGCTTTAAGGGCAAAGGGAAATGCAAATACTCTCATAATACCCGCGTCAATAGCAGTCGTGTTATGCTAAAACCTGTTTTAAGTTTGAAACACCTAAGGGCATTGGGAGTTAACAGTCAGGTTTTAAATATATGCGTCAATGTTGTCATGAATACTTTGGTCAGTACAGGGACGATGTCGATGGTAAGACAATGATTTAAACTAATTATGAACTAAAAATGAAAAGTTCGTCATACCTTTCCTAAATCGGATTTTGGAAACTAATGCTTTGACTTATGAAGATAATTGTAATTACAGTCTAATTCGTTTCGATATATTAAAGCTAATATGTTTTGGTAACATAACCGATGCGCCGTATGTATGTATGTTTGTATGTACGCACGTACGCACGCAGGCACGTACGTATATATGTATCCATGTATGTATGTATGCATGTATGTATGACTGTATGTATCATGTATGTATGTTGTTATTATCGCGTTTAAATCCATTTTCAGCACTACATACGCTATACATTATACACCAGTATTATTTGTGGTAACCCGGGAAAGCCCCTGAATGAACGACGTACCCACAAGAAGCTATAGGCAATTCTTCTCACATACCCACATAACCCGTGCCTGAACCTCGAACCCACGCAGACAGAGGTGAGATGGCAGTGATCCGTAACGATGAGCCCTTTAGACCATTCGGCTACTCGGGCCCTATGTATGTATGTATGTATGTATGTATGTATGTATGTATGTATGTATGTATGTATGTATGTATGTATGTGTGTGTGTGTGTGTGTGTGTGTGCGTGCGTGCGTGTATGTATGTATGTGTCTGATTTACGTCTAATATATATCATTTGTAGAACTTTATTAGTCAATCCTTAATTCACCTATAAACCATTATTATTCTAGCTTAGCTTTGACTATAAAAGCCGTTTCTTCGCTCAGTCAAAAATAGTAATGTTCAGTGAAATTAACATGTGAGATATTGCACACATGGACATGGAGTAATTATTTATTCTGAGTGCTAACGTTTAGGAGGTTATTGAGTCACATCGCCAGTTTATAGTCCTAGTACAAAACCACAACATTTGTAATATCCAGCCGCATTGAATCAACCTATGATAAAAGAGTGTCGTGTGCTCCAATTAATCTGATAAATCAACATTGAAAACTTTTATAGGAAACATTCATTTGAGGGTACAATGGACATTTTGCTTTCCAAATGTGTGTTTTGATATAATATATTTGTAATAAATTCACCATTGTGTGTATACAATTATATCCTTATTTTTCATTGTCATTCTGCGTTTAAATTGTATTGTGATACTGTTATTGTGTCACTGGATTTTCAAAACCAGTCTTAACAGTTACATATATATACACACACATACATACATACTTACATACATACACACACGCACACACCCATCCATCCATCTACGCACGCACGCACGCACACACACACACACACACACACACACACACACACACACACACACACATACATACATACATACATACATACATACATACATACATACATACATACATACATACATACATACATACATACATATATATATACATATATATATATACACATACATACATACATACATACATACATACATACATGCATGCATGCATGCATGCATGCATGCATGCATGCATGCATGCATACATACATACATACATACATACATACATACATACATACATACATACATACATACATACATACATACATACATACATACATACATACATGAGCAGAATGGTAAATTGTCGCGACAAAGGAAGCGTCACAATGAGGTCATATATTCAACATCCGCGGCGTCTGATGATCCCTTCAACGCGTTTTTCTGCGCTGCCACATTCTGCGTGAGGCAGTGGGTAAAATGAATTTAGGATGTTAAATTAGATGATGATAACTCGAGCTGGATTTCTGGCACGTGTTTGGCATCGCACTCAATATGATAACGGCAGACAATTGTTCAATGGCTTAATGCAAACGAAAAAC
Source organism: Unio delphinus (assembly GCA_029339505.1). NCBI lineage: Eukaryota > Metazoa > Mollusca > Bivalvia > Unionida > Unionidae > Unio > Unio delphinus. The sequence continues at coordinate 7,674,704 of JAQISU010001239.1, forward strand.
CGTTTATGCTTTTCCCGTCATCGATGCCACCGCAGTATCAGAACCTATATAGTAAAGGCATGGCGACATAACTGTTTCAAAATCCGTTACATCCGTACAATTTGTTGTATTAGGAACCTAATCCATGCTACCATTGAGTGACGTGAATATGATTAAGTGTGAATTACAAATTTGCCTAATAACTGGCAAATTTGTCCGTATACCAATATTTTCCTAAGATCGATTCCAAGTAAACACAAAAAAATATTGTTGGTGTTATTGCATTTGGTTTAATGCTATTTCTTGGCGAGAAAATATACTTAATGTGGATGGTACTCTTAATGGTATAGGATGAATCCGGGAATATTTCAGCAGGAGCAGGAGACACCGACCCACGGAAGCTACTGGAATGTTTCTAACATATCCACAGATGCACAGCCCAAGACTCGAACCCATGTGGACATATAGCAGCTGCCACTGTTTGGTAAGGGCGAGAATGTTAGTCCACTAGGTAACTAGGGGCCCGTAAATAAAAGGAAGCACTAAAATCTAAATTATTTACATAAATTATTATGCGTTTGTTGTAGCATAATTCCATTACCATTGAGATACATGACATGATACAATCAACATTGTGTTCATTATTTTTAGTTTTAAACTAACCCAAAATAATAAACCATCTTTTTACATGAATACCCATTTGTCCAACTATAACCTAGAAAAAATTTACCGGTGCTGTGTATTTCCAAAAGTTAAAATGGGACTTTGAATCTGATATTATGATATTGCTACTATCAGGCAAACATTAGAAAAGAGAAAGACAAAATATACTAGAAAATGAATCTTTATGTCAACATCAGCTAAAACACACATTGTATGTACAAGAAGTAATAGTTACATATTGTTTTGCATTACTTGCGCACGTTCGGTAGGAACAAAACACATTGTTGCCATCCCGACAGTCAGCCATGATTAAGAGTCATAAATTATTAGGTTATCTGTTCCATTTATGTTTGTGGATACAGTGTTTTTCTAAATAATTATGTCAAAATTGTAAAGGTTGCATAATGTTACTCTTTTGTACCAAACGTGTGTTCAAGGAATTCACTTAGGTTAGTTCGAAACTTACATCAATAATGCCGGTAATGGCTGTTGCATTTAACAAATGTATATGCGTGTTTAGAAAACCCCAATAAATGAATAATCGATATTTGTGTATAGTGGTTCATTTGGAACATTACTGTGGGTCTTCTTCACTACAAGGAAAATTGACAAAATCGAGTCGTGACATGTAGACTAAGAGTCATGCGTAAAACTAAAGTAGAATCAACTAGGATAAAATACTGGACCAAATCACAAATGAGGAAGTGCGTAAAACCATCAGGCACGAAGTACGCCATTAGGTAGACCTCCTCACCACTGTCAAAAAGAAAAAGCTGAAATGGTATGACCATGTCACTAGAGCCAAAAAGTATATCCATAACAGTATTACAGCGCAGGGTCCAGCGCAGCAGTACGAGAGGTAGACAAAGCAGAAAGAGTACTGACAACATCACGGAATGGACCAGAACAAGTTTTGCGAATACACGGGTATTGGCCCATGATCGAGACAAGACGAAGGAACTGGTCAGATGTTCAGCAACACAGTGGAACTTTTATAAACATGTTTGAGTTTGCAATAGAGTGCAAGATAAGATAAGAGCAACACGATAAACATATTTCCTTGACGTGTGTTGTTATAAATTATTTCATGCAAAAGAGACATAATATGTTATTCTATTGGCATACATAATTTCAAATTTTCTGCTAAGTTGTTTGTATATTTAATGTAAAATTAATACAGGATTAATTCTTATAATGACTATCAATCACTAATGTAAAACGCAAATGAACAATAGTCATTGAATATATATATATATATATATATATATATATATATATATATATATATATATATATATATATATATATATATTGGCTCCATACAGAAAAGACAACCACAAAATGACACCTGGAATATAATTTCCTCCATGTTTTCTTCGCAGTTGATTTTTTAATAAACACGTCGGAGCGAGAAAGTGAATTATATTTATATATATATGTAACATTGATAACAACACCATATTTGTTTTCCTCAGTAATATCCATGATATTAACTGAATGACAACGACACATCAAACAAATAGAAAGTGATGACGATATCATCTTTGTGAACATATTGATAATCAGACAAGAGGAATGTTTCGTAGTTTTTATTAACTGGACATGCCTGTGGTCTCTAGGAATGAGCCAATTATTGTAAAATATAAAGTAAAGTTACAGGGGCAATTTTACCTTTCACAATATGAAAATGTCAAGAGTTTTGATTCTATATAGGAACAAGAGTCCAAAGATTTTCATCTGGTATATATCTGCCAAGTAGCAACATAAATTTAATCGCATTTGGTTTAAAAATCTGAGTTAGATGATTTCTGATAACGTTATTTTGTATGGTATTTAATTGTTTTTAAAACAATTACATCCATATTTGATGCTGGATAAGCATCATGTATGCAAACTTGAAACGATATAGGCTGTGATGCTCTCTGAGAGATTCGATACATAACGGAACTATCCTGTATTGATATAATACTGTTAGCAAAGGAGTGATATTTCATCGTGGAGTAGCATAATTAGTGAACAACTGAAAGCGGTCCATGCATTAATGATTTCTATCAGTTAGTCGAGTTTGTTCAAGTCTGAGAAGTCTTTCAAAGTCTTTGTGTTAGTAGCATCCTCAATGATGTCGAAAAGCTTTAATTTATATCACTTTGAAAGTGCTTCTCACCGGGATGCTTTATGTAATATTTTGTCAAATTATATTGAGCGGTTTTGTTGGAAAAATCATTTGAAGTTCTTTTTCGTTTTAGCGAATGAAGACTTACCGGTATATATATATCTATATATATATATATATATATATATATATATATATATATATATATATATATATATATATATATATATATATATATATATACGTATTATATCAGCATTTCACACCTTGTATAATAACTATATCATTGTTGATATCATTGGAATCTGCGTGTCTATAAAACTTATTATATTATCCCAATATTTTATTTTGATAAATTTAAAGCAATATTTCTATGACACGGCTCCATTAGGAGGAAATAGCTTCATCTTAACAAGAAGACCAGTAACCACAACAGCATCCTTGTCCTTAGTAGACCACTCGAGATGATCGTCGTCGATGTAACGGTCAATATAACTAGCTTTCACGGTTTTCGGACCAACTTTGTAGCTTCCAGGTCTGACACGAAGTTGAAAGGCAAGTTTACACTTGTATGTTCCTCCTGTTTCGCAGTCTGTATAACTGAAGGAAGACATATAGACATTCTTACCATCTACTCAATTTTAAATGAACAATAAACAGATACAAGTCTGACATTCACAAAGGCTGATAAGAGTATATTAGTATTAGGCGTATTACTACTAATGTAAACTAGTATATAAGAAGTTCTAATCTTGCTCTTCCCCTACGCTCTCATTTTAGAATAAAGCTTTACTGGAACATTAGATTAACTGTGATAGTCTAAATGTAGATTATTCATATTTCATTGATAGAAAGGAAAATGGACCAAACGATTACCAGATACATTACCTTATTACAGGTGCATACGCATCGTTACTTGCGTATTGAATACTAGGTGACATGAAGATTTGTTTCGTGTCAAATCCTGTTGGCTTCAACTTGTTATTAAAGTGTCCCTTCAATTCAACAATATCCTTGCCGTTGAACATTACATCTCCTGACAGAAAGAGGTATGTATAAAATACGAAAATGTGTATGATTTTTCTAAAACACATTCTGTTAAAAGAAAAACAAGTACCTTATTTTCATTCTTTCAAACGTGTCTTAAATATAGCAAGTTAATAGTCCTTTTACCTAGAAAAAGTTGTTTCTAGTTATTGTACCTAAAACATGTTCATGCACATCAAATGTGGTAGCAGGATTCATAATTTAATAGCTAAAACTAGAGAGGGTGTACTAACTCCGTGAAACCTTTACTAACCATAAAGACATTTCATTGATTATGTAGGGCTGCAAAAATCATCATTACAGTCAAATCTAGGATGAATAACTAAACAATTAATTTCCCTTGACTCAACGGATCCTGGGATAAAGCTCATTTCATTTATTTGTATGACTCCTTATTACTTATAATGGCACCTAAGAGTCGTAAACCCAAAAGTTTCTTCTTAACTTATGATAGATAGATAGATAGATAGATAGATAGATAGATAGATAGATAGATAGATAGATAGATAGATAGATAGATAGATAGATAGATAGACAGACAGATAGAGAGAGATAGACACACAGAGAGAGACATACATACATACATACATACATACATACATACATACATACATACATACATACATACATACATACATACATAGTTTTATCTTATAAAAACTTACCTGGAATTCTGAGACCCACATTCAATATGGACTCAACATACTTTGACAAAGTGCCATGAAAACTCGCGTGTCCTTTCTGCATTACCTCGTCTTCGGTTTTACCTGGTGGAAGTCTGAAATGAAATAAAACATATTGTTTATAATTGTTTTCAATTTAAATTAGAAAACATTGCTCTATATACTCTGATAAAGAAAATGTTCAGACCATAGTACCGCGCACAATTATTTTTTTGATTATTTGTATATGTGTCTGTTTAAGACGAGGCATATGAGTTGAACGGCATCTTGAGACCAATGGCTATCGCGTATCTATCGGACACTTACCATTTAAACAATTCTGTCAAAATACTAAATTTGAGAAAAAAATGCCGCTGAAGGTTACGTTAGGAAACTAAGTACATCATAGCCAATAATTCAAGACGACGAAAAAGTATCATTTCCGCTTAGTAAATGGAAAGTCACAAAAGAGTTGCTTTTCCAAATTCACCGTGTAACTATTTATAGACAATGTTAGGCTAGCGATATTAGACATACTGTATGAGACAGGCCATAGCTGGGGTGCGTCCGACAGTGAGATGCAAGTGACCGGTACAATCATATTTTGCTTAGCTAGTAATACAAATAGCAATAAATATGTTTATGCATTCTGAATTTCCTCAAAATGTATTTTCTTAGTTCTTCTAATCCGACAGACATTTCATGCAAAACCGGTTGCGCACAAGGTTGCAATTAAATGGTTTTCTAAATTTTTCAAATTTAATATATTGGCAGTTGTTGATTAAATTTAACCATGCAGAAAGCTCATTAATGTACAATGTTTGAAGTTGTGTTCTGTCATTACAATGAATAGCCACCTGATCGGCCAGTCCCTTTCTAATTTGTGGTATGTTCAAGGCACGCTCACCTACACTATTGTTCTTTACATATATTCGATAAATAAGTAGAGAATCATTTAAACTCATACTTCATACGTAAGACACTATTTGTGAAACAAATACCGGACATTTTTTCAAATACATCAAATATCTTTGTTAATGTTATGACTAAAATAAATATTAATAAATAAATAAATATCCTTTACATACTTACCTTGATGTGAGGACATGACGGTACCGCACGAAATTTGTAAGTGGGTGTGTGTATTAATGTACTGCTTGAAATTTGTAAAGCGTTACCATATGGAAATTTTTAATTCGTTTTGTAGAACACAATAAAATTAAAGGAGACGAAAAGAGAAAACAAACTAGATCGACATTTTATGGAATTGAACATGAGACCTTTGCAGTATTAGCTTGAGACATTATTCTACTGAGGCATACTCCACTTGACAGATGTAGTATGTATGTATGTATGTATGTATGTATGTATGTATGTATGTATGTATGTATGTGTGTGTGTGTGTGTGTGTGTGTGTGTGTGTGTGTGTGTATGTATGTATGTATGTATGTATGTATGTATGTATGTATGTATGCATGCATGCATGCATACATGCATGCATATATGTGTGTGTGTGTGTGTGATTTCAAAAACATATTAAACAATTAGTTGCTTTAACTAATTATCGAATGTACTTAAAAGGAATGACTAAGTATTTGTTTAAAATTAAACGAAGTATGAACCTAAAAATGCACTTCGAACTTGTTTATGACACGCTTGGCAGGAAAGTCTTTTCTTCAGTTCCTACTTTGTAAACATAGATAACAATAAACAGTGAATACTTACGTGTAATCAAGCTTATTTTATTATTTTAAATTATTGATGCAAAGAGAAAGGCTCAATCTCCATCTAGCCAAATGAGTGTATGATTTGTAAAAATACTATTTTTATATTTGTGTTTGTACGAGAAAATTGTGAGCCATATTGTTATGTTTTCATTTCATTTTCTACTCAATAAGTTGCAAAACAAAAATTGGAAACAAAATACGTATTCGTACTTGTGCCCTAGAGATGAGAATGTATCATCAACATTGTAGTTAAATGTAATTTATCCTGATTTCAGTTAAACCTAATGAAACGTGTGCCCACTCTGACATATCTGCTTTTGTTTTGAAGATATCTATGCACTTTAACCGCAGATTTAAGGAACGAATTTGGTACATTGTGGTTCATAACAAATTTATTTGATGAAAACATGATGTAAGTCCATAACTATTAAACATATCTGGTTCATATTAGGAACCATCCGTTTTCATTAAAGTGACTAGGCAGGCAGGGCCATGTTAACCTATAGCCTAGTAAAAGTTATAATCTTCGGCCATCATATTATGTCGGCATCCTTTAATCTCTCACCATTCCATACATTTGAATATATACAAGTTCTTATCTACTGTTTGCCTCATGCCTTTCATAAGTATAATCCAACCCTGTGTAGATTCACCAATATGAATGTCTAATAAAACAGGCGTAATGCTAACAATTTCACTTTTTCCCCAAGAAAGCGACATTCCTAACCAAGATACGAATTTGAACATCACTCCTTCTAATTTAATTGTGTTATTTGTTGTTGATGTCACTGTCGCTTTTACTTCAATAGAATACTTTGATAGAAAACAAATTTGTTTCTCCCTCTCAAACATTCTAGGTGCATTGCATATCACTTTCATCTAAGTACACTCAATATTTTATCAGCCAGTTATTGTTGAATATTTAAAGCGGTAAATGCAATTCTGCACTCGGTGTACAACACATAAATTGTAGGTGTCTTTTACGGAAACACACATTGAACATCTCAAAGGAATGCCCAGCCACGGGATATCAAATGTGTATGTAATAAGTGATATATCTGTTCATATCTGTTAGCTGTATATATGCAAAACTACATATAATTTCTTCCCTGCTGCAGGAAAGAACGCAGCTGCTGCCGCATAGGAATGTCGAGGTATTCAGTAGTCAGGCCTAGACGCATGTCATTACTCCGTATCAAACGAATTAATTCCATCCAGTCAGAGCAGAATATTTATTTGCTTTTGTACTTATTACATATCTGCTTTTCTTTCACACATTCATTATTGTTTTATATATTTAAACAATGAGTTAGGCGTTCGGCGTTTTATTCAAGATATTGTAAAACCTTCATGCACGTAAGGGGCTAGGCCGAAACAGATACATGTACTTTACAGTTGTAAGATAAACTTTGTACATTCTAAGAGGAATGCTAGGTAAACTTTGATATTTTGAATTACGAACCAATCTTTTCCTGTAAGATAATGAACTCTTTGAACTTTCAATTATGTCCACTTTAGTATACACACCATTACTAAGCGAGTAATTCATAATGCAATCACAAGACCAAGCATACATATGTGACTATACATGGCAATGTAAAATTTGAAACGTTTCAGGCGGTTTTTTGTTTTACGTATTCATGAAAAACTGTTGTAGGAAATTACTACCGATATTATTTTCCCAAAGAAAATGCGTTTTTATGTCGGATAGTAAAACACCAGGTCTAGCAGGACCTACCTGGTGATTGTCTTGAAGTTGGTGCGATAAAATAAACAGTGAAAGAAGAATGCAGACGTTTCATAGAGATCAGTAAAACGTACAAAGAAATCACTTTGAATTGGTAATCTGCTTTTTTCATAAAAACATTTTTCTAAAAATATTTATAAATAAAATTATAATTTTCATTTTTGGTTTTACTTTTGTGAATTGAGTTGTTTTATTCACTTCAATTTGACCACAGTTGTTAAATATGTATTTATTGGTTAGAATTAAATTCGAGCAAGAACATAGAGTGTCTTTGCCATCATTTTGCGTTTCACTATTACTGATCTCACTGCAAGCTCTACCATCTATAAATAAACAGTACAGTGTTTACAAAACTGTACAACTGTTACATTACAATTAGCATAAGCATGTGCAATGTTCGATAAATAATTATATTGAAACTCTCAAGGGAATAAAGGGTTGCACTAAATTAAATAATTTTACTTATAGGATGGACTTTCTTGTAGCTTTCTTATTGATGTTGAAATATACATTGAAACCTCCCTTGAACGACACATCTTTTTAAAGACATAGTTAAAATCCGTTATATAGGAGAATTATTCCTCAAAGAACAAATATAATTATTAATTAAGAATTGTCTATAGACCATTCAGTACAGTAGTTTGTAGTTAGGTTTTCTTGGTCAATACTTACTCATTATAACTGTTAGAACGTTAAGAACGGTAAGAACTAAATTAAAGTATCTTTGCTAGAATAGAAAAGATTATTGTATTATTTACATACCGGAGCCTGACACCAAACCGTCTCCATCCCTTGGGTAAGATATATATCTTTTGTGGATCTCCTCTCCAATAAAAGTCTTCGTCACCTCTCTCATTGCAGCAATCTCCGCAGAAACAGAAATCATAACGCGGGTCCAACAGTCGTTCTTCGTCTTGAAAAGAAAGTCTTATGCATTTCTGCTATATTTCAATAACATTTATAAAAGATTAATGCAGTTCAAAGTCACTGTGTTTATGTGAATGATATACACACGGAAGCATGTTAATACGGCACATTTAGTAGATAACCGATATTCCTGCTTTAGGAACTGTTTTCTATTGCCTTAGTTTTGTTCGTTTGCAACACAGTTTTTGATGCATAGGAATCGCATGAAATAAAATGCATTTTTGCAGTGGTATTTATAGTATAAAGTTTCAAATCATTTATTAAACTGTTGGAAGCAAAATACTGTATACGTGGTTAACCTAACCAATCTTCAGTTTCAGATAGTTATTAGTTTAAACCAGCGTGAATATTTTGTTAGCGTTATCTTTTTCTAGTTGTCTATTCAATCCGACTGCAGAATTACCCATCAACAAATTTGTATGTTTTAATAACTCTGAAGGTATTTTTTTTTTCGAATCTCATGTCTCGGATCAAATGGATCATTGTATTCCTTATTAGGTCGTATATTGCCTAAGATGGAAAGTGGTGGACTGTATGAGTTGTAACTGGAGAAAATAATTACAGCTGTAGTGACAATGGTACACATTGTAATCAGAGATTGCAAGAAAATAACTACAGTTGTAGTGCCATGGTTCACACTATTCAAGAATAGTCTGAATAATTTAAGACGGTCATTACTATTGTACCCAAAATGTGTGACTTCCTATGCGATAAAATGTATATGACTACGTAACATTGATGAAATAAGATACCGTATAGGATACAAGCATAGGTCTACGTAACTTAAAATGTGAATATTATCGAAAATAAAAGAGCATGGTATAGTATTTCTAAATAGATTTAATTTGTATATTTGCTATTATTGAAGGGGTCAGTCACACTGAATCTCGCGAACACAGTTACGTTTGTATACCAGTAAAGGGCATTAATTGACTTGAGGTTAACGTGAGTCTTTCAGATGATTGCTATTCAACACGTTGGCAATATTAATATAACATCTAAAAATTATCGAAGCATAACAACAGATTCGAGATGAAATCGCAAAACGAACCGTCTACCCCGCTAAATACAAACGCGCGCGCGCGTGTGTGTGTGTGTGTGTGTGTGTGTGTGTGTGTGTGTGTGTGTTCACGATTCAATACAAATATATGCTACTTTGTAAATGTAAATGAGTACGTATTATTATAAAACAACTCTGCATTCGTACAAACCACAACCTTTACCTTTGATATTTAGACTGTCCTTAAATCTGCTTGTTAACAGCTGATACCAGCAGACCATCTCTTGAAAAAAATGTACACCTAAAATATAATAACATAGTATTGTTACTCTAGAAAATAAAATGCAGGTACAGTTGACATTTTTTAAAAGGCGATAATAATAATAATAATAATAATAATAATAATAATAATAATAATAATAATATTAATAATAATAATAAATATTATTTGTAGTAGTAGCAGTATTAATAGTAGTAATAGTAGAAGTAGTAATAGTTAATCTACTCTCATATGCTGATGTTTATGTTGCTGTTTATAATATCACCAATATGACATGTCATGTAAGTATATTTTTGAATCGGAAAGGAAAGAAATATGTACCACTTGTATCAATGACGAAAAGAAGAAAACGAAATATAAGAATGAACGATTTTATATTCCCTACGTTTTCTATAGTGTTTATCTTTGTCAGCATTTTATTTAAACACTCACTCTTTACACATATGTTATTACCATTACCATCACAACTGGTATATCTAACACGACAATTAATACTAGACTGGTAATAATAATAATAATAATAATAATAATAATAATAATAATAATAATAACAACAATACAATATTTCCATAAGACATGCAAAATTATTGCACAGGAGGTTTAGGTTAATCTAGTAATTGTTGCAGGGTACATCTAGTTGTGATTCTAACCGTGATGTCATTATTGTTGATAATAGTAGTAATAGATTACTTGAAGTTATTTTTATATTTGTTGTCATATATCAGTAGTGGTAGTAGTAGTAACAGTGGTAGTAATAGTTGTAGTAGTAGTAATACTCGCAGCTGCCATAACAGCCGTTGTCATAAATAAACAAATCGTCTGTTTGAATATGTTGCGATTGTAGAACTACGAGGAAATTCATTAAATTTGGCAGTGGAGTGGCGCTGATGGTGATTTTGCAAATATTACGAATACAAACATAAAAACATATATGTCCTTAATACAATGAAATAACTCGATTTGAGCACGATTTTGTTACGAATACTACAACGTTTTACCTAGATATAGCAAGATCATTTATTGTTTGGCTATTATACGCATAAGTAACATACCTTTAATCTGAACAGCAAAGTAGAATGTTAGTCCTTCGACTTTTACAATGAAATACGCACAGGGTTAACGTTTGCAGTTACTCTCCAATACGTTGTTGAAACAAAATATGAATTTTCTAAGAACAAGAATGATTTAAGATCTCCAAAGTTTATCCATCACGTAATGGCTAAAAATAGGATTCTTTGAAATGAAATGTACAAAAATAGACTACATATTAATGGTATTTCAATCGCAATTTCTATTAACAGTCTTGATCGATCATCAACGAATAAATGCACTTGAGAAAAAGTACGACCTTCTATGTATGCAAACAAGTCATAACATGAATATTAACAAATGGATTTACCTAGATATAGCAAGATCATTTATTGTTTGGCTATTATACGCATAATTTAACATACCTTTAATCTGAACAGCAAAGTTAAATGTTAGTCCTTCGACTTTTACCATGAAATACGCACAGGGTAAACCTTTGCAGTTACTCTGCAATACGTTGTTGGAAAAACAATATGAATTTTCTAAAAACAAGAGTGATTTAAGATCTCCAAAGTTTATCCTCCACATAATGGCTTAAAATAGTATTCTTTGAAATGAAATGTATAAAACTAGACACTACATATTAATTGTATTTCAATCGTAATTTCTATTAACAGTCTTGATCAGCAACGAATAAATGCACTTGAGAAAAAGTACGACCTTCTATGTATGCAAACAAGTCATAACATGAATAATAACAAATGGATGGCATTTTGAGGACAAGAATGCCTCTGTTGATTTTATGATGAAAGTCTCCTCTACTGCCACATAAGATTGAGTCACTCGCAGAACAACGAAAAGTTAATACATACAATGTCCTTCAAACTAAAGTTGTGGGTAAGTGGGGAAGGGGATAAAATTATGGCGGGGGAGGGGGCCACCTGGATTTATAACGTAGCGTTAACAACTTTTTAGTAACATGGCCACAATATCTGCAGCGTGGCAGATTATATTGATGTCTACCAGGCATAGCAGTCTTAATACTGACCTCTAAATGCTGTGCGCCTAGCGAGGCAGCTGCTCGTTACCATGTTTATAAATCTTTCGTATGACTTAATCGGGGTTTGAGCCCGCGACCTCCTGCATTCGAGACAGATGCACAAATCTTTAAGGCAATATGAGCGCTCGGGGTTAAATGACAATTCGACAAATAGGACGGCATTGTGGTATTTTAGAGAAATGTAACACTTGAAGTCAAAATAGATATTACATCGCTCTATAGGTATCCCTTTACGACTCGCATGCTCATTTAATTCTTGTAAAGTGCACTTTGGTAAATACAAAAAAAAGTTAAGAAATAGTTTTGTACATGCCAGCTTGAAAATAATTAAAAACACAACATAAAACAAAGTCGAATTAAACAAAATTATAAAATTATTACAATGCAAGCAATTTTAACAAAATATAGGATATGTTGTACGTTAAGACCATAAAAATGCCACTCAATAAAATATATCGATCTTCGTAACACAAAATTAAATGGTATCCGGTCAATTGCTCGCCAACAATTGCTCGCCGGTCAATTGTTCGTGGTTAATTGCTCGCTATAACAATTGCTCGCGGAACGTACTGCTCGCCGGTCGATTGATTGCGAGAACAATAGCTCGCAGGTGTATTGATCGCCAATTGTAACTGAATAAGTTAACAATATTAAGAAGAACCAAACGACTAATACTTGTTTAACATTTATTAAAAATGAAGACAAGTTATACAACCAGTATCTTAAAAATACGTGTATATACCAAACTTTTATATCATGTATTATGCGACAAACCTCTTAAGTAATCCATCAAGTCAATTTCTTTATAAGTTTCAACAATCTTTTTGATTCTGGACGCTGCATCCCTGTATCTCTTCTTTTGAGGCTGTATAGGTTGGCCAGCCAAAGATTGTTCAATTTTAGCTTCATTTAGGCCTTGTTCCTTTTGCAAAACTGTTATAAATTTACATATAGTTGGATGATTTCCACCGATCAACTCGCTAAACGATCGGTGCCATCCTTCACAGCTGTTGTTCGTCTTTGGAAGATCATCGTTAATGTTGTCGTAACAACTCCACATTGAGTGTGGTCGACGTTTGTTGCCTCGTATAGTCCATCCAATCCATGTATCTTCAAAGTAGTCAAGTACTGGCTGTGATTCCAAAGGAAAATCAACACGTGAAAGTAATTCTTCAAATGCTAGAACTACATCTTCAACAGGAACAAATGCAAGACTTGGTAAATGGCGCATCTGCATAGCAAAATCTGCATCATTTTCATAGCGATGTTGAAGACCGTTTGATTGAATATTTCTGTAAAGGCACTGACAAAAATAAAACAAACATCCTCTGAATTGTATTCCAATAAACTCATGCTGGAAGGCTTTCACAGTCGCCGTTTCAAAATCGGTCATCACCGATATCGGTCTCATTGATTTGTTTCAGTTTGCTGAAAACCATTCGATAGCTTTCCTCAGTTTTTTCCGACATTAAAACGAAAACAGCTGGTACAATATTACTGTTAATAAGTCCATGAATAGTGTATAACTGAGCGAATAATGGTGGAACGGTTTTAAACGTTCCTTTAGCATACCAGTGCAGTGATCTTGCTAAAAGTTGCAAGTTTCGATGAGTAGAGAAAATTATAGTTCTTTTGTCACCTTGCCCGCTGTCGAATAATAAAAAGTCTTGAGATTTGAGAGTTTCTTAAACTCATCTGGTATAACTAAGTCTTGCAACGACAAGGGATTTGCTGGCATTGCTCCTTTACGTTTGCTTTTTTTTGGGAGGCACCAGACAGATGCTCCCCCCCTTAATCAAAAAAATTTTTTAAAAAGTTTATATGTATGTGTGTTCCCCCGATGTTTTTATGTTGTTTTTTATTTATTCTTTATCTCTAAAGTCCCCCAATTAGTTTTCCCCATCGGGGTTATAATAAAATTGACAAGGGGTATTTTCGTTTCCTAGTGTATATTAAGTATTCCTTTCTAGTTGGGATTTGATCTACCCACTCTAGAAAGTTACTTTTAATATTGTTGACCATGGCTAGTGGTCCCTTATTATCCTGGTGTATGCTATATGTGTAGTGGTATTTGCGTGATTGCTATAAAGGTATATTATATCCTTGTGTATATGTTTAGGATGGCCCTGTCTCTTTTCAAATCATACCAGTTGTCTTATTTATTTATTATCTTCACCAAATCTGGAAGATAATTATTCAATTTTATTTATTCAAATATTTTAATTTAGAATTTGGTAAAAATTGAGGTGTATTATTTTCAAAAAGTTATGTGTGTCTCAATTTTTCTATTTTGTTATATAAATTGGTCCGTTTTCTTTGAGACAGAAAATATACAAATTTATTTGGCTGTATATTTCCTGTCTCAATTTGTCCGGCCTTTCTTATTTATTATTAAACTTTAGAAAAATCCAAAAAAATTTTTATTTTCCCTTAATTGGGAGTCATGGCTATTTTGGGATATAGCCATGACAGATAAAGCATGGATTAAGGATCCAGAGAAGAAATCATTTGCATTTATAGAGGTATAATAAGTAAAATTCTCAAATAAATTGTTAAATATTTGGGTGGTATTTTCCAAACTCTTCCATAGGCCTGCTCACTTCGCGTAGCGCCCTGTGATATAGCCCTATGGCGTCCTCATATGTACTTCCCCCTCACAGTTATTTTATTCTTCTTCTTTCTTAACCTTCATTATGGAGCCACATCTTATAAGAGTATTCGTTATAAAGTCCGTTATTTGTCTAACCAATTGTTTATTGAAATTTCCGTCTAGGAAGAGTAATTGACGTTTGTCATATTTGTCTATCTTCATTATTTCGTTTATTAGTTTGATCCTTTCTTCCTTTGTTTTGTCACATTCTGTAATTGTGTGGTCTTTGTATATGGGGCATTTTCGCATAGAGGGCAGCTAACAGGGGTCCTTATTAACCTTCGTTTAATTGCCACTTCGCCTGTTAGCCAGGCGTTGTGGAGGTACGTGTACATGAAACTTTGTACCTTAAACGAGTTAATGCCGGACCAATGCCTCCAAACTCTGTCCCAATTAACAGATGGGTATTGTAGCTGTAACTTAGATTTATTTTGGATGGAATTTAAGTCTAAAAGCCAGTCATATGTTTTTTCCTTTTTCAATGCCCATAACTCTTTATTATCCCTATACCTATATAAAATTTCTTTAATCCCCCTATATAAATGTGGTGCACCTATTTTTTTCACTAGTCTGTTGTTTGTGTATATATCTTGTGCATTCCAAAACCTAACCAAAAAATGTATAGTGCCTCCCATGGTTTTTGTGGTGTGGCGCTTATTCTTTTAAACCTATTTAATATAGTTTTAAATTTTATTAAGGGGGGGTTAGGCAAGGCCAAGCCCCCCCCCCCCCCTTGAGTTTAGCTCTATATAAAGTTTCCTTATTTATGTAGTGTGTTTTGTAATTCCAGATGTAGTCTATTATATCATTATCAATTTTTTCTATTGTTTTATTGTTAATGTCCACAGAGTTTATAAGGTATGTCAAATTAGAATACATATATGTTTTTGCAACCTGTGAACGTTCTATTAAACTGAGCGGTGTTAGTGCCCAGATATCGATTACTTCTTTTATTTTGTTTTTAACTTTTATACAGTTTTCTTTTTCTTCATTTGCCCCGAAGAATATCCCCAGGGCTTTTACTTTGTTCTTTATTAGGTGGGGAGGTAACCCAGGGTGGTTTCCCCTCCAGTTTCCTATTTTTAATATTTCCGTTTTGTCATGATTTATTTTCGATCCTGATGCTTTCCCAAAAGCCTCATATTCTTTTTGTAAGTGTTTAAAAGAATTTGGATCATTAATAAAGTTTGTACAATCGTCAGCGTGTTGTAACATTTTAAATTCCTCTGTTAAGTTAGGAATTTTTAAACCTTTAATGTTAGTATTCTTTCTGATTTTTATACTCAGAATTTCAATTGCTATTACATATAATAGCATCGATAGTGGGCAACCTTGCCTCACTGATCGTTGTATGTCAATTTTTTGGGTTTTCGCCCCATTGACTTGTACCTTTGCAGTTATTTCATTGTACATTATTCTAGTCCAATTCAGGAAATTTTTTCCAAAACCAAATTTATCCAGTACTTTTTGTGTATAATTATGTTCTAATCTGTCAAAAGCTTTCTCCTGATCGAAAAGTACCATAGCACATTTCGAGTTTGTTGTGTTTATAAAATCTATTATGGTCCTAATATTAAGTATATTGTCATGTATGCTTCTATTTTTACCACCGCATGTTTGATTCGTGTTTACTATGGTGTTTACTCCGTGCTTAATCCTATTAGCCAAAATTCTACTCAGTACTTTGTAGTCCGTGTTTAGGAGGGAGATGGGCCTCCAATTTTTTAAGTCAGTTTTGTCCCCTTTCCCTTTGTATAATAAAGTGATTAAACCCTCCCTCATTGATTTGGTCATCTTGTCATTTTTTAATAAAATATTGTTAAATAGTGCTTCTAAAATTGGTGCCACCTCACTTTGGAATTTCTTATAAAATTCCGCAGTGAGGCCATCTCTACCTGGTGATTTACCTTTTGCAAGTTCTTTTATTGTGGTTTTAACTTCCTCCACAGAAATGAGATCATCACATCGTTTCTTATGCTCAGATGATATCATTTCGCATTGTATTGAATTTAGATATTGTATGATTGTGTCATTGTCTATGTTTTGAGTAGTATATAGTGTTGTATAGTATTTATAAATTTCCTCCATTATTTCAGCTTTAGTTGTAATTTCAACCCCATTAGTGATTAGTGCATCAATTACCCTTTCCCCTCCCTTCCTTTTTTCTTCCCTTTTATATAGTTCTCGGCCTTGTTTGTATAAGTGGTGGAATTTTCCCACCCTTATATCCATTCCCCTTGTTGTATTATCTCTCAGCTTTTCTAGTTGTATAGAGTAGCTCTCTTTATCCCTTTGCGGTGTTGTGTCACAATTTATTAATCTTTTTAGTGTTAACTTTTGTATTTTTTGAATCCGATTACGTTTGGTTGAGTGATATATTGCTATTTGTTTAACTTTTATTTTAAACTTGTCCCAATCGGTGGCAATATCTGATATATTTTTTCCCTCTGTGTTTGTAAGTAATTTAGGGATTTCCATTTTTATTTCATTTATTAATTGCTCGTCATCCAGTATTGAGTTATTTAGTTTCCATTCACCAGATCCCCATCTACTATTTTTTATCACTAATTCCATAGTTATTAGTTTGTGGTCCGAAATTTTATAATCTAGAATTTTTGCATTTTTATATATTTTATTGTCGAAATCAGTTACATAAAATTTGTCTATTCTACTAGATTTATTTATTCCTAACTTAATGTAATCATGTGTATACTCCGTTCTTAATAAATTCAGTTTTCTATACACATCTATTAGTTTATTTTGTTTTAGCAATCTGCCCATAATGTCAGATGAAGATATATCCTTAGTTGTTAGTTTTCCAGTTCGATCTATATTTTCCCCCACCCAATTAAAATCTCCACCCATAATCAGGTGTTCTGTTGTGTAGGGTTTTAAATAGTTATTTAGATTTCCTATGAAGTCATAGTGACTTTCTCTATTTGCAGGAGCATATATATTCACAATGTGTAATTTATTTAAATTTATATGAATTACCCTTCCCTTTAAACTATTATCCTCTGTTATTCTTTCCCAATTTTGCATATTTATGCTTTTAATTATCATCGCTACTCCCGCCTTAATTACAACTATTGCATCCATTTTGGATTCAAGTTCAGCCTTCATAGTATTTGTGAGTTTGTTGTGTGTTTCTTGTATTAGTATAATGTCCTGTTTTAATTTTATGAGTTGTGCAATTTTATCCTTATCTAATCCGTTAGTATTAATTGATGCGATATGGAAATTTAATTCTTCCATTTTTGGTTATCCAGGTGGCGTTATTTATATTATTATACTATTATCAGATATTCAAGTATTTTGTTTTCCATTAAATTGTAGCATTTTGGGGCATTGGCCCCTCGTCAGTCTGTTCCATAATGTTATATGTGTCCTCCAGGTTCCTTCCCTTTACTAGTCCGTATGTGTGGTCAATTTGGTCCGAGGTCAAGTTTGAAGCGTTCGTGTTAGTCATTGATGAATGCAGGTATAGAGGAGTTAGGTCGAAATCGGGGTCATTCTCCGTACTAGATTCCGAAAGTGCTATCTCTTTTAGCACGTTCATTTTCCTCTTTCTTTCTCTCCTTGTCTGTTTTGATGCAGCTTTTGGTTTTGGTTGTAACTGCTCTGTGATTGTAATAGCCTCCTCGCTATTTGATGATCCAGATAGGGTTTGGTTTTTCCGCTTGCGTGGCACTAATAGTGGTGTAGACGCAATTTGCATTGGTACAGGGCTATCTAGTATGTTTTCTTCCCTTTCCTCTTCAATTTCTCCTTCTTTTACTGTTAGGCATTGATATCTATTTGCTGTTTTTATTGGTGCAGCGGGCACTGTTTTCCTTGTAGTCTTCTTGGGTGTAATAAAGTTTTCATCATCTGGCACTATTATCTCCCTTCGTTCAATTTCCACTTCTACCAGAATTTGATGTGGTGGTGGTTCCTCCTGCCCCTGTGGATGCTGTTGTTGTTGTTGTTGCTGATTCTCTTCTTCTTGTGGAATCTCTGTACCCTTTGCGGCCTTTGCTGCATACGAGTTACCATCTCTTTGTACTTTTGGCTGCGTGCAGTATTTAGCACTATGTCCAACTATTTTGCACCTTTGACAGGGTCTGTCCTTCTCACTTCCCCTATACCACGTTCTGCACATAAAGCCCATAACATAAAAGTACGGTGGTACCTTTTTTGCTTGCTCTGCTGGAATCTTTATTATCCTTTCTCCGTTTTTTACGTCTGCATGGCCATAACATGGGGCACTTTTGTGCTCTCCCACATGTATTTGATAGTTAGACTCTAGTTTGTCCGAGAGGGCATGTGTATTCACCTCATATGGTAGGCCTGATACTACTAAATGTATGACTTTCTGTTCAATTTCTCTTACTATTGGTTCCGTGTCATAGACCCTGACCCTTTGTCCTACTAGTTGCATTTCTGTCGTTTTAATTAATCGACGCATGTTAGTCGGATAAAGAATGTATTTGTTTTTCCCACCATATTGTAGGGCCTCTATTTCTTTCAGGTTTATCCCTAAGATTTCCTTTACGTTTGCGTGCACGTCGAATCACCTTTTTCATATTGTTGACGCTTGTTAGCTGACCATGTGCCGGTTGAGATGCAAGATTTAAAGCATCTGCAACAATGTTCTGCGGTCCATCCTGTGTGGTGACCGCTCTTGTGTTATGCATGACATCCAAAACTTCCGCTCTACATGCATTGCCAGAATGATTGTGTTCTCCAATCCTTTTCGCAATACTATCTCCAATCGTATGGCCATGACACCTTTTGCTTCTAGAATATTCGCACTTCCAAAACGTTTATTCACCGTTAGACTTATCTTTGATGTATACATGACCATTATCAATAAGTTTGCGCTTTCCTTTCTCGCTAGTCGCAAATCTGAGAGCCGTTTAAAAAACAAATTGTATTATAATATTTAATATAGAAATTTTATTAGTAAATTTCTAGTAAGTTAATATTACGTTTGAGAAAAGTAGCATTTGTCCTGCCTTATATACCTGTTGAGGCCCTTATTGAATGTATTTGAGTAGACAATAATTAAAATTGTTATTATTCCGCTAAGTATATTTCAGAAACAGTTACACCTGTTAGAGCACTTTTCAAAAAGATCAATTGGCCGGCGAGCTATTGTTCTCGCGATCAATTGACCGGCTAGCAGTCTAATTATGACGTCAAGACATATCACTTTAACTAATCACGCACTTCTTAGAGCAGATGTGTTGATATTGAGTATCTTAACATTAACCTATTTTGCCATAATATTTGACTTTTCATAGAGATCAATTGGCCGGCGAGCTATTGTTCTCGCGATCAATTGACCGGCGAGCAGTACATTCCGCGAGCAATTGTTATAGCGAGCAATTAACCACGAGCAATTGTCGGCGAGCAATTGACAGTAAATCAAATTAAATATATCCGGTATTTCTTTTTATTATACACCATACTAGCTTGGTAGTCGAATCTCAGAGGATTAAATTCACTCTTCGTTAAAACTACCCAGCCACTTTCTCGTAAATTTGCACATGTTGTTCATTAAATATCAGCGATTTGAAGAAGTGGCATTATTCGGATTTGTACTGGGATGAACGGTCCATATAAACTATACTGTTACATTTTTAAACTTTTTAACTTTTCTCTGATCACAACGTAAGTCCGATTCTGCGTTGCATCAGTAACGGTTTGTAGTTGCTGTCAAAGAAGTAAATGGGACAAATAGATAACTATGACAAGAAACTAAAACGAGAAAAGAAAGACAAACATAAAAGGGATAAAGAGATAAACTCAGAGGGGAACTCACACGAAGAGCTCGAGAACCAATGGCGGAACAAAGACGAACAATGACAGATTTGCAAAAGTTTTTCCGAACAAAGCGTGTTGTACAAGAAGACGGAGATTATATTGAATTTAAATTTAAAAAGGGGACACAGCAAATATTTATTCCAGATCTAAATGGCAGAGAAACACCGAGAACAGAATCAATTTTGATAGAACTAAAGACAAAAGACGCGGAACTACTAACCAAGCTATATTCTATCAACTATACAAAAGGAGGTTACAACATCAGATATAGAGGAAATACACCGGCCCTAGAATATGGAGAAACAATACTATGTGGACAAAGAGCAGTTATAAGAAGACCGGAACCCATCATGAGGAAAATTAGGAAACAAATTGGAGATTTGCACATAACAGGGATACCTATGGAAGTACCACTAGAAACTGTCGTCAAATGGATAGAAGAAAAATTTGGGATAAAAGTAGCAAAGTCAAGTTTGGGAACAGTGCCAGGCTTCAACAGTGCCAGGCTTCAACATTTACAATGAAACTAGAATTCTAGAAATAGAGAAAACAAGACTACAAACAATCAAAAGAGCATGCTTTCTGCATAGCTTCCTTATTACAACGTGGTACAAGGGATGCATTTACCACAGAACATGTAACAAATGTGGACAAATAGGACACAAACCAAATAAATGCATGAAAGAAAGTACAAACGAGATACAAATCCCAGAAAAGACAAACCAAACGACATCAGGGAAGAAAGATGAAGTAAAACAAAGGCCTATCCCACAAAAACGTCTTCAGCAAACCACAAGAAAGGAGAAGAACACATCAAACAGTCAAAGTCAGGAAATACAGAATAAAGAGAAAATACAAACGACATCAGGGAACAAAGACGCAATAAAACAAATCCCACAAAAAAGAATAACTAGTCCTCCGAAAACAACAAGTAAGGCTGAGGAAATAACTAAGCAGCAGGAAAAGTCTAAAGAGAAAAACAAGACAAATAACCAAATTCAAGGGAAAACACCAAAACTTGGACAACAACTTGAACAACATACAACAATTATACAATTTGAAAATCAAAACAAGCCTGAAGAACAAGTCAGTATTCAACAAATACCAATCCCTCAGGAAGCAACTAAGCAACTTGAAAAGACAATCCAAAAGAAGAACAGTCAAAGTCAAGGGAAAACAACACAACAACAACATGAACAACATAAACCGATTGATAATACGTTTATCACAACCTGTAGGATAGAAACTGGACAAATAATCAAGAAACCAAATAGCAGTCCAAATCGTGAAAATCAAAACAAGCCTGAACAACAACAAATCAGTATACAAGAAGGAAATACAAAGAAATCAAGGAGAAATACACAGTATAACGGAGAATGGCTAACAAGTTTACAAGAAGAACATGTAAAGAAACCACCGACAGCAGAAGAACAATTCCAATAAGAAAGGATCAAGGCAAGGAGAGAGAAAAGAAGGAAACAAAGAGAAGCAGAAAGATAGTCACGAAACTATGCATTATATGATGACGAATGTTTGGAATAGAAACATTTATTTAAAAAACAACAACAAAAAAAAAATACTTCAAATTGTACTAAAAGAAAATAAAAAATATATATCCAATGATACTATAGCACACATCTTATTAAAACACAGGAGGGACTTCCCTTAAAATGGTCTGAGAAAATCAGCGGGAAGATAACCCTCCAAAAAAAAAATCAAAGAAGTAAATGGAAATGACTTCTTCAGAAGCAATTAATTTCCGTGTTTGAAATTAAAATCGTTTCAATTTTTTTTGTTCTAGCTCAAATAGTGCATGCTTTTGTTTCTGCGGGTATAACACACACACACACACACACACACACACAATTAAACAAATAATCGCATATCATAATGGGAAATTGTGTATATGTGCAATACGTACATTATTTCGCGAAAATAAACTAAAAAAAACATTTCTATACAATATCAACCTTGCAAATCTAAAAATGAGCTGATTGTTGCAAAATGTCTCACTACATCTATCATTCCCAAGAGTCGAGTTTAAGAGAGAATGTCGCTTTGCCCCTAGATCGTCTAGTCCATATGAATTATATTTATATTCAATCTGTCAGTAAGGTGACTTCCAGATACGTTCGATCCGTAACCCATAATTAACAGATGAAATTTAGAAAGCTGAAGTCTTATTTATAACTTTCCATGCGGATTTATTGGAGCAAACATTGGATGATTTAGAAATACAGTGCCGAACTAACAACAATTAGGATCTTTTCGGACTTTCTATCACTCTCGACACATGGGTCAGGTCAGATAGGTATAGTGGACTGGAGCCAGGTCTGTGCCAACTTACAGTGGTGAATTCGTCCATCCGTGGCATGTTCTCAAGGCCGAACACAAGGAACTGACAAAAGAGAATTGCAGTAAGAATATCAAATCGATCTCTATTACGGGAACTGAAATATCATGGACAAGTTCATTACGGGATTCTTGGTAGTGTAGACGAAAAGGACGATGATTGGGTAATGGAGTGCTGATACTTCAGGACGCATATAATTAAAGTTCCGAGTGAGACAGGCCAAAGTTAGGAACAAGTAGGACCTTCTTGTTGTAAGGTTAGTAAACAATACGTGTTTAAATATAGAAAGGATCTCATGATGCTGTATCAACATCTACAAACAATATGCTTCACTACGCCACCAACAGGTTCATTTTATGTTACCATGCATATAAATCATACATCTATTAAACAAATTAATATGTGGTTCAAACGTTAATCATTAGGTGTGTATACACTTATTGCTATCATAAAGGTAATGGCGAGAACATCGTGACTCCCGGAAGACAATATGATATAATGTTACTCTACAAGCAAGCAGTAGAGGAGATATGCCTTTTTTATTGATTTAGATCACAGCCTCTACCCTCATGACTATGCTCATTTAAGCAAGCAAACTTATTAGTTTGTGCCACCCATGTATTATGTATGTATGTATGTATGTATGTATGTATGTATGTATGTATGTATGTATGTATGGCGAAAACTTCTGAGATTGACACATATCTTTTGAAGGAATATTTCATGGAGGTCTCAAAAATGATGTTAAGTTACTGTGACGTTTTTTAGGTTTTGGGTGAGTTGCTCTGAATATATTATTTAGAAGTGAATTTTCTGATAGAGTGTGATAGATAAAACTCCGAGCTTCCAATCATCAAAACCAACAGTTAAATTATTTTGTAACCAAAAAGGTTAAATTCAAATGAATGACAATTTAATACAATTCGATAGCCAAAATATTATAATTTCACAATCATTCTTCATTGTCTCTATCATTTAATGTATAGTGTTAGATAGTTTTTTTACCTGTCCTTGTTTTCCACACTGTATCTCTCCTATCCTGTCATTCCTTTTCACCTTCCGACTTCCCTCCTAACTACTTCTCTTTATTGACTATTCCTTCTCCTATTTCTCCTGTTCGACTCCTTTTCTGACTTGCCTTCGATTTTCCGACTTGCCACAAAATCATCGTAAAGGTCTAGCCATCTCGTCACACACCAATAATCAGTCATCATATAAAGGTTATTACATTTTTCGGTCATGCGTTCATGCACATCGAAATTCCCATCTGGTCTAGTTTGGTAAACAACGTCGTAATAAAAGCACGGTATAAGCTATTTATCGTATCAGATAACAATAAATTGCGTTATATATATATATATATATATATATATATATATATATATATATATATATATATATGTGTGTGTGTGTATTCTTAATCTCGTTATACTGAAAATAATCACAAATACGCTCTAATACGTTTCTAATCTCCCATTCATATAAAAAAATCTTTAAAAAGATTATTCTAACTCAACTTATATCTCATTTGAATTCAGTCTTTTTAGCAATGTACAGTCTCCTCACTCTCCTGGATTTATCTGCAGCATTTGACACAATAGATTATGATATATTACTTCACCGTCTCCAGTATGTATTTGGCACTAAGAATATAGCGTTACAGTGGTTCAAGTACTACTTTGTCAACAGGACACAAATTATATCTGCAAATGGAATACACTCCGGCCCAGTTGACGTGTGTTGTAGTGTTCCACAGGGATCAGACCTGATCACTTTATTCTGTACACTCAGCCGCTCTCAGGTGTCATAGATCATCACCCAGTGTTGCACCAATTGTATGCTTATGGCAGCCAAATATACAAGTCTAGCTACCCAAATGAAGTTGATGCTACCATCCATGGAGTAGAAAAGTGCATTTCTGATGTGAAATCATGGATGACATGTAACAAGCTGCAGATGCATGATGATAAAACTGTGGCAATTCTGATCACAACACAAAGACTTTCTCATTCATATCTTTTATCTCAGACAATAAATATCAGAAACACCAACATTAAATTCTCTGATTTTTTAACAGATACAGAATAAAATCTTGCGAAGCTTATTAGCCGAAATTATTTTAAATCCATTTAGAATAGTGCATGAAACAAATCTGACATTGAGTAAATCATCTGCGTGAGTTACACAAATCACTTCCCTGATGAAATGAGTGACATTTTAAGCAGTATTGATGCAAAAGCAAGGCACGAAATCAAATAGGTTTAGTATTTATATAACAATGTCACCTACACTCACTAATAAACAACACATATTGATAACATACCATGATTCTGAAACGGAACAGCGCGAGCATAAACGAAAATTAATAATTGCTGTTCTTGAGCCTAAAAAATCCAAAAATAATGAGGACATTTCCAATATCATTGACCTTTTGGGTACGTACGTCATTTTGACATAATTTAAGCAGTTATGAGTAAAATGGTGCCATCTTCTCGGACCTTTTTCCAAAATGAGTCTTATCTAATGGCTGAAGAATCTTCACTATGTCGACCCTGAAATTGACATGATCAATTATTTGAAAAGGGCTGAGTCACAAATTCGTGTTTCTATAGGTGGTCTATATGGATTGTTCTATTGGATATCACTGGATGCATTTAACTAGGTTGAAAAAAAAACAGCCTTGTTTATACTCAATAAGATGCGCCTTAGTTAGATATATATATATATATATATATATATATATATATATATATATATATATATATATATATTAAAATGTTCAAGTGCATTATTGCACAAGAAATGTAAAGCTGTATACCTTGCGAAACCTAAATTATCCGGCAGAACAAGTAATTATTAGTAATGTAAATCACAATTGCTGGTGTTACATACTGGCTCCGGTGCCAGACCAGGTCTTAATTGTGGCATCGGAGTAAAATCACATAATCGGATTTGCCGACAATGTGGATCTATTCGTGATTATTGTTGCACACATAACCCGACAGAGGCACACAAACCTGTCACAGTACAAACACAAGACACCGACACAAAATTACTGAAATAATTAGGTAGAATTGAATCGATTGCATTTCTAAACTTGGTAGAATACACAAATTAAAACATGTTATCAAAGTACCTCTTAATTAGAGAGAGCTTTCATTTACATAAGCAAGCCAATTATGTATCAGATAAAATAAATCTCACAATAGCACGAATACAAATACCAAGGAATATGAGAAAAGCTGACATACTTGAATTATTGAGACCCATATATGCACTATTTCAACCTTCGTTTCCATCTAACTCATCATCTGATGTGACTCCACCACCGATTGCACAACAATGGCTGCTAGTATAGCAACGGTACAACAAATGGAACAATTTGCACATGATCGTAAGATGTGAATACCAAGAGCTGACACACTTGCGACATTAAGTGAGTTTGAGGATGAACAAACCTTTAGTCGGGGTTTTGAGAGAAAAAAAAAACGTATTGTATCAGCTATTGATATTGAAGCTGTTGTGTATGTTCGTGTATAGCACACCTTTCAAATGTACCTGAATTTAAATTTCACACACTTATTGGTGAATTAGATAATCTCGACGTTATACGGTAAATTGCTCTATTACATGGTATACATACTGTGATGTATTTAATATTTTGTCGTTGTTATTGTTTCGTAAACCTATTATAATGTTCTAAAATTAATAATTAAATAGCAAAATGTCAAAAGGTCTCTCTCTCTCTCTCTCTCTCTCTCTCTCTCACACACACACACACACACACACACACTCACACACACACCAGGCAAAGACGCCTGACATGTTTTGTTCTATACGATGCCTGGAATCACATCGGTGTTACAATACTTTGGTAACAAAAGCTCTAAAGCAGATACTGTCCTTAAAGCTAATTTGATTATGGTGAAAAGTCGTGACAAGGAATGATTTAAAACTACTAAACCTTGTTCACAGAAGTGCCCGCTCAACCCTGAACCGTAAAGACACCATAACTATCAATAACGGAATTGAAAAGATTATCGAGACCTTAGAAAATGTAAAAATGTAGCCTTAAGATGGACTCTTGATCGATAAACGCACATATCTGTCCATATCAACCGTTACATGGATCCCGTTAACCACCATCACCAAAGTATATTCCGCCATGTTCAGTCATAAATGTTAAGAGTTTATGATATTTTTGGAATGGGCGATCTTATCCACCTTTTTTCTGCTAGTGATAAGCAAGATAATCCTTGAAAATACTTGCATCAACCAACTGGCAATTTAAATTTGAAAATATATAATTTCTGTAAAGTAACTAAGGTCACAGTGAACAAGTTTGAAATACTCAACCCAGGTATCGCTGGCAAGTTGGCAAACAATATATCTTCCCAAATGAGCTAATGACATCAACAAAGATATTCAACGCAGGATCAAGTCTATCACCGGGGATGAATCTAAGATAGAGATGACTGTTCATGAACCATCGTTATCAACCGCCATCGACATAAACTGTCCGGGGTACCACGTAGATATAAATAACTCTTGGGTCAGAACCGTATTACGATCGCCTGACAATTCACCATACGGGTGAAAAAATCACGTCCACGGGGACTTAAAAAGGGAAGATTTTACCACAGATAGAAAGTCATACCGCGGTGAAGAAAAATATAAGAGGGAAGAAATAGATGATATGAAAAAAATAGACAGAGAAGAAATCATATTTTTAGCAAAGGTGTTATTCGGTGGGATTTTATTAAAGATAAGCATCCTTCTGATCAGGATTATCGTGTTGTTTCATTGCGTATTTCGGATCTTAATAAATTCGTTTATGCTATGAATCATAATTTTGGTTCTCTGTTATCGCGGCTACAACGATATTTTCAAAATTATCTTTCGGGAGAAATGTATTCACGCGATAAAATCGTAAAATACATTCAGATATTAAAATAGATTATTATCGATATAGGATATTTCCATAAACGAGCATTAAAAACAATAATTAACAGCAAAGGAGAACAAATACAAGCTTTTTTTTATTTATATTTGTTGACAGTAGCTGATTTATCCCAATAATAAATTTCCTACATACATATGAAAATATATTTATAAAATCCCTTAACTATCTCATCGATGAATATTTCTCGTTGATCCACGCCGCATGGATAAAAACATTACCACGTGCAACTATTCTCCAATATAATAATTCCCCAGACGGAACCAGTAGACACGTATCCCCGGGAAACGTTGATATAACATAAATCATCGCGGTAAACATTATGTGTGATATTATCTGTGAGAGTTATAACGTTAATACAAAATTGTTAAATCAGGCCATGCAGGGATATTTACTTTTTCAACTCAAGTCTCCCCTGGAAGTTTAATCGTACAATTCCCTATCAATCCAGTATATTTGGCATTTAATAATCCTTAGATAACAAAACTAAAATATAAACTTGTCGATCAAAATTCTAACTTGATTGATTTACGACATGAACAATTACAAATTACAATTGATGTGCGATCATAAAGATCAACGTAATTAAAAAAAAAAATAATAACAATAATGTATCAGCACGCTCGATTATACATGGATGATCGAGAACAGCTTGAAACCTCGATTAGAAAATCATACACAAACCTATCTTGGGAAATTTTGAACTTCTCATCGATGAATTCGGCAGCGAAGATTTTCTGTTCACAGATCACCAACTGGAACAACATCGACGTAACCATATAACTTTAAATAGTTGTAACCGTGATCAGATAGTAAATTATGCTCACTCGTGTATATCTCTGGAACGTCTCAAGGAAATTTTATCGCTGGAATTTTCCACCCGTGATAAATTTTACAATAATAGCATTAATAGCATTAATAACAATAATAACAATAACAATAATTATCATGGCCGTTGGTTTTTCAAAAATAAATATTTTTTACAATAATAATAAAAACGCCATTGAAAGTAGTATTGTCCAATGATGATGCCAAAGAAAATTCAGTTGAACAACAGAAAACCTATGACGGAGATTGCTTCGCTGTTCCATATTAGTTATAATCGTTTTTATGATATTTGTAAAAATGCTCCTCGTGGGGTAACAGAAACCTTTATACCGGTTCAAAAACCAAACATCAAAATAAAACAGCCCCCGGTAGATTGTAATCAGTAAATAACAATCGAAACCTAATTTTGTAACCATTGAAAAATCCAAACTGGAAAAATCTAATTCGGAGCTTCGAAACAAAAATATGATTCAACAATACACAATTGATAAATTTCAATTGGAAAATTCAGCGTTGAAAACCAACAACAACAAGATAAACTCCAAGTTGGAAAAATTAACCCCGTTGAAAATGAACAACGACGAAATGAATTCTACGTTGCAACAATCCCACGAGAAAATTTCCTAGTTGAAAAAGTCTCCCGATGAAACAGATTTCAACGTGAAGAATCTACAACAACAATTACAAACCGCGAACAAAGAAATATCAAAATATCAATCCGATATAGCAAGAATAACAGCGGAAAATAATTTATGAAAATATGCATCCGTGGAGGAACTTTTACAATATTTTGATCAAATAAATTTCGAAGTGGGTAAACAAGCGGATGAACTACAACAACGTAAAAATTCAACTGAAAAATTAACAGCGGAGGAACATCAACGTCAACAACTACAACAACAACAATGTCAGCGAGAGAAATAACAACGACATGAAGAAAAAATTAATTTAAAACTTGCCAACGAGATAATATCGGCGGAGCAACAACGTCAATAATTATCAGGGATATCTTCCAGAGATGAATTTCCGCTGACAGAAGAAGATCAAGAACAATAAAGAAAAGCTTTCCTAGTCGGAAAAATATGAAAAAAATGAAAAACCAAAGACGATGATAATTTATGTTATTGATATTATAATTATTCAAAATCGCGTAAAAAATCGTACGAAAAAAACAATTATTATCATTATGGTTATCGTCGTTGTTTTTTTTTTTAAGTGTGCGATCAGAAAATGTCAATTGGAAATTTATGATTTTCAATCGAACAACATCCTTTTGAACTCCTTGATTATAACCTTTTGTCGTCGTTGTTCCGCGACAATATCTTTGATGGCATCGTATATCTGTTTGATACATTTATAAACCGGTACCAGCAACTTCAATGTATCAGCATTGCAATAAACAACCTTATCTCGAGCTTCTGTTATTATTTTTAATGATCCCGTACTCGTTTCTATGTGATGGTATCTTCTCTCAACTTTTTAACACTTGTGTATTCCTCAGTGATAAATTGAATGTTTTATTGTCACCGACTAGATATTTTAACACGAAATTATTTTATTATTTGAAAATATGTCGCAGACAGTTTATTGAATATTTTATCGAATATACTTCTTATCCTGCGGGAATATCATCGGTGTTGAAATTCCCACCATGGTCAACAAATAAAAAATTCAAGTAGTTAATTTATTCGTAAAGAAATGAAACCAATCTGTGATATATTTATGAAAATGCTTCTAGTTGTATATCGTCGGCAACATGTTGTATAGATCGCTGACAAATATCATGATATTTACCAACGGAACACGTTGATGAAAAATGTCTTACTTCGTAGTCCATGAATGCTATAACCGGTCGTCGGTATTGATTTCTGATTCTCAAAGCTGAATTAAGGCAATTTTTGCTCGGGGTTACATACCTTAAATTGTCTACCCGATTATCCAAAGGATTTATGTTCATGTGATCAATAACAAACCCTTCACCGATTGGTCCATTGTAAAATTCATAAATAAACCGATTAGCGAAGTATTTTTTAACTCATGCCTCTCTCCTGACATTAATTCTCATATATCCAAATTTATCAATATAACCAACTATTACTCTTCGTTGACGATACCTTACGATTCCACAACGAGAAATTTCATAATCCCTGTAAACCGTATGAGGAATGAATTTAATCTGGACAATATATTTCCTAAGCAAAACAACTATTCAATTGTTTTTCACGATGATTTCCAGTAATATAGTCCTGTTCATCGAATACATTATATTTATTTGCATAATGTCTAACAAGCTCCCGATATCTTTTACCACCGCAGTCATAGCATGATCGACTTTTACCTCGTATTCTTTTACCAGTATTCTCCTATACATTTTCTTGAACGTGTACCTGAGTCTCCTTTAAATATCCACTTGCAATAATTTTGTTCCATTGCTATATTAATATATCGTTGATAAATTTAATTGAATATATAACTTGTCTAATACATTTATGGAATATTTTTCCTACAACAATTATATAAATATAACACAACGTGCACAAAGGAGGGTTTTTGACCTCGACGATAATAAAAACCCAACGAATGTGGATATTTCAAATCAAACGAAGTATTAAAACAGCGAAGTATGAAGTTCTTAAAGATGGAGCTGATTAAACATGGTCGACGTATCGAACACCCCCGCCATGATAACACTATGACGGTTTCACACTTGTACATATCATAGGTTATTTCGACATAATGGTACCAAGTGGACTTCTTATCGAATGGGAACAAAATACATACCAGGGATAATTATGTGGGATGAAGCGTGTACAGTATCATTGACATAGTTAATAAACATCTTTGAGTGGTTGTTAAAGACAAACACCGCGGTGATAATGCGTGGTGATCATGGTCAACCACCACCGTTTACCGGATTATGCCCTCATTGTTTGTTGAAAGCAAAAGTAGATTACGAAGAAATTAACACTGATCATCGATCACTCGGCGCGGAGTTGATAGTTAAAATCCGCTATAAGATTACAATCGAATAAATTTCAATGTGAAATTAGTGATTTTTGGACGATGTGGAAACCAACCAATCTAATAATCGCGAGCAAAAAGAAAATCAGAGATTTACTTCAGATGAAATCATTTTAATTACATGAAGAAAAATTCCCAATGTGACAGGTTCCATTATGATATAGACCTGCGGATACACGACGACAGAACATCGAAGTTGATATTCCTGGGAAATCTGTAAAACAAATCCTTGTGTTAAATGATATTGTGCTGGTTGATATCGCTGTTATCAGAGATGTAATAAATGCAGATCAATCCTAATGGAAGTTAGAATACATTATCACAGGAATTGACAATTACTGATACAACTCTTTGGATCATCGATGATTTTCATCGAGTGGGAAAATTTAGTTTGCTTGGCAGTTTCCCGAGTACAAATAATAAATCAACTTCGGCTAGTTTATGTAGATTTAAACGATGAAAAAATACCGTTGATATGGTCAATGATACCACAATAAGAAAAAAAAATAGCCAGGTATGAACAACAAGACAAAACAAATAACAGAGAAATTGATCTCGATGTTGAATTTATAGTTACCCTTAAAAAATACAAGACAATCACTGTGTGAGCTATAATTGTCTAATGGAATGGTCGGGAAAATCTCACAAACTATTTACCGTGGATAGAAAAGATAACAGTCGTGTTCATATCCGAGATAATGTAACATTGACCTAGATGGAATGTAATCAACATCATTGCATTAAGTAAGTCCACGCAGTGGTAATTGAGTATCGCCAGGAATCACTTGTAATTGTTCACGAGTAAATCCACGCTGAGGAGCAGTTGAATCTAATCTATAAATTGCTAGTCTGTTTTAGGTGTGACCACGCTGAATATTTTATGTGATGTGATACTCCATATAGGATCAGTAGCTCCTTTTTTAACCACCTTCAAGTTCACCAGGTTCATATAAATACCTTACAGTGACATTGCTAGGTAATACCTGTTGCGATAAAAAAAATCACGACCGAGTAGATTTATATTATTTTCTTGTGTTTGCGATAATCGGTTTAATGTTGATGGTTTGAGTAATTCCATTGTTGAGCATGGTAATTATCCCTGGTAATTTCTTGACCCATTCACGTGATCTTTTATCCTCGATGAATTCATTCGCGTATTGATAATGAAACATTCGCTAAGATAATGTTCTGTTAAACCGCTCAACAATTGTCTGATCGCGATGTATTGCCGTATGTCCTCGTCGTATAGCAGTGTTATGTTGATTCATCGTTGATGATGCTTCACCTTGAAATTCCTTGCCAGCATCAACCTGGAGGAGATTTGGCCACCGTAGAGGTCTTCCACGATAAATTCTTTTAAACACCGAGGTAACTTCAGATGAGAACTTGGTTGATATCGGTTCAGCTTCTTTGTATCTACTAGCAATATCAACAACGGTTAATGCATATTTCTAAACATGTTTTTCTGACAGTATCATGCGGCAGAAATAATATATCCGCTTGGTGAACCTCATTTGGGACACTGACATCAAACGACGCATATTGAATTAGTAGATACATTTGCCATGTTGCTTGCCTGGAGCACCAAATCGCCGTGGTGGTATTTTGAACTGTTGCGGTGTTAGCGAGTTGACTACTTGCGGCATTACCTTTCCAATATCCACCCGGAGAATAATGAATCGATTCCATGTAATTAAATACCATTTCCCAGCACTAATTTAGTCTTCATATCTGTTTTTATCAACCATGAAGCTAATTTTTCTTTGAAGTATTTATCAGGGATAGAATTCAAAGCGTGAATCAATATTACATCCGCGATATGACGTTGTTTAAGATCCTTACATAGATATGCAACATCATGAACATGACAAGCTTTATCTATAGCGTTTATCAGATATTCTCCGGGTCGGGGTTGATGTTGATCATCGAGTCGGATATCGAGTCTAGTTCCCTGACCACAATAACGATACCCTGGAAGATGTTTTTCTCCTGGGTATTATCCCATGGAACTCCTTGGAGTTTTTTAAAACTTGGCAGCGATATCACATCCCTCTTCTTTTAACTTGCAAAATCTGAATTGTTTAAAATCGCAATGTGAACACTTGCCAGTGATCGTATATCGGTTATTGCTAGTTGTGACAGGTATGAAATCAATTTTTGACGTACGCGACCTACATTTCAAACAATATAAATTCATAATATATTTACGTTATATCTACTGGAAATTACTGACTTTTCCGTGTTTAAACAATGTCAACAACATCATCCGATGCTACCAAATTAAATTTGAATGATCATCATTGGTCCATCCGGAAGTGGTAAAACATAGCTGCTACTTAATTTGATAATGAAGTAGATAAAATTGGATATACTTTATTTAGTGGAACCGAGTGTATATAATCAATGTTGCTATACCGTATTAAAAGATTATAACGAGAGCGCCGCGGAGATATTATTGAATTTATCTCTGATATTAATGAAGCTCCAAACGTCGATGGTATTGACTCCAGTATCAAAAATTTAGTCGTGTACGACGATGTGATGCTAGATAAACAAACAAACAACCCGCTAGGATATTTTCCCGCGGAAGACATAAAAACACTGACGTGATATATGTAACTCAATGGTATACTTAAATTCCAAAAGTGATCCCAGATAATTGTAATATCCTCGCAATGTTTAACGGAGTTGATACTTATACGTTACGAAATATTCACCAAACCTGGTGTCGTGGTGATATGGACCTGAACAAATTTAATAATTTCTTTAGTCGTACTCAAGCCACCCCTAATGTATCTGCGACGATAAATTTGTGCGATCCTCGAACAAGATATCGAATCGGACTAGATAAAATACATGGTTAGTTAATCGCAGCCGAATCGTGCATGATTTTACATTTTGAAGTTTGTAACACTCAACCTTGGTATTCACTAGGAGGACTCATTGACGTACTCGATGCGAAAAAAATAATAATAATAACAATCAATAACAGTTATTTTAACAAAATAACGTTAGTATGAAAATGTTCTGTCGCATGCCCCACTCCAACAGCTTGTGAGCAACGTAATTCAGAATCCGGAGCTACGTCCTCGTCCACCGTTAATGATTGCGTACAACTAGTCTTCCTCGGCTCGAGAGACTACCAAGATGATTATATATATATATATATATATATATATATATATATATATATATATATATATATATATATATATATATATACAGAGAGAGAGAGAGAGAGAAAGAGAGAGAGAGAGAGACAGACAGACAGACAGACAGACAGACAGACAGAGAGTATGTATGTATGTATGTATGTATGTATGTATGTATGTATGTATGTATGTATGTATGTATGTATGTATGTATGTATGTATGTATTTATTTAAAGCTGTTGTTTACTGCAAATGGTGTTCTGGGCTAATTTGTTAATATGGACATAAGTTGCATATTTCCATTCAACTTAAACAAGACTGATGCAATACAGACAAGATAATTGGTGGTTTGCCGAGTGAACGTACGATTATTTTTTAAAAACTCACTTTGCCGTCTTCCAGGTGAAATGAAAATTCCAGGTAGGATTTCTTAATGCTATTTATAGCGAAAATGTTATTTTCTAATTTACTTATTTGTTCTATGTTAACATTCTGCGCCTGCAAAGCAAGTCAGATCATGAACACAGATTACTTACATGCTGATTTACCGCGGTATGTTTGTTTTCTCCAAAGGAACATACCACGATACTCTTTCAATGTTTAGGCACTTTAAAAGTTGCCGTCAGTAAGAAATGAACTGAAACTCCTTTGTAATATTGTGCCGATTTAATACCGTTAACATGCTGTCATTCTTCAAGACAAAAGCCTTTTAAATTGCTATTTTTTTTGTCGCATGAAAATCGGGACAAACCAAATATTTGGAAATGTTTTCGATGTAAAACAAAACAAACAAAACATTTTTTTATTCTTTGCGTAGTTGTTGATGTGGGTAATGCGTGTACACCTTTGAAAGATTGAGTCTGTTCCTAAATTTTCTGGGAGAGATTTTTCTTTTCAATTTCCAGGTTACGTAATTTGTTAAGTACACTAAATATGTTTTTGTTGAGTAAATCTGTTCTGTGTTTACTGGCCCTCTCTGATAAATATATTTCCTGGAAGATAGTTTCCCACTCAGTGTGTGCCTCCTTTTTGTATCAATTGTCAGCAAGTAAATGTGTAAATTTCAGTGTCAACTCTTCCTATGTATATCACGAATATCTATATTATGAGCTCATTTTCTTTCAAACGGTGTAACATAATGAGCAATCTACATTATATCAATTTTGTTACAGGTTTATTTCATAATAAAATGTACAACCATTAAGATACACATAGCAAATATTTAAGTATCTGTGCATTGCTAACATGTTATTAGGGATAATGCGGATCATTATGGCATACAGCATATGCAGCACTTCTGAGACACAAACCAAAACGGGAATATGTTTGCAGTCTACCACGTCTCTCACTCAGAAACTTTGTGCTGATAGCTACAACACAACCATGGGAGCCCCGAGTTGCCGAGTGGTTTAAAGAGCTATCCGTTACGGATGACTGCCATCTCATCTCTGTCTGCGTGGTTTCGAGTCTCGTAGTCGGCCAACATGGGTATATGAGAAAGCTTGCCAGTAGCTTCTCGTGGGTCGGTGGTTCTTCCCGGGCGTTTATCAGGAATCTTCTTCCACCGTTAATACTGGCTGCTATGTATATCATATCGTGTGCTGAAAAATAACATTAAACCCTAACAACAGCCAACCAACCAACAAGGCAGCATTGACATACATACTGGTTTGGCCCTGACCATGCAATAATTTCCTTGTTGCCTATTTAATTTCTTAGAATACGATCATAATTGATGATCTACAACCTTCGTTCTTCTTGAATCAAAACAAAATTACTCTAACCTCAACATCACTTGCATTAACAGACAGTTTAAATGACTGATTGACATTTGGAGCTACATAACTGGTTTTCTCATAAGTGTCGCGTTTAACTTATCATGAGCCTCCTGACATTGTTCAGTCCAAAATAATTTGGATTTCATGCTCAGTAAATTTGTCAGGGGTTCAGCATTTATGGAAATAATGAAACTAAATTTTCCATTGGATACAGCCATAAGCAAAACTCCCATCAGTTGAAATTTACTGATATGCACAGGGAATTCGGCGATTGCCGTGACATTATCATATGTAGGTTTATCTTGTCCATGTCCCACGATCTGTTCTAGAAATATTACACAAGAATGGCAAAACTTACGTTTAGATAAATTAATTGTGAAACTTGAATCAATGAGTCTGTCAAAGAATTTCCGAAATTTACAAACTCTCAAAGACATTCGACATTATTGTATGCAAACTTACAACATATGGTCGTATTGTGGTTGTTACAATAGGCATTGATGAGTCATTTCAGCTCATTTAATATGATAACTTATTTCTATTTTCAAAGGAATTTGATGCTATCAAAATGAATTATCCTATACTACAACTACTTCTCGAACATTCCGAATTCCATATACATCTCTAAGATGGAAGCTAATTGAGTCTTTCGTCTTGATATGACAATACAAGAGCATTGTCGTTTAGTCTGAGAGATATGGGTGGTTCCAAAATTGGCTGTTGGTCTTTGAGAAAGAGCTCATTGTAATGGTAAAATGCAGCTGTCATTTCATTATATTCATATACTGTGGACGCTTCTTCAATGCTACTGCTTAGATAATAGTAATAGATCTAGGTTATACATTATGAGCCGAAGACCTAATGTCCATTCGTAGGCCGTTTATATAAACGGAATGTTCGCTGGATATTCACTCGGTTCTCTAGTCTACCAAGCCACCAATAAAATGCGGATTAGTGTGGACGCTTTTCTGAACATACATGGCAAAAGACAGAACAGATAACGCCCAGTTAAGCTAATCATTTACTGTAGTCACAAATGTCAAGTAAGTCTGCACCGTTTAAAACATATGTGCAAACTTTAGGCGGTCTCTGTATAGAGGTACACTGTTGGTATTGCGATTTCAGTATAGCCCTGCGGACTTGTAGCTTACCAAAAATTTCCATTTTTGCATACATCACCAGATGATTTTGTAAGCAAAACTCAGATTGTGGAAGTCAAATGTCCATATTTGTCTTGGAATTATTTCAAAACTATATGTTCCATATTTTAAACTTAACGTAGATGTAACTTTCCTTCTTAGGGTGAGTTATTCTTAGAGGAAATCAATGACTCACGTTTTAAATTCAAAAATAACTTATTTGAGTCGGTGCACATACATGTACATTGTGTGTACATGTACATTTAATACCATTGTAAACAACATAAACTACATTGCTATTTATAACAATATAAATCTCATAACTCATGTAGTCAAAATGTTTAAATGTTGTTTTTCTTGTGTTTTTTATTTGTTGCTTACATGTTGTTTTTAGGGGATGGTTTTTATTAATCACATTTCAAATCAAAGTTTCTTGACGAATATTTTGATGATCCGTATTTAATAAGAGCCATCAGTATTGCATATTCAATAAATCCTGAATTTCAATTAAATAAATTGAGAAACAATGTTTAAAATATGTTTAATTTCAGAACACTCTTGTTTAAAAATATAAAAAACACGATTGGAAGCAAATAATATAATGTACACATTTATTCTATATATAGCATATGCGTGTTTTAAACAAATACCAGCTCTAAAATTAAGAACATAAACCAAATGAATTTTTTTTTCGGATGTCATTTTCAACACTTTATGATAGCTATGGGATTTATTAAAGGTTTAAATATTTTGGCTAGACCAATCATTCGTCCAGTATATCCAATGATTTGTAACATCATGATTCAATCAAGGATGAGGGTTTTTTTTGGTTATCGATTGAAGGTAACGACAAATGTAAATCGATTGATGGACCGGAAGCGGTGGCGTCACCTAGATATTTACTCATTACCAGTTCTCTTACATTTGAGTATAAAGTAAACGAAAGCGTGCTTGTTCTTTCGTGACTTCGTGGCTGAAAAACTTAGCTCTTTTCATTAATGTCTTGACACTACTGCGATTTCGGCCACTTAATTAAATACAACCGTTATTTACCCAGAGCAAACAAATATCACAATACAAACTTCTCGAGTTGCATGTATGTATGTATGTATGTATGTATGTATGTATGTATGTATGTATGTATGTATGTATGTATGTATGTATGTATGTTTGCACTGATGTGTTAAAAACAGCGGCATAAACCACAAATGAGATATCTCGATAACCCCAACGAATATAAATGTAACAATAAAATGTACACTTCGGACGGTGTCGTTATTTTATTCAAAACTATGTCGTTACTGGAAGTGTTTTATTAAATTATATTTTCTTGTTCATTATACATGTACTCACTATGCCAGTGTGATTCGTGTTGTCGGTTTATCTGCATTATCGTAACAATAAACTACTTATCTATTGAATAAAAGACAGCCAGTTACGTTTCATGAACACTATATCTTTCTGAATCATACTTTGTCGATAATACTTTCCCATTAGACTATAAACAGTTTATTTGCCCACACGCTATAACAAACTAAAGAACCGGCGATGTATGTAGAAAGAGAAAATAAAGGCTGTTTAACAGATGAGAGGCATGAAAAATCACAAACGGTTTCTAGCCAAACAAAGTAGTTAGTAAATTGGAAAAAGGCTCATTAAATACATTTTTCTTGCAGGTGCCATATACAATATTACTGATTTGAAGTTAAGATCTCTGTTATTCCCGATATTTACCAATTACTTTCATTTGTTTATTAGCCATGTGCTATCCAAAACACTTTCCGCGTTATGTGGTATTAAATACGGCACTCTTAATTTGGAAGCTGGCAAATAAATAGCCTCATAACCCTTGACGAAGTGTACCTTGTCCAATGGAACATATTTCAAGTAATGTAAGGCATCATGATTGAGATTAGAAACTAAGCAATGAATTTGTCTCTGGCATAATAAGTACGAGCAGAGAAATAAGCAAAACGGTGCAAAATATTGATCTTGATTATGACTTAAGATTAATAGAGAAACGCAATCAACATCAATATATACATTTAGTACTATATTAACATTTCCTTCTTTTGCAATAGTTTTCATATTGTTTATATCGTTATAATTTGCCTTTCTTTAAGACTGTTTGTTTTGATTAATGTAAAGCAATATTTCCAAGTAAGATAAAATCAGGTCATCTTAACAAGAAGACCAGTAGCCACAACAGCATTTATGTCCGTAGTAGACCACTCGAGATGATAGTCGTCGATGTAACGGTCAATGCTGTCTGTGTGCAAGGTATTTGGACCAACTTTGTAACTTCCAGGTCTGACACGAAGTTGAAAGACAAGTTTACAACTGTATTCTCTACTTGTTTCATTGTCATAATACCTGAAGGAAAACATATATATATTCTTACTACTATCTAAACATTTTACAAGCACAATAAATATATAAAATGTTGATATGAATTAAACACTGACAATATAATAGTAGCATTATTGATGTCACTGTAAACTAACAAATATCAAGTTCTAGAATAAATACTTTTACATGATACAACTATTTTCCGTCAATGAAACTAAGAAACAGATACCTTTCTGTAGAATAAACGGTTAAGGCTCCTTAACTTACGGACCTATCACAATATATTCATCAGTGGAATAACTTCTGTATTGAAGTCACGTCATAGGCTTGATGTTCAGCACATGACGAAACCCGTCTATACAATGGCGGAAGTTCCATTCTAGAATAACGGCTCCTCCTCCATGATTTCAATCATTTATCTTATATTTCTTGTCAGGGTATTGTCCTCTGCCAAGTTATCTGAAGTAATTCCAGGAAATAGTGTGCCATGAGTATCTAGAATTTTCTCCAATTGCTCTCAGGGATTCTCTGTTGGTGACAAAGTTTTCTTTCAGTTTTTATTTCATGACTCTTTGTGGTTTCATTAATGTAGTATTTTCCGCAGTTATCACACTGGAGTTTATTGATGATCGAACACTTATTACTCAAAGCAGTTTGATATTTAGATGTACCATGATTGAGTAGGTGGAATTATATAGCATGTGTATTACATTCGCTCCGTGTTTTCGGACGATTTGTTTTGCAATCTTTTGAAGAGACCGCCAATACACAGTAGTTGGACAGTTGCATATTTGTCACCATTCTTCTTCAGACCTTCCTTCTCCGTTCTTTATCAGTACACACCAACATCCAGTCAATGGAACCGTTGGCCCTCAAAGCTTTCTTAATACGATGGACCGTCATTACTCGCTTTTCCTGAATACTAACAATGCTGTTCACTCGATGCAACATTTCTCGCAACTGAGATTATATGTACGAAATGATCAGAAGAGTTGAAGTTCAGATACTGTTCAGTATCGGTACGTTTGCGGTAAAACGTGAGCACATAATTCTAAACAAAGCAACATTCCATCTACTTCTATTTCATAAGTGAACTAGTTATTTGCATCAATTAAACTTAGTTTTTCTGTAAATTCAACAAAATCATCATAGTGACTGTGTCATCCACGTAACGAAATCACACATCAAGAGGAAGGTTTTCAGTGGAAATGGCATTAAGTTCAAAATCTTCCATATGCACATTTGCCACAATAGGAAACACTGGTGAACCCCTTGCCACTTCGAATTTATATTCATACAATTCTCCCTGATAGACAAAATCAATATTATTCAATTCCCATTTCAATAGGTAAATGTTTCTAATTTTCATTAAATAAGACGTGCTTTTCGCCTACATTCGCATTCAAGAAGGAAATTGTACTGGAAACAATACAATTCATGTCAAAATCTCAATGTAATATTCTTAAGGTTTAATTGATAGATAGAAAAATGGACCAGACGATTACCAGATACATTACCTTATTACAGGTGCATACGCATCGTTACATGCGTATTGAATGCTAGGTGACATGAAGATTTGTTTTGTGTCAAATCCTGCTGGCTTCATTATGTCATTATTGTGTCCCTTCATTTCAACAAAGTCCATGCCGTTGAACTGTTTATTTTCTGACAGAAAGAAAAGTGCACAAAAAAGAAAATATTTTTTTCTTAAACAAATTTTTCTGCAAAAAAGACAAATAGTTACCTTCGTTCAAAGTTTTCTTAACAAAAATGTCATTTGTCTTGATTGTACCTAAGACATTGCACGTATATCATTTGTGATATAATCATTGATGAAATCACAGCTAAAACCAGGGAGCATATTCTAGCTTACGAAATTCAAAGAAACCATAACACCCGATCCATCTATTTTATCAGCTCACACATATCAAATTGTTGAAATCGTTAAGTCCTTTAACTTTTCCAACACATACTCAAGTACGATTCAGTATACGTCATATCGCTACCGCGTCTTAAGAATGCTATTAGAATGTTATCATTATTGCTCAGTCAGGTTAGAATGCGTTATTTTATTTCCGTATTTTCCGAGTGTTGTCATCATGAGCATGGCTTTATTCCGTTTCAGTGTATACGCATTTTTTTTTATATAACATATAACAGGTGTATTAAGGTAATGTTCAGATAAAAGTACCATTATAGTATAAGCTATCACATGGGCTTCAGTCGACATGTTCTACATTTCCAGTTCGTAACACACTGCTCTGGCCTACATGAAAGTTCGCTCACCTTCAATATATATTGTTAGGGCTCAGTAGCGACACGTCGTAGAATGCATCGTACGAAAATATAAGTTGTTGAGAGTCTCACATTTTCTACAATTTGAGGCTTTTTGGATGAAACAATGGAAGGATCAGCTGACCAAAGAGAATATTCTAGGTCTATCTAGGTCTGCATATATTACAATTAAAGCCAGGTCATGATGACTAATAATGCAATTACCTCTTACTCAACGGATCCTGTGTTATTCCTCTTTTCGTTTATTTTATGAATCCTTCATTATCAAAGCGATGATTATAGATACATAAGATTAATAAACCTGACAGACTAGTGTATATTTATGAAATTCAATATTAGTGTTCAAAATACATAGATAGATACGTAGATCGACATTAAAATTACCTGTAACTCTGAAACCCAGTTTCAATATAGACTCTACATTCGTTGACAGTGTTCCATAAAAACTTACATGTCCACTTTCTATTACCGCACCTTTGCTTATACCTTCGGGTGGTCTGAAATTAAATAAACCCTATGATTTGAAACTGTTTTGAATTTAAATGAAAACATATTCCTCTTCATACTCTGATATGTTAAACGTTTAATCCATAGCCCATCATAGTTTATATTACTTTCTCTTTATATTTTCATTCACGTTGAAACGAGACTCCTGGAAAAAAGAGGTGGATACCGAAAGGAAACAATAGGATGGAGAGTGTTACAAGAAGAAGCCAAATGTTACAAAGGTCTCTTGGTGAACATTTAGTTAACTAATCTGAGCTTACCGCACCATACGTCCTAAGGACATGCACATGTCAACAAAGATGAAGGTGTATAATGCAGTTGGTCTCTCGTCTCTCTTATATGGCTGTGAAACGTGGACACTCTACAGAAGGCATATCAGTCAGCAGGAACAATTCCACCAGCGCTCCCTGAGATCCATCATGTTGATCAAGTGGCAGAACCGAATCAACAACCTGGAAGTCCTTGATAGAGCCAGAACAACAAGCATCGAAGCCAAAACTAATCCAGGCCCAGCTTCGCTGGACTGGCCATGTCATCCGCATGGATCAAAACAGAATTCCAAAGCAGTTGTTCTTTGGCGAACCAGCCCAGGGAAACCGAAATCAAGGCCACCTTCACAAGTGGTACAAAGACAACCTCAAGACGAACATCAAATGGACAGACCTTCAACCACGCCAGCTCGAGCTCGCTGCCTCAGGCAGAAGGCACTGGCGAGCCCTGACCAAAAAAGCATGTTCCAACTTTGAGGTTGACCGCCGCCAGCGACTTGCTGCTACTCGTGAGAGACGTCACAGAAATGTATCCCAGATACCAACAACCACCCGTGTTCCATTCCCCACCTGCAATCGCATGTGTGTATCGGTTTTCGGACTCCGGAGCCACATGCGCGCCCACCGTTGAATGATATTGCACAACTTGTCTTCCTTGACTACCAAGAATATATATATATATATATATATATATATATATATATATATATATATATATATATATATATATATATATATATATATATATATATATATATATATATATATCTTTTTACGTGTTTAGGCTCTTTTAAACAGTACCAATAATAAGGTGAATACAACTAACTTTGTAAAATTTAACATATAATTTATTTCTCTAGAAAAAACGAGGTACGATAAGAAAAAGAATTTAAAGTTCTAAGAATAAAATTCATAAGTAATCCAAGAATTAAAAACTAGAATTCCTAGTGTTACATATAGCTTATTTAAATTATATTTGATTTACTTTTAATTGTTTGTTTTTTAGTTTAATTATTTTTTTAGTCGATTACATGTTATTTTATTTACAAGAGATCATATTATCCAGAAATTCTGTTAAGAAGTTTGAAAAATTAATATTAGGAACGTTGCATCCAAGTTGACCTAGTTCCTCTCCATAATACTTGATTTCATGTAAACAAAGCTTTTGTTATTGTTTTGATTCGTAATCACAGACAAGTCGATTTTTCTGATTTTCTCAAATATATCATAAGCTTTGGACTAGTAAAAAATATATTTCTTTCTAAATACACACATTTCAC
The DNA here is from genome assembly GCA_029339505.1 of Unio delphinus. Classification (NCBI taxonomy): domain Eukaryota; kingdom Metazoa; phylum Mollusca; class Bivalvia; order Unionida; family Unionidae; genus Unio; species Unio delphinus. The sequence continues at coordinate 7,719,327 of JAQISU010001239.1, forward strand.
TTGAAAGCAAATATCACGGTATCTATTAAAGACTGATTTTAATTAAATACATTAAATTAAACAGATCGATAGTTACTTTACAGTGCTTTTAAACCTTAGTTTGCATTATTGATGGATTTAACTCATACTTTCATGTATTCATTTTTAGCAAACTTTCAAACAAATGCGGATTTGTAATACTCATATTGATACTTTTTTCGATTCGAAAATTATAAACGATAGTATTCTGTTGTCTTTTCATGTTCTACTGGAAGGGTTGCAAATTCATATTGTTTACAAAACTACATTTTGTCCCAGTGACTAAAATGTCTCAACAACATTGTAGATAGATGTAATTCTTCGAAACTGCAGTCACAGTTAATAGAGTTTCTGCTCTCTATGATATGTCTACCTTTATGATGCAAGTGTCTATATATTTTATTCCCAGATTTAAAACATTTCAGTTCTCATCATAATGTATTGTTCCTCCACTTAAACGTGATAAACAAAGTTCTGGAGACGACATTTTGATAGTCTGAAGTTGCAATCCTTTTAAAATTGGTTTTGTTCGTTTATATGATTTACATTTGTGAAATGTTTGTTTTCTCAGTCATCAGTGTTGCAACTGGAATAGAGATCAACAGGTGGACGTTTCAGTAGTGTATGCTCGTCGATTTCTTAAACCATTTTACTTAAGGCATTTACGCCTAGAATTCAGCATTGTTAGCAAAGGTATCTGAAGATAAAGTGATGTATGTATAATTCGGTGAGAACTATAAAGTGTATCTGGTTCATATTAAGAACCATTTGTTTCGTTAAATTGACCAGAACAGATATGGCTGGGTGAACCCATAGCCTAGTATGTCAAGTCCCCCTTTACGACCGCCATTCCATTCATTTGCAGTATAGATTACCCACTTCGGTTGTTTCTTTGTGTTAGCCGTATGCACCTCACAACCCTGATTCTGCCGTACATATTTGCACCAATATAAATATCATTTTAAACTGTGGTGATACTGAAAACTTCCATTTTGTCCGGGGAATGAAAATGCATTTATTACCATGATATATGAATTTGAACATCGCTCAATGATTCCTTCTTACTATATACATTGATCCTGTTTTTGTCACGTTTACTACATTATAAAGTTTTTGGAGAAGATTTCGTGGTTTCTCTCCCTCCGTCACTCGTCAAACCAGTTCCATCTTAAAACACCAGACGTTTATCTACCAAATATTATTGAATATTCCAAGCGCTAAACGTAAGTCCGGCTTGATCTATAACGCGAGAGAAATAAATATTTTCATTTCACTATATTGTAATAAAGTTTTGTTTTTTATATAACTTAAACATTATAACTATAAGCCGTGCTACATTACATTATATTTGCTTGACATGGATGAGATTATTGTATTATTCACATACCGGAGCCTAACGCCAAACCGTCTCCAACCCTTGGGTAAGACATATATTTCTGGTGGATCTCCCCTCCAATAATAGTCTTTGTCCCCTCTCGCATAGTAGCAATCTCTGCAGAAACAGTAGTCATAACGCGGGTCCAACAGTCGTTCCTTGTCTTGAAAAGAAAGTGGCATTCACTATATATATATATATATATATATATATATATATATATATATATATATATATATATATATATATATATATATATATATATATATATATATATATTTATATATATATATATTCATTCATACACTGTATATATTTCAATATACGGTGTATGAATGATCAGCTTACTTTTAAGTCAATGAGTTTATTTGAATAGCATGCGCATGCACTGATGTTAGTAAGGCCAGCGTAGTCATGAACTGAGTTTCCTTTTTTAGAAACTATTTGTTTTATTGCGGCAGTGTTATTCGTTTGTAAGATGGAAGGTTATGCTTATTAAACTAGTGAACTGAAAAATACATTTTAAAGAGTTTTTCATTGTATAATTTTTAAATCACTTTTATTGATGTTGGGTGTAAATTACTGTATATGCTAGCATAGGTCTTCCCTTTCAGATAGCTGCTAGTTTAATCCAAAGTAAATATATGTTTATCTTGCCTTTCTAGCAGCTACCCAATAAACGGATCATTTCATTCCATTTTAGACTTTACGGTACTACGTAACTAGCCCAAAAAAGAAAGTGGTGGCCTGTATGAGTTGTAATTGGAGATCGCGTGGAAATAGCTAGTTTTAGTGCCCGTCATCACACAATTCAAAAATAAACGGTTTATAATTTTTGATATGTAAATTGCTATACTATCCATAATGTGTGACTACGTATGCCATAAAATGTATGTGATTACGTAACACTGAAAACATTGGAAAAAATGAGATGTCACCTAAGTAAAACTGATAAACTGTGTGGAACCATGTATGCGGTTTGTATGCCATTGAAATTAACAGGCAATAGCATAGTAATTACAAATGGATTTGTTTATATTTTGACTAATATGGGAGGAGTGTATCGCATTGTTTCTCTCGAAAGTTCATAAGATTATATAACAGCTTGTTTGCTTCCACATATTACAGGCACACCTAACATAGACTGTTTTTGTTTGTCTGGGAATATTATATATAACAGATGAAACACCACTGATTGATGAGTATTGTATTGTCAAAAAATTTATTAGCTTAACTAATGTGTGAATCATATTGCTGGAGCAATGGCGTGTTTGTAATATCACATAAAAATACTAAATTATTATTTAGCCAAAGAACATAGTACAGATTAGATTTTTTAAAATGAACAACATATAAATAATTTTTCAAAATCGTAGCCGTGAAATCCTGGTAAAATAATCGAAACAGTGATTGTAATGGAAAAAGAACACATAAACTCGCTTATCACACCCCACCCATTTCAGAAAGTTCGTTGCATAATATCGTGCAAGAAAACACAGAAATGACAAATGAAGTCGATGGCATCAGGAAGGATTTGCAAAAACAAATTAATCAGAGAGATGCTTTCAGCATTATGAATTATGGAAAGACCAACGGCACTTACACATATGAGAAATAGTTATCAACTGCAGAGTATGAGCGACAGATGCAATGCAAGGAGAAAATAAAACACTAACTAGCAAAGTTACACATTTCAAATAATATGATGTCTTTGCTTCAGTCGGTATAATACTTTATATTAGCCAACATCCAGCGGTTTGGCTAATTCCTTCATATAGAAAATGCTATCGATTCGGAAGCAGAAAATCACTTTGATGGTAAATATAACCTGGTGATAACGTTGTTTGCAAGTTACTAATCCAAGTTTGGAATTTACATATAGAATAAATAACATATTATGGTGAATCAAATAGTATTCACTACAACACCCAAGTATTGTTTACAATAGAGTGGAATCTACCCTTCGTAATTATATGGAAGCATAGAATGCGCTTGTCATTCTAACAATTCTTTGGGGAAAAGCAAGTCGAATTGTTGGCAACACAAAAACAAATATTTTGCTCTGTATCAATAGCAATTTGCCTTCTATTGAAAGAGATAATCGGCGAATTTATAGGTAAACTTTGAAGTGCGCAAACAATCGCCGGAGACAAACGTATTTCCTGATAAAATGATTCATATGATTATTTGACAGTTTTACCAGTAACGGGTATACATTTATTTGAAGTATGTGTACGTCTTGATCCTGAATGCAGCTGCTCTTGATAAGTCTAGCCGGTCGTGCAATTATACCATCGATGTCACTATTAATATATGTGTGTGTGTGTGTGTGTGTGTGTGTGTGTGTGTGTGTGTGTGTGTGAGAGAGAGAGAGAGAGAGAGAGAGAGAGAGAGAGAGAGAGAGATTTGAATTTTCAACGTAACTTTGACAATTTTGCAGTCATGTCAATATGATGTCCGTGGTGTGGCAGTTTAAAGTAATGTCAAGCACTGGGTCATCATTCGGCAAACACGTAGCATCAATAATTTTAACCTGAAACCAGGCTGACCAGTCCCAATACTAAGTTGTTAATGCTGAGCGCCTGGCGAGGCAGCTGTTAGTAACATTTTTATAAGTCTTTGGTATGACTCGGCCGTTGTTCGAACCCAGGACCTCCCCCATCATTGGCGGACGCTCAAAACACTAGACCACCGGAGCTGTCCAATATCCGAACTGTGATTGAGTCTCAAAATTAATGACGCCAAAATAATATCAAAGTGAAACAACATCTTCGAGCTGAAATAACCAATAAATCCGTTTCACCAGCGAACTACAAATGCGCATGTGTGTGGTTGTTAATTTTATTTACGGAATCACATCCACAATAGTGGTATTGTTCTTTTTGTTACTATGGCTACATATGTTGGAACTGCTGACGGACAATATCAATATTAACCGGTTTCGCGACGATGTTGGTAAAATAATTTCCTTATGATTACATTCACGAATATCTGTCTGGAACTTCACACTGAGAACAAAGTAATTTCAGAACTATTACTAAACTTTCCTCCATGGTATTCAAGATTAAATAGTTTAGCATGGCTGAGTTCGAAATGATGTTTGTTGAGGTGGTAGTTATCTCGGAGACAATAATACTATTTTAATAGCGATCGTGAAACAGAAAAGATCAATCACAGTAACAAATGATCGGTCTGGGGCGTTTCATGGGAACTTCTCTTGCGGCAGACACACACATTACACTCGTGTGCATAATCATGACTGGAACAATCAGAAGAGTTTCAGAAAGGGTTTTAGGGACATGGAACCTTAACATGTTATCCGATCTCAACTGCCCATTATGATACTACTGCTGCGAGATTGAATTTGGGGATAACTTAAAGTGAGTCCTCAACACACCTGCCAAATGTTAGAACTGACCGTAAATGTACATAGTGTACTGTGTAAGGCATTCGCTTGCTTCATATATATGTATGTACGTAGGTATTTTGTATGTGTGTGTGTGTGTGTGTGTGTGTGTGTGTGTGTGTGTGTGTGTGACTGATTATAACAAAACAACTCTGCATTCATACAAACCACAACCTTTACCTTTGATTTTTAGACTGTCCTTAAATCTGCTTGTTAACAGCTGATACCTGCAGCTCATCTCTTGAATAAATGTACCCCTAAAATATGATAATCCACAAAGATGATTAGTCTAGACAATGAAATGCAGGTTACTTTGACAATTTTAAAAAGCGATAATTACGATTTAGTAGTAGTAGTAATAGTAGTAGTAGTAGTAGTAGTAGTAGTAGTAGTAGTAGTAGTAGTAGCAGTAGTAGTAGTAGTATTGATAGTAATACTACTTCATCTACTATCATATGCTTCTGCAGTTGCTGCTGTGTATATTTTAATCGACGTGGTTTGTGCTAAATAATAAGTTTAAGTTGGATTAAAGAAAACGAAGAAAAAAAGCAATACGACTTTTATCACACACTAAGAAAAGGAAAAGAAAAATAAGAAACAAAATATTAACGTTAATTGTGAGTGTGGAAAAATACTTTTTTTTTCTCTACCTTTCCCTCATTATTATCAGCATTTTATATAAAGACTAACACTTTTAGGACTAACACCAAAAGCACCACAATGACCATCACCGATACTTTAACTACTACTACTACTAATGATGATGATGATAATAATAATAATAATAATAATAATAATAATAATAGCGTTTATTTGCAATATTGGCTACTGACCCATGATACATATCCTATGCATCATACGGTACAAATATGTTATAGTGCGTAACAAAAGAAAATCTTATTTATAATAAGTAATATACATGAAAGTAATAAGTATTTCCTTTTCGTTTATATGTGAGATTGAAGTGAATACTGCATAGTAATCAAACAACTGAATTTAAGGTTAACCGTTAAACTTGTGAGGTGCAAGATTTGTGACATTTATTTAAAGTCTTATGTAGCAGTAGTCGTTGATAAGACGGATTCTCTAGTCATTAAAGCTTTTTTACTAAATTGTCGTTTTAATTTTCTTAGTGTCATTGTGCATAAATTACCTAAATTTTTCAAAAGTTGAATTTTTAAATACAAAGTTTGGTAAGTATTATTTTCGTAGTTTGTATTACGTATATAATAATAATAATAATAATAATAATAATAATAATAATAATAAGAAGAAGAAGAAGAAGAAGAAGAAGAATAATAATAATAATAATAATAATAATAATAATAATAATAATAATAATAATAATTGTAAAAAGTTTTTAATAATAATCATAATAATAACAATAGCTTCTGCTTCTACAATATGTCGCACAGACATGTTAATTTAGTTATTATAGCACTATCATATGTGGTTCTAACAGTGATGGCAGCATTGTTGATAATAGTAGTAATAGTTGCTTTGAGGTGGCTGCTTTTTTATTTTTGTTGTCAAAAATCATTAGTAGTAGTAGTAATTGTAGTAGTTGAAGTAGTAGTAGTATTAGGAATGGTTGTAGTACTAGTAATTGCAACCGCCGTAATAGCCGTTGTCATAAATAAATGAATCATCTGTTTGTATAGGTTACAATTGTAATACTCCCAGAAAATTTCACTACATTTGGCAGTGGAGTGGTTGTGATGGTGATTATGTAAATATTATGGCTAGAAAAAAATAAACATATGACATGAACACGATAAAAAAGCTCAACGATTTCAGCACGATTTTGTTGCGAATACTAATAACTTTTACCTAGATATAGCCTAATTTATCTTATTTAATGATCGTTTTGTTAAGCTAGTAAATGAATAATGTAACCTACCTGGAATCGGAACAGCAAAGTTGACATTAAATAAGCTAAAGATGCAGTTTACGTTTATTGTCCAATATCTTGTTACAAAAATAACTCATTTTCTAAGAAAGTTCATAAAAATTCCCCAGTGTTCTACCCTCCATGCTAAATATATCATTCTTTGAAATGCACTGTACCAAAATAGAGACCACATCAGGGTATTATGATGTGACGACCCGTTAACCGCCTAAAGTAGGCAATGACACACACACGTAACTAAGAAAACTTAACGACCTTCTTTTAATCTAAACAAGCCGTGACAAATACAGACAATATTGCGGCACACTTTGGGGACAAGAACGCTACTCAGTTTGGTTTTTAATGTTGGATGTCCAGTTTACTGCTGTATATATAGTCGGGCTGCTCGCAGATCTTATTTAAATTTAAAGCTGAAAACCCGATAGGATTAACATGATGGGCTACTGTGAGGTCTAATGCAAATTTGACATTATGATGGCATTTTCGTGTCTTATGGAAATTTAACGCTTGGTGTTAAAATAAATATCACTCCTATTAGTAATAGCACAAATGCACACAGAATTTCTTTGATAAAAAGAGAATTCGAACCTAAAACTAAAAATAGAAATACAATTTTGCACATGTGCACTAAAAACAAAATAATTAAAAATAAAATAAACAAAAATGAAATTAATTAACATTGTAACAAATTCAAGACATCTAAAAAATAATTATTAACTAGATAATATTGTTTATTTACAATAAATGTCATTGTGTGGTAAAATAAAAACATCAAAGTTTTAATGTATGTCCGATAATCCAGTCCAGCCCATGGATGTAAACAGCCTTGAAACGCCCTAGCCATACTTATTTCAAAGCAAGTCCAGTTTTACTAATGGACAGGAAATATTACAATAATGTGTAAATAAATCGAATTTTGTGTAGTTGTAGAATTTTCCTAACTCCTATCATACCAATGTTTCTAGTATAAAGTGTACATAATGTATGTCCCTAACAAATTGAATTCTAAAATGTCTGTTCGACATATGTAGTTTGGTCACTGTTAGGTTCGATGGTTTGTAAATTGATCAAGTTAGGTTCCTCAAAAGAGCTTGTCAAATAGAGCTTTCGTACCAAATGAGAGCTCTGTAAATAGCTAAATGGTAGTAGCCATCAGAAGGGCTTTTTAATGGAGGGTTACGTATAGTACCCAGTCTTCACTCATTCTTGTGTGTCTGCTCATGTGTCCTCATGCCGTCTCTTGTTCCTTTGGGTTGCCCTCCATCTTGGTTGTCTGCGCTGGTGACCTCAGCTATTCTGGGCATCTAGATCTAAACTTTTACCTTACAATTTGAAAATACACTGTGATGTTGTTAAAAAAGTGAATACAGTCCCGTGTGACAGCGTATTGATTCGGATGTGCTTTTCCCGCACTCCTCATGGTTGGAGGTTCGATACCACCTTGTATTTCTGATTTAGCTTAGGTGAATACTGACTAATTGGTATTTGGATGCATCATTGTGCCGCTGGGTCTGATGGTCTTGGTGTTTTCACCACCTATATTCATTTTTTTGGGGCCTTAGGTCTTATACCTTAGTTTGTGTGCAGCCTTGTGCTGCAGGGCCTGATAGTCTTTGGACTTTTAGACTACCTTATAGTGTATAGTTAGGGCCTTAACACGGTTTGTAATTTTTTGTGGTCTGATCTCAGATCATTGTGGTGATGTTTAATTTAGAGTTAACCTTCTGCAAGTAAAACTCCATAGTTTGGTTATCTATGGCTTGAATGAACGAACGTTTAAATATAGTGTTTCGTACACTATGGGACATGTATCACAGTTTAATGCTAGCATAGATAGCTATTTAATTAATCTCGAGGTAGCGAAATAGTGCCAACTCCCAAGTGCTTTAGTGTGTTCACAGAAAACTATTTAATTGGGCCGTCAGATCGAAGTCGCTGAATAGCGTCTATCGAAATGAATGGTTGGACTTTGTTAGTGGGAAAAGACCCGACGCGCCGCACTCACTTCTATTCAGTTAGATATTGTTGATGTCGAAGGCGTGCACTGCACGTGTTTGTGTCCGGTGGTGGAAAAGTTGAAAAGGTGGCTTGTACAGGTTGGCGTGTACGTCGGTCGGTTGTGCTTCCTTGCTCCAGAGTATCTTGGTCAAACGTTTTCCCTATTAATTTGGATAGACTCTCTGCTGTTATGAATCTATAGTGTATACAACCCCGTATGACAGCCTAACTTTGCGGTTTGTCTGCTCCCCTGCCCTGATGAATCGAGGTTCGATACCACCTTATATTTCTTTAAGTTAAGTGGTTAAGTATTTTCTAATTATATTGTTTGGTGCAGCATTGTGTTGCTCTGACTGATGACCTTGGGTTTTTGGTCACCTTATATTCATTATTTTGGGCCCTAGGTCCTATATCTTAGCTTTATGTGCAGCCTTGTGCTGCTGTTTCCTTAGGGTATTTGTATTGCGTTTTTATCTAGACTTGTGTTGCGACCTTGTGTCGCGGGGCCTGATAATCTTTGGTCTTTCAGACTATCTTACGCTTTCTATGTTGGGGCCTTAACACGGGTTGGTTAAAACATTTTATGTACAGGTCTCAGTACACTGATGTCAAAGTTACTTTTTGGTACCTATCGTTCAGTTGGCTGGTTACCTGTTAATGCTGTCAACGAGGCTGTATAAAAGGAAAAGTTAGAGATAGTTATAGAGCAGGGTGTTAGGCCTATACTCATTTACTTCCTGCCATTACGCCTATGCTGATGGTATCATGGCTCGAGTGAACGAACGAATATTAAATTTAAGTGCTTCGGCCACGGTGGGTCATTTAGCACTGTTTTATCCAGCAAAGGCTGTTTATTTGATTTTTTCCTGAGGGTGGGAATGGTGCCGCCTCCCTCAGGCTTTTATGTGTTCATAGAACACTAATTGATTTGGCCGTCAGATCGGAGTCGCTAATTAGCAACTATTGAAGTGAATGGTTGGCTGAAGTGAGTGGGAATAGACCCAGCACACACTCACTCTTATTCATGTCGACTCTGCTGCGTTTTAGATGGACGTGCTCCACACATGTGATTTATGGTGGTGTCCGGCTGTGGGAAAGGCGGAAAGGTGGCTCGGCAAGGTTGGCGTGTACGTCGGTCAGTAGTGCTTCCTTACTCCAAGGCATCTTGGTCTAAGGTTTACCTATTAATTTGGATAGGCTCTGTGCTGTTATGAATCTATAGTGTATACAGCCCCGTATGACAGCCTAATTTTGCGGTTTGTCTGTTCCGTTGCCCCGATGGATAGAAGTTCAATACCACCTTATATTTCTTAAGTTGAGTGGTTAAGTATTGCCTATTGTATTGTTTGGTGCAGCATTGCGCTGCTGTATCTGATGACCTTGGGGTTTTGGTCACTTTATATTCATTGTTTCGGACCCTAGGTCATGCACCTTAACTTTAGATGCAGCGTGTGCTGCTAGGCCTGATAGTCTTGGACTTTTGAATACCTTATTGTATCTAGTTGGGGTATTGCATTGCTGATTTATCTGAAGGTTGTGCTGCGACCATGTGTCGCAGGGTCTGATAGTCTTTGGTCTTTTAGACTACCTTATACTTTCTATGTTGGGGCCATATTACGGGTTGTTGAAACATTTTGTGTACTGGTCTCAGTACACTATTGTAAATCTACTTCTGTGGTACTTATCTCCAAATTGGTTTCAGATGGTTAACTTTTAATGCTGTCAACGAGGCTGACTATATAGACAAAATTAGAGATAGTGGTAGCGGTGGGTGTTAGACCTAGACTACTTTTTTCCCTGTTGTTTACTCCTTATTCTGACAGTGTCATTTGCCCCTCCTACTTGATCTTATTTGATGTTATTAAATATTCAATAGTTATGTATTATCATTGATGCTAATGTTTATTGATGTTTCAGTTGTATTCTCCCTTTGGAGAACCTGCTCTTAGAGTATTTGAGTTGGTTATCCTGTTTCCCATTTATGGACTCTTGGGTTACTGGCCCCTTAATTGTTGGTTTGGTCGCTTAGGTCGCGGTCATGTGGATGATATGTCCAGCGTAGTGTATTTGGGCTTGATAAACATCACCAGTCCACTGACCGTTGCTAGTGCTTCCATTCCATAAGGTGGCTTTTGTTCCTAATTAGAGAATGTTTCCCGTATTTACCCTATTTTATCTGTTTTGCTTATAATTGATCCTGAAGTTTTTGTTTACTCATAGTGCTTGAGTAAGATGTTCTTTTCCCCAAGTTTTGGATTTTGGGGTTATTCGCCTCTTTATTTTTAGGCTTGGTCGCTTAGGTCGCAGTCATGTGGTCGATAAACCCAGTGTAGTGTAAGTGGACCTGATAAACATTACCGTTCCGTTTCTAGCTGCTTCCATTCCTTAAAGTTCCTTCTATTTTAGTTACTCACTTGGGGGGGGGGGGGTATTTTATATTTTTCCTATGAACTCTGTTATTTTAAGGTATTCTATTATGTTCCTATATGTGCCTAGGGTGTTCGTGTTGTCAATTTGAATCCTTTCTGGGTATGTATAAGGGGCGGCTATATTTTGTTGTTTGTTAATTTGTCCCTTTCCTTTTAGGTTCGTTTACAATCGATGAAGATGTGTTGTAAATCTTCTGGGACGTTACAATTGCAGCAATTAATGTTGTGAGGGAAGGGTCCTAATATTTTCCAAAGCTGTTAGCCATTTTGGTTTTCCCTAGTATGAGTCTATTTATTATGGATTGTTCATAGCCTGTGCACCTGGTCGGCTTTCCGATTCTGCTTACTTCCTTAACGGTGTTATGTAATATTCTCCCTCATGGCTCGAATGGACGGATAGTTGAATTAAAGTGGGTCATTTAGCACTGTTTCATCTGTCATATGACAGTTATTTAATTAATCCCGTGGGGAAGGAATTGTGCCACATCCCCATGGGCTTTTCGCATACATTGTATGCTATATAATTTGGTCGCCATGTCGAATCCCTAAAAAGAGACTATGGACATGAATATAAGACCTTCCGGTGAGTGGGAATAGTACAAACTCGCACTCAGCCCTATCAATCAAGTAGAAGGAAGATACTAGAATTGCAATGGCACCGAATAATGACGAGAGAAAAATAGTTTTCTCATATTGTCATATTAACAGCTACTGGTCGCAGAAAAGGAGGAAAAGGTCCCGGAAAGGCAGCCTATGGATGTCGTTCGCCTTGAAACGCCCTAGCCGTACTTATTTCAAATTAGTCCAGTTATACTAATGGCCAAAAAATATACCAATATTGTGTAAGCCACCTGTGCATATGAATCAAATTCTAAAAGATGTAGAATTTTCCTATCACTTAACCATCCAATGTTTCTAGTACATAGTGTACATATAATAAGTCCCTAACAAATTGTGTTCTAAAATGTCTAAGCGACATGTGTAGCTTAGTCACTGTTAGGTTTGAATAGATTGTACATTTGGAGCGTTATTTCCGAAAATGATCAAGTCAGATTTCTCAATAGAACTTGTTCGAATATAGTTCTCGTGCCAAATGAGAACTCAATAAATAAATGACAATGATGGAGCCCTTAGAAGGGCTGTAAGTCAGACTGGCAGAAGGTGCCCCGTCTGTCCTCCATCTCTGCGAGGAAGGAAACAGTTCTTTCTTCCTCCCTGGATACTCCGGGAAAGTATATTCCGTGGAGAGAGGCGATGTGCTGCGCAGCGTCAAACAGGTGATATAGGGACCTTTCCTCGAATATGTCGTAGTAATGATTCGTACGTATTTTTAAGGCGAAATGCCACTGGTTCTTTCTGAGTGATACCTGTTACACCCTGTGCATCATCATCATCATCTTCTCTATCATATGGCATATAATACTCCTGTTGTTGTATTTTTGTCTTCGTGTTTGTCTCTGTGTTGGTGTTTGACGTTTCCTTTCTTGTTTTCGTTCTTCCCTTTGTTGTATATCATAATTAGTAATTCCTTCTTTAAATTCTATAAACCGCAATTATTTTTTATTTAAACGACTAATCCCTTTGTTCACTTTATACAACCTATTAACCCAGTCATCGTGTGACATTGTATTTCTTTTATAATCCTCTTTTAAAAAATCTTTTCTCGAATGATAGCTTTAAACAGCAAAATCCCCAAAAGCGTGATAATCATTGGGTTTTAATAATTATTAGTGTTTAAGCCTCATCGGTAAATTTATCCACGAAAGAAGCACCCTTTGTTTTACTAACATCACCCTCTTGTTCTTTATCATCATGTGGTTGTTGTTTATCTCCAGCCATCTGTTTTAACAACGGGAGAATACCCTTGATTCTATCCTCATCGTCAACAATCTCTCCCAATATAGCTTTATCAGTGGTCAATACGGCTTCCTTAGTAGCAGCAGTTACTAGTTTAAATAATTGTTCAGTGCCTGTTGTAAAATCGGTTTGAAATTCTTTTCTTGCTTGCAACTTATTTCTGACAGAGTCTCGAAGCGGAATAAATCTCTTTATTGCGGCTAATAGATCGCGAGCTAATTTAGCTGTTAAGCCTTCACCTACCATTATAAACTAATATATGATCTATATTGTAAGTGAAAAATCCGTGGATGCTCACCCACCCCGAATATTCTTTTTTCAATTTCACGACAGTGTTTTTCATTACTTCCTTGTTCACCAGTGCAAAAAAGTACACATACTTGGAAGAGTATTATAGAATTTTCTCCTATACAAATTTTTCGATCCGTGTGAGTAAGCATACCTGTCTTTAGAATTTATCTCGTTCATTTTTATCAATGGAGCCTATAGAATTTCAACCTATTCAAATTGTCAACACGTAGTGAGTAATCACTTACTTGTATAAAACAGCGTATGCAGTGTACATGTAAGTACATTATTTTTTTATTATTGAACACAAGGTATCAGGATTTTACATATTCCCCTACATCACCACCACCACCTGACCTGGCGTATGGGGCATGATCTTAAATTCTTTTGTGACCTGATCTTTACATGTGTTCCCTACACAACACGCACACACATACACACACAGACACGTACTTACAATTACAATTATTGTACACAAAGTCATACTCGCATACAAACCCCAAGATGTTTGAAATTGCATTAATAATAATAATAATAATAATAATAATAATAATAATAATAATAATAGCGTTTATTTGCAATATTGGCTACTGACCCATGATACATATCCTATGCATCATACGGTACAAATATGTTATAGTGCGTAACAAAAGAAAATCTTATTTATAATAAGTAATATACATGAAAGTAATAAGTATTTCCTTTTCGTTTATATGTGAGATTGAAGTGAATACTGCATAGTAATCAAACAACTGAATTTAAGGTTAACCGTTAAACTTGTGAGGTGCAAGATTTGTGACATTTATTTAAAGTCTTATGTAGCAGTAGTCGTTGATAAGACGGATTCTCTAGTCATTAAAGCTTTTTCACTAAATTGTCGTTTTAATTTTCTTAGTGTCATTGTGCATAAATTACCTAAATTTTTCAAAAGTTGAATTTTTAAATACAAAGTTTGGTAAGTATTATTTTCGTAGTTTGTATTACGTATATAATAATAATAATAATAATAATAATAAGAAGAAGAAGAAGAAGAAGAAGAAGAAGAAGAAGAAGAAGAAGAAGAAGAAGAAGAATAATAATAATAATAATAATAGTAATAATAATAATAATTGTAAAAAGTTTTTAATAATAATCATAATAATAACAATAGCTTCTGCTTCTACAATATGTCGCACAGACATGTTAATTTAGTTATTATAGCACTATCATATGTGGTTCTAACAGTGATGGCAGCATTGTTGATAATAGTAGTAATAGTTGCTTTGAGGTGGCTGCTTTTTTATTTTTGTTGTCAAAAATCATTAGTAGTAGTAATAATTGTAGTAGTTGAAGTAGTAGTAGTATTAGGAATGGTTGTAGTACTAGTAATTGCAACCGCCGTAATAGCCGTTGTCATAAATAAATGAATCATCTGTTTGTATAGGTTACAATTGTAATACTCCCAGAAAATTTCACTACATTTGGCAGTGGAGTGGTTGTGATGGTGATTATGTAAATATTATGGCTAGAAAAAAATAAACATATGACATGAACACGATAAAAAAGCTCAACGATTTCAGCACGATTTTGTTGCGAATACTAATAACTTTTACCTAGATATAGCCTAATTTATCTTATTTAATGATCGTTTTGTTAAGCTAGTAAATGAATAATGTAACCTACCTGGAATCGGAACAGCAAAGTTGACATTAAATAAGCTAAAGATGCAGTTTACGTTTATTGTCCAATATCTTGTTACAAAAATAACTCATTTTCTAAGAAAGTTCATAAAAATTCCCCAGTGTTCTACCCTCCATGCTAAATATATCATTCTTTGAAATGCACTGTACCAAAATAGAGACCACATCAGGGTATTATGATGTGACGACCCGTTAACCGCCTAAAGTAGGCAATGACACACACACGTAACTAAGAAAACTTAACGACCTTCTTTTAATCTAAACAAGCCGTGACAAATACAGACAATATTGCGGCACACTTTGGGGACAAGAACGCTACTCAGTTTGGTTTTTAATGTTGGATGTCCAGTTTACTGCTGTATATATAGTCGGGCTGCTCGCAGATCTTATTTAAATTTAAAGCTGAAAACCCGATAGGATTAACATGATGGGCTACTGTGAGGTCTAATGCAAATTTGACATTATGATGGCATTTTCGTGTCTTATGGAAATTTAACGCTTGGTGTTAAAATAAATATCACTCCTATTAGTAATAGCACAAATGCACACAGAATTTCTTTGATAAAAAGAGAATTCGAACCTAAAACTAAAAATAGAAATACAATTTTTGCACATGTGCACTAAAAACAAAATAATTAAAAATAAAATAAACAAAAATGAAATTAATTAACATTGTAACAAATTCAAGACATCTAAAAAATAATTATTAACTAGATAATATTGTTTATTTACAATAAATGTCATTGTGTGGTAAAATAAAAACATCAAAGTTTTAATGTATGTCCGATAATCCAGTCCAGCCCATGGATGTAAACAGCCTTGAAACGCCCTAGCCATACTTATTTCAAAGCAAGTCCAGTTTTACTAATGGACAGGAAATATTACAATAATGTGTAAATAAATCGAATTTTGTGTAGTTGTAGAATTTTCCTAACTCCTATCATACCAATGTTTCTAGTATAAAGTGTACATAATGTATGTCCCTAACAAATTGAATTCTAAAATGTCTGTTCGACATATGTAGTTTGGTCACTGTTAGGTTCGATGGTTTGTAAATTGATCAAGTTAGGTTCCTCAAAAGAGCTTGTCAAATAGAGCTTTCGTACCAAATGAGAGCTCTGTAAATAGCTAAATGGTAGTAGCCATCAGAAGGGCTTTTTAATGGAGGGTTACGTATAGTACCCAGTCTTCACTCATTCTTGTGTGTCTGCTCATGTGTCCTCATGCCGTCTCTTGTTCCTTTGGGTTGCCCTCCATCTTGGTTGTCTGCGCTGGTGACCTCCGCTATTCTGGGCATCTAGATCTAAACTTTTACCTTACAATTTGAAAATACACTGTGATGTTGTTAAAAAAGTGAATACAGTCCCGTGTGACAGCGTATTGATTCGGATGTGCTTTTCCCGCACTCCTCATGGTTGGAGGTTCGATACCACCTTGTATTTCTGATTTAGCTTAGGTGAATACTGACTAATTGGTATTTGGATGCATCATTGTGCCGCTGGGTCTGATGGTCTTGGTGTTTTCACCACCTATATTCATTTTTTTGGGGCCTTAGGTCTTATACCTTAGTTTGTGTGCAGCCTTGTGCTGCAGGGCCTGATAGTCTTTGGACTTTTAGACTACCTTATAGTGTATAGTTAGGGCCTTAACACGGTTTGTAATTTTTTGTGGTCTGATCTCAGATCATTGTGGTGATGTTTAATTTAGAGTTAACCTTCTGCAAGTAAAACTCCATAGTTTGGTTATCTATGGCTTGAATGAACGAACGTTTAAATATAGTGTTTCGTACACTATGGGACATGTATCACAGTTTAATGCTAGCATAGATAGCTATTTAATTAATCTCGAGGTAGCGAAATAGTGCCAACTCCCAAGTGCTTTAGTGTGTTCACAGAAAACTATTTAATTGGGCCGTCAGATCGAAGTCGCTGAATAGCGTCTATCGAAATGAATGGTTGGACTTTGTTAGTGGGAAAAGACCCGACGCGCCGCACTCACTTCTATTCAGTTAGATATTGTTGATGTCGAAGGCGTGCACTGCACGTGTTTGTGTCCGGTGGTGGAAAAGTTGAAAAGGTGGCTTGTACAGGTTGGCGTGTACGTCGGTCGGTTGTGCTTCCTTGCTCCAGAGTATCTTGGTCAAACGTTTTCCCTATTAATTTGGATAGACTCTCTGCTGTTATGAATCTATAGTGTATACAACCCCGTATGACAGCCTAACTTTGCGGTTTGTCTGCTCCCCTGCCCTGATGAATCGAGGTTCGATACCACCTTATATTTCTTTAAGTTAAGTGGTTAAGTATTTTCTAATTATATTGTTTGGTGCAGCATTGTGTTGCTCTGACTGATGACCTTGGGTTTTTGGTCACCTTATATTCATTATTTTGGGCCCTAGGTCCTATATCTTAGCTTTATGTGCAGCCTTGTGCTGCTGTTTCCTTAGGGTATTTGTATTGCGTTTTTATCTAGACTTGTGTTGCGACCTTGTGTCGCGGGGCCTGATAATCTTTGGTCTTTCAGACTATCTTACGCTTTCTATGTTGGGGCCTTAACACGGGTTGGTTAAAACATTTTATGTACAGGTCTCAGTACACTGATGTCAAAGTTACTTTTTGGTACCTATCGTTCAGTTGGCTGGTTACCTGTTAATGCTGTCAACGAGGCTGTATAAAAGGAAAAGTTAGAGATAGTTATAGAGCAGGGTGTTAGGCCTATACTCATTTACTTCCTGCCATTACGCCTATGCTGATGGTATCATGGCTCGAGTGAACGAACGAATATTAAATTTAAGTGCTTCGGCCACGGTGGGTCATTTAGCACTGTTTTATCCAGCAAAGGCTGTTTATTTGATTTTTTCCTGAGGGTGGGAATGGTGCCGCCTCCCTCAGGCTTTTATGTGTTCATAGAACACTAATTGATTTGGCCGTCAGATCGGAGTCGCTAATTAGCAACTATTGAAGTGAATGGTTGGCTGAAGTGAGTGGGAATAGACCCAGCACACACTCACTCTTATTCATGTCGACTCTGCTGCGTTTTAGATGGACGTGCTCCACACATGTGATTTATGGTGGTGTCCGGCTGTGGGAAAGGCGGAAAGGTGGCTCGGCAAGGTTGGCGTGTACGTCGGTCAGTAGTGCTTCCTTACTCCAAGGCATCTTGGTCTAAGGTTTACCTATTAATTTGGATAGGCTCTGTGCTGTTATGAATCTATAGTGTATACAGCCCCGTATGACAGCCTAATTTTGCGGTTTGTCTGTTCCGTTGCCCCGATGGATAGAAGTTCAATACCACCTTATATTTCTTAAGTTGAGTGGTTAAGTATTGCCTATTGTATTGTTTGGTGCAGCATTGCGCTGCTGTATCTGATGACCTTGGGGTTTTGGTCACTTTATATTCATTGTTTCGGACCCTAGGTCATGCACCTTAACTTTAGATGCAGCGTGTGCTGCTAGGCCTGATAGTCTTGGACTTTTGAATACCTTATTGTATCTAGTTGGGGTATTGCATTGCTGATTTATCTGAAGGTTGTGCTGCGACCATGTGTCGCAGGGTCTGATAGTCTTTGGTCTTTTAGACTACCTTATACTTTCTATGTTGGGGCCATATTACGGGTTGTTGAAACATTTTGTGTACTGGTCTCAGTACACTATTGTAAATCTACTTCTGTGGTACTTATCTCCAAATTGGTTTCAGATGGTTAACTTTTAATGCTGTCAACGAGGCTGACTATATAGACAAAATTAGAGATAGTGGTAGCGGTGGGTGTTAGACCTAGACTACTTTTTTCCCTGTTGTTTACTCCTTATTCTGACAGTGTCATTTGCCCCTCCTACTTGATCTTATTTGATGTTATTAAATATTCAATAGTTATGTATTATCATTGATGCTAATGTTTATTGATGTTTCAGTTGTATTCTCCCTTTGGAGAACCTGCTCTTAGAGTATTTGAGTTGGTTATCCTGTTTCCCATTTATGGACTCTTGGGTTACTGGCCCCTTAATTGTTGGTTTGGTCGCTTAGGTCGCGGTCATGTGGATGATATGTCCAGCGTAGTGTATTTGGGCTTGATAAACATCACCAGTCCACTGACCGTTGCTAGTGCTTCCATTCCATAAGGTGGCTTTTGTTCCTAATTAGAGAATGTTTCCCGTA
The DNA here is from genome assembly GCA_029339505.1 of Unio delphinus. Taxonomy (NCBI): domain Eukaryota; kingdom Metazoa; phylum Mollusca; class Bivalvia; order Unionida; family Unionidae; genus Unio; species Unio delphinus. The sequence goes on from JAQISU010001239.1 coordinate 7,738,438, forward strand.
TTTACCCTATTTTATCTGTTTTGCTTATAATTGATCCTGAAGTTTTTGTTTACTCATAGTGCTTGAGTAAGATGTTCTTTTCCCCAAGTTTTGGATTTTGGGGTTATTCGCCTCTTTATTTTTAGGCTTGGTCGCTTAGGTCGCAGTCATGTGGTCGATAAACCCAGCGTAGTGTAAGTGGACCTGATAAACATTACCGTTCCGTTTCTAGCTGCTTCCATTCCTTAAAGTTCCTTCTATTTTAGTTACTCACTTGGGGGGGGGGGGTATTTTATATTTTTCCTATGAACTCTGTTATTTTAAGGTATTCTATTATGTTCCTATATGTGCCTAGGGTGTTCGTGTTGTCAATTTGAATCCTTTCTGGGTATGTATAAGGGGCGGCTATATTTTGTTGTTTGTTAATTTGTCCCTTTCCTTTTAGGTTCGTTTACAATCGATGAAGATGTGTTGTAAATCTTCTGGGACGTTACAATTGCAGCAATTAATGTTGTGAGGGAAGGGTCCTAATATTTTCCAAAGCTGTTAGCCATTTTGGTTTTCCCTAGTATGAGTCTATTTATTATGGATTGTTCATAGCCTGTGCACCTGGTCGGCTTTCCGATTCTGCTTACTTCCTTAACGGTGTTATGTAATATTCTCCCTCATGGCTCGAATGGACGGATAGTTGAATTAAAGTGGGTCATTTAGCACTGTTTCATCTGTCATATGACAGTTATTTAATTAATCCCGTGGGGAAGGAATTGTGCCACATCCCCATGGGCTTTTCGCATACATTGTATGCTATATAATTTGGTCGCCATGTCGAATCCCTAAAAAGAGACTATGGACATGAATATAAGACCTTCCGGTGAGTGGGAATAGTACAAACTCGCACTCAGCCCTATCAATCAAGTAGAAGGAAGATACTAGAATTGCAATGGCACCGAATAATGACGAGAGAAAAATAGTTTTCTCATATTGTCATATTAACAGCTACTGGTCGCAGAAAAGGAGGAAAAGGTCCCGGAAAGGCAGCCTATGGATGTCGTTCGCCTTGAAACGCCCTAGCCGTACTTATTTCAAATTAGTCCAGTTATACTAATGGCCAAAAAATATACCAATATTGTGTAAGCCACCTGTGCATATGAATCAAATTCTAAAAGATGTAGAATTTTCCTATCACTTAACCATCCAACGTTTCTAGTACATAGTGTACATATAATAAGTCCCTAACAAATTGTGTTCTAAAATGTCTAAGCGACATGTGTAGCTTAGCCACTGTTAGGTTTGAATAGATTGTACATTTGGAGCGTTATTTCCGAAAATGATCAAGTCAGATTTCTCAATAGAACTTGTTCGAATAGAGTTCTCGTGCCAAATGAGAACTCAATAAATAAATGACAATGATGGAGCCCTTAGAAGGGCTGTAAGTCAGACTGGCAGAAGGTGCCCCGTCTGTCCTCCATCTCTGCGAGGAAGGAAACAGTTCTTTCTTCCTCCCTGGATACTCCGGGAAAGTATATTCCGTGGAGAGAGGCGATGTGCTGCGCAGCGTCAAACAGGTGATATAGGGACCTTTCCTCGAATATGTCGTAGTAATGATTCGTACGTATTTTTAAGGCGAAATGCCACTGGTTCTTTCTGAGTGATACCTGTTACACCCTGTGCATCATCATCATCATCTTCTCTATCATATGGCATATAATACTCCTGTTGTTGTATTTTTGTCTTCGTGTTTGTCTCTGTGCTGGTGTTTGACGTTTCCTTTCTTGTTTTCGTTCTTCCCTTTGTTGTATATCATAATTAGTAATTCCTTCTTTAAATTCTATAAACCGCAATTATTTTTTATTTAAACGACTAATCCCTTTGTTCACTTTATACAACCTATTAACCCAGTCATCGTGTGACATTGTATTTCTTTTATAATCCTCTTTTAAAAAATCTTTTCTCGAATGATAGCTTTAAACAGCAAAATCCCCAAAAGCGTGATAATCATTGGGTTTTAATAATTATTAGTGTTTAAGCCTCATCGGTAAATTTATCCACGAAAGAAGCACCCTTTGTTTTACTAACATCACCCTCTTGTTCTTTATCATCATGTGGTTGTTGTTTATCTCCAGCCATCTGTTTTAACAACGGGAGAATACCCTTGATTCTATCCTCATCGTCAACAATCTCTCCCAATATAGCTTTATCAGTGGTCAATACGGCTTCCTTAGTAGCAGCAGTTACTAGTTTAAATAATTGTTCAGTGCCTGTTGTAAAATCGGTTTGAAATTCTTTTCTTGCTTGCAACTTATTTCTGACAGAGTCTCGAAGCGGAATAAATCTCTTTATTGCGGCTAATAGATCGCGAGCTAATTTAGCTGTTAAGCCTTCACCTACCATTATAAACTAATATATGATCTATATTGTAAGTGAAAAATCCGTGGATGCTCACCCACCCCGAATATTCTTTTTTCAATTTCACGACAGTGTTTTTCATTACTTCCTTGTTCACCAGTGCAAAAAAGTACACATACTTGGAAGAGTATTATAGAATTTTCTCCTATACAAATTTTTCGATCCGTGTGAGTAAGCATACCTGTCTTTAGAATTTATCTCGTTCATTTTTATCAATGGAGCCTATAGAATTTCAACCTATTCAAATTGTCAACACGTAGTGAGTAATCACTTACTTGTATAAAACAGCGTATGCAGTGTACATGTAAGTACATTATTTTTTTTATTATTGAACACAAGGTATCAGGATTTTACATATTCCCCTACATCACCACCACCACCTGACCTGGCGTATGGGGCATGATCTTAAATTCTTTTGTGACCTGATCTTTACATGTGTTCCCTACACAACACGCACACACATACACACACAGACACGTACTTACAATTACAATTATTGTACACAAAGTCATACTCGCATACAAACCCCAAGATGTTTGAAATTGCATTAATAATAATAATAATAATAATAATAAAAATAATAATAATAATAGCGTTTATTTGCAATATTGGCTACTGACCCATGATACATATCCTATGCATCATACGGTACAAATATGTTATAGTGCGTAACAAAAGAAAATCTTATTTATAATAAGTAATATACATGAAAGTAATAAGTATTTCCTTTTCGTTTATATGTGAGATTGAAGTGAATACTGCATAGTAATCAAACAACTGAATTTAAGGTTAACCGTTAAACTTGTGAGGTGCAAGATTTGTGACATTTATTTAAAGTCTTATGTAGCAGTAGTCGTTGATAAGACGGATTCTCTAGTCATTAAAGCTTTTTTACTAAATTGTCGTTTTAATTTTCTTAGTGTCATTGTGCATAAATTACCTAAATTTTTCAAAAGTTGAATTTTTAAATACAAAGTTTGGTAAGTATTATTTTCGTAGTTTGTATTACGTATATCATAATAATAATAATAATAATAATAATAATAATAATAATAGTAATAATAATAATGGTAATAATAATAATAATAACAATAATAATAATAATGAGAATAATAATAATAATAATAATAATAATAATAATAATAATAATAATAATTGTAAAAAGTTTTTAATAATAATCATAATAATAACAATAGCTTCTGCTTCTACAATATGTCGCACAGACATGTTAATTTAGTTATTATAGCACTATCATATGTGGTTCTAACAGTGATGGCAGCATTGTTGATAATAGTAGTAATTGTTGCTTTGAGGTGGCTGCTTTTTTATTTTTGTTGTCAAAAATCATTAGTAGTAGTAGTAATTGTAGTAGTTGAAGTAGTAGTATTAGGAATGGTTGTAGTACTAGTAATTGCAACCGCCGTAATAGCCGTTGTCATAAATAAATAAATCATCTGTTTGTATAGGTTACAATTGTAATACTCCCAGAAAATTTCACTACATTTGGCAGTGGAGTGGTTGTGATGGTGATTATGTAAATATTATGGCTAGAAAAAAATAAACATATGACATGAACACGATAAAAAAGCTCAACGATTTCAGCACGATTTTGTTGCGAATACTAATAACTTTTACCTAGATATAGCCTAATTTATCTTATTTAATGATCGTTTTGTTAAGCTAGTAAATGAATAATGTAACCTACCTGGAATCGGAACAGCAAAGTTGACATTAAATAAGCTAAAGATGCAGTTTACGTTTATTGTCCAATATCTTGTTACAAAAATAACTCATTTTCTAAGAAAGTTCATAAAAATTCCCCAGTGTTCTACCCTCCATGCTAAATATATCATTCTTTGAAATGCACTGTACCAAAATAGAGACCACATCAGGGTATTATGATGTGACGACCCGTTAACCGCCTAAAGTAGGCAATGACACACACACGTAACTAAGAAAACTTAACGACCTTCTTTTAATCTAAACAAGCCGTGACAAATACAGACAATATTGCGGCACACTTTGGGGACAAGAACGCTACTCAGTTTGGTTTTTAATGTTGGATGTCCAGTTTACTGCTGTATATATAGTCGGGCTGCTCGCAGATCTTATTTAAATTTAAAGCTGAAAACCCGATAGGATTAACATGATGGGCTACTGTGAGGTCTAATGCAAATTTGACATTATGATGGCATTTTCGTGTCTTATGGAAATTTAACGCTTGGTGTTAAAATAAATATCACTCCTATTAGTAATAGCACAAATGCACACAGAATTTCTTTGATAAAAAGAGAATTCGAACCTAAAACTAAAAATAGAAATACAATTTTTGCACATGTGCACTAAAAACAAAATAATTAAAAATAAAATAAACAAAAATGAAATTAATTAACATTGTAACAAATTCAAGACATCTAAAAAATAATTATTAACTAGATAATATTGTTTATTTACAATAAATGTCATTGTGTGGTAAAATAAAAACATCAAAGTTTTAATGTATGTCCGATAATCCAGTCCAGCCCATGGATGTAAACAGCCTTGAAACGCCCTAGCCATACTTATTTCAAAGCAAGTCCAGTTTTACTAATGGACAGGAAATATTACAATAATTTGTAAATAAATCGAATTTTGTGTAGTTGTAGAATTTTCCTAACTCCTATCATACCAATGTTTCTAGTATAAAGTGTACATAATGTATGTCCCTAACAAATTGAATTCTAAAATGTCTGTTCGACATATGTAGTTTGGTCACTGTTAGGTTCGATGGTTTGTAAATTGATCAAGTTAGGTTCCTCAAAAGAGCTTGTCAAATAGAGCTTTCGTACCAAATGAGAGCTCTGTAAATAGCTAAATGGTAGTAGAAATCAGAAGGGCTTTTTAATGGAGGGTTACGTATAGTACCCAGTCTTCACTCATTCTTGTGTGTCTGCTCATGTGTCCTCATGCCGTCTCTTGTTCCTTTGGGTTGCCCTCCATCTTGGTTGTCTGCGCTGGTGACCTCCGCTATTCTGGGCATCTAGATCTAAACTTTTACCTTACAATTTGAAAATACACTGTGATGTTGTTAAAAAAGTGAATACAGTCCCGTGTGACAGCGTATTGATTCGGATGTGCTTTTCCCGCACTCCTCATGGTTGGAGGTTCGATACCACCTTGTATTTCTGATTTAGTTTAGGTGAATACTGACTAATTGGTATTTGGATGCATCATTGTGCCGCTGGGTCTGATGGTCTTGGTGTTTTCACCAACTATATTCATTTTTTTGGGGCCTTGGGTCTTATACCTTAGTTTGTGTGCAGCCTTGTGCTGCAGGGCCTGATAGTCTTTGGACTGTTAGACTACCTTATAGTGTATAGTTAGGGCCTTAACACGGTTTGTAATTTTTTGTGGTCTGATCTCAGATCATTGTGGTGATGTTTAATTTAGAGTTAACCTTCTGCAAGTAAAACTCCATATTTTGGTTATCTATGGCTCGAATGAACGAACGTTTAAATATAGTGTTTCGTACACTATGGGACATGTATCACAGTTTAATGCTAGCATAGATAGCTATTTAATTAATCTCGAGGTAGCGAAATAGTGCCAACTCCCAAGTGCTTTAGTGTGTTCACAGAAAACTATTTAATTGGGCCGTCAGATCGAAGTCGCTGAATAGCGTCTATCGAAATGAATGGTTGGACTTTGTTAGTGGGAAAAGACCCGACGCGCCGCACTCACTTCTATTCAGTTAGATATTGTTGATGTCGAAGGCGTGCACTGCACGTGTTTGTGTCCGGTGGTGGAAAAGTTGAAAAGGTGGCTTGTACAGGTTGGCGTGTACGTCGGTCGGTTGTGCTTCCTTGCTCCAGAGTATCTTGGTCAAACGTTTTCCCTATTAATTTGGATAGACTCTCTGCTGTTATGAATCTATAGTGTATACAACCCCGTATGACAGCCTAACTTTGCGGTTTGTCTGCTCCCCTGCCCTGATGAATCGAGGTTCGATACCACCTTATATTTCTTTAAGTTAAGTGGTTAAGTATTTTCTAATTATATTGTTTGGTGCAGCATTGTGTTGCTCTGACTGATGACCTTGGGTTTTTGGTCACCTTATATTCATTATTTTGGGCCCTAGGTCCTATATCTTAGCTTTATGTGCAGCCTTGTGCTGCTGTTTCCTTAGGGTATTTGTATTGCGTTTTTATCTAGACTTGTGTTGCGACCTTGTGTCGCGGGGCCTGATAATCTTTGGTCTTTCAGACTATCTTATGCTTTCTATGTTGGGGCCTTAACACGGGTTGGTTAAAACATTTTATGTACAGGTCTCAGTACACTGATGTCAAAGTTACTTTTTGGTACCTATCGTTCAGTTGGCTGGTTACCTGTTAATGCTGTCAACGAGGCTGTATATAAAGAAAAGTTAGAGATAGTTATAGAGCAGGGTGTTAGGCCTATACTCATTTACTTCCTGCCATTACGCCTATGCTGATGGTATCATGGCTCGAGTGAACGAACGAATATTAAATTTAAGTGCTTCGGCCACGGTGGGTCATTTAGCACTGTTTTATCCAGCAAAGGCTGTTTATTTGATTTTTTCCTGAGGGTGGGAATGGTGCCGCCTCCCTCAGGCTTTTATGTGTTCATAGAACACTAATTGATTTGGCCGTCAGATCGGAGTCGCTAATTAGCAACTATTGAAGTGAATGGTTGGCTGAAGTGAGTGGGAATAGACCCAGCACACACTCAGTCTTATTCATGTCGACTCTGCTGCGTTTTAGATGGACGTGCTCCACACATGTGATTTATGGTGGTGTCCGGCTGTGGGAAAGGCGGAAAGGTGGCTCGGCAAGGTTGGCGTGTACGTCGGTCAGTAGTGCTTCCTTACTCCAAGGCATCTTGGTCTAAGGTTTACCTATTAATTTGGATAGGCTCTGTGCTGTTATGAATCTATAGTGTATACAGCCCCGTATGACAGCCTAATTTTGCGGTTTGTCTGTTCCGTTGCCCCGATGGATAGAAGTTCAATACCACCTTATATTTCTTAAGTTGAGTGGTTAAGTATTGCCTATTGTATTGTTTGGTGCAGCATTGCGCTGCTGTATCTGATGACCTTGGGGTTTTGGTCACTTTATATTCATTGTTTCGGACCCTAGGTCATGCACCTTAACTTTAGATGCAGCGTGTGCTGCTAGGCCTGATAGTCTTGGACTTTTGAATACCTTATTGTATCTAGTTGGGGTATTGCATTGCTGATTTATCTGAAGGTTGTGCTGCGACCATGTGTCGCAGGGTCTGATAGTCTTTGGTCTTTTAGACTACCTTATACTTTCTATGTTGGGGCCATATTACGGGTTGTTGAAACATTTTGTGTACTGGTCTCAGTACACTATTGTAAATCTACTTCTGTGGTACTTATCTCCAAATTGGTTTCAGATGGTTAACTTTTAATGCTGTCAACGAGGCTGACTATATAGACAAAATTAGAGATAGTGGTAGCGGTGGGTGTTAGACCTAGACTACTTTTTTCCCTGTTGTTTACTCCTTATTCTGACAGTGTCATTTGCCCCTCCTACTTGATCTTATTTGATGTTATTAAATATTCAATAGTTATGTATTATCATTGATGCTAATGTTTATTGATGTTTCAGTTGTATTCTCCCTTTGGAGAACCTGCTCTTAGAGTTTTTGAGTTGGTTATCCTGTTTCCCATTTATGGACTCTTGGGTTACTGGCCCCTTAATTGTTGGTTTGGTCGCTTAGGTCGCGGTCATGTGGATGATATGTCCAGCGTAGTGTATTTGGGCTTGATAAACATCACCAGTCCACTGACCGTTGCTAGTGCTTCCATTCCATAAGGTGGCTTTTGTTCCTAATTAGAGAATGTTTCCCGTATTTACCCTATTTTATCTGTTTTGCTTATAATTGATCCTGAAGTTTTTGTTTACTCATAGTGCTTGAGTAAGATGTTCTTTTCCCCAAGTTTTGGATTTTGGGGTTATTCGCCTCTTTATTTTTAGGCTTGATCGCTTAGGTCGCAGTCATGTGGTCGATAAACCCAGCGTAGTGTAAGTGGACCTGATAAACATTACCGTTCCGTTTCTAGCTGCTTCCATTCCTTAAAGTTCCTTCTATTTTAGTTACTCACTTGGGGGGGGGGGTATTTTATATTTTTCCTATGAACCCTGTTATTTTAAGGTATTCTATTATGTTCCTATATGTGCCTAGGGTGTTCGTGTTGTCAATTTGAATCCTTTCTGGGTATGTATAAGGGGCGGCTATATTTTGTTGTTTGTTAATTTGTCCCTTTCCTTTTAGGTTCGTTTACAATCGATGAAGATGTGTTGTAAATCTTCTGGGACGTTACAATTGCAGCAATTAATGTTGTGAGGGAAGGGTCCTATTATTTTCCAAAGCTGTTAGCCATTTTGGTTTTCCCTAGTATGAGTCTATTTATTATGGATTGTTCATAGCCTGTGCACCTGGTCGGCTTTCTGATTCTGCTTACTTCCTTAACGGTGTTATGTAATATTCTCCCTCATGGCTCGAATGGACGGATAGTTGAATTAAAGTGGGTCATTTAGCACTGTTTCATCTGTCATATGACAGTTATTTAATTAATCCCGTGGGGAAGGAATTGTGCCACATCCCCATGGGCTTTTCGCATACATTGTATGCTATATAATTTGGTCGCCATGTCGAATCCCTAAAAAGAGACTATGGACATGAATATAAGACCTTCCGGTGAGTAGGAATAGTACAAACTCGCACTCAGCCCTATCAATCAAGTAGAAGGAAGATACTAGAATTGCAATGGCACCGAATAATGACGAGAGAAAAATAGTTTTCTCATATTGTCATATTAACAGCTACTGGTCGCAGAAAAGGAGGAAAAGGTCCCGAAAGGCAGCCTATGGATGTCGTTCGCCTTGAAACGCCCTAGCCGTACTTATTTCAAATTAGTCCAGTGATATTAATGGACAAAAAATATACCAATATTGTGTAAGCCACCTGTGCATATGAATCAAATTCTAAAAGATGTAGAATTTTCCTATCACTTAACCATCCAATGTTTCTAGTACATAGTGTACGTATAATAAGTCCCTAACAAATTGTGTTCTAAAATGTCTAAGCGACATGTGTAGCTTAGTCACTGTTAGGTTTGAATAGATTGTACATTTGGAGCGTTATTTCCGAAAATGATCAAGTCAGATTTCTCAATAGAACTTGTTCGAATATAGTTCTCGTGCCAAATGAGAACTCAATAAATAAATGACAATGATGGAGCCCTTAGAAGGGCTGTAAGTCAGACTGGCAGAAGGTGCCCCGTCTGTCCTCCATCTCTGCGAGGAAGGAAACAGTTCTTTCTTCCTCCCTGGATACTCCGGGAAAGTATATTCCGTGGAGAGAGGCGATGTGCTGCGCAGCGTCAAACAGGTGATATAGGGACCTTTCCTCGAATATGTCGTAGTAATGATTCGTACGTATTTTTAAGGCGAAATGCCACTGGTTCTTTCTGAGTGATACCTGTTACACCCTGTGCATCATCATCATCATCTTCTCTATCATATGGCATATAATACTCCTGTTGTTGTATTTTTGTCTTCGTGTTTGTCTCTGTGTTGGTGTTTGACGTTTCCTTTCTTGTTTTCGTTCTTCCCTTTGTTGTATATCATAATTAGTAATTCCTTCTTTAAATTCTATATATCGCAATTATTTTTTATTTAAACAACTAATCCCTTTGTTCACTTTATACAACCTATTAACCCAGTCATCGTGTGACATTGTATTTCTTTTATAATCCTCTTTTAAAAAATCTTTTCTCGAATGATAGCTTTAAACAGCAATATCCCCAAAAGCGTGATAATCATTGGGTTTTAATAATTATTAGTGTTTAAGCCTCATCGGTAAATTTATCCACGAAAGAAACACCCTTTGTTTTACTAACATCACCCTCTTGTTCTTTATCATCATGTGGTTGTTGTTTATCTCCAGCCATCTGTTTTAACAACGGGAGAATACCCTTGATTCTATCCTCATCGTCAACAATCTCTCCCAATATAGCTTTATCAGTGGTCAATACGGCTTCCTTAGTAGCAGCAGTTACTAGTTTAAATAATTGTTCAGTGCCTGTTGTAAAATCGGTTTGAAATTCTTTTCTTGCTTGCAACTTATTTCTGACAGAGTCTCGAAGCGGAATAAATCTCTTTATTGCGGCTAATAGATCGCGAGCTAATTTAGCTGTTAAGCCTTCACCTACCATTATAAACTAATATATGATCTATATTGTAAGTGAAAAATCCGTGGATGCTCACCCACCCCGAATATTCTTTTTTCAATTTACGACAGTGTTTTTCATTACTTCCTTGTTCACCAGTGCAAAAAAGTACACATACTTGGAAGAGTATTATAGAATTTTCTCCTATACAAATTTTTCGATCCGTGTGAGTAAGCATACCTGTCTTTAGAATTTATCTCGTTCATTTTTATCAATGGAGCCGATAGAATTTCAACCTATTCAAATTGTCAACACGTAGTGAGTAATCACTTACTTGTATAAAACAGCGTATGCAGTGTACATGTAAGTACATTATTTTTTTATTATTGAACACAAGGTATCAGGATTTTACATATTCCCCTACATCACCACCACCACCTGACCTGGCGTATGGGGCATGATCTTAAATTCTTTTGTGACCTGATCTTTACATGTGTTCCCTACACAACACGCACACACATACACACACAGACACGTACTTACAATTACAATTATTGTACACAAAGTCATACTCGCATACAAACCCCAAGATGTTTGAAATTGCATTAAAAATAATAATAATAATAATAATAATAATAATAATAATAACAAATATATATATATATATATATATATATATATATATATACATATATATATAAATTTTAAAAGTAAAAATAATAATAATAATAATAATAATAATAATAATAATAATAATAATAATAATAATAATTCATGTACCAAAAGTTGATAATAGGGTCCACTTTCTTTTAAACTCGTCACTTCTGTTATTCGCTTTGGCGACATATTTTTCCAGCGTTTTATATGATAAAACACAAATTTTATAATAGGCAAGATTTGGGCTTTTTGATGCACAACGTGACCTGTATATAACATATTTTGCAAGCAAAATTAGGAAGTTAATTAGATCATCAAAGTTGTTATTTCCTATAAAGACATCTTTTCGTGTAATTCTAAAATTTGGGTCATAAGTTTGGATCCATTCTACCAACAGTTTCCAAAAGTTTTCAGTAACTAAACAGTCATAAAATAAGTGCTCAATTTCTTCTATTCCCTCATTACAAAAGGTACATTTATCATTATCACTTAAATTAATCTTTTTTAGAAACTGGTTTGTGGCAATATTTCTGTGGAGAAATCTAAAGTTAAAGCTAATCAGTTTTGTGTCTTTTGTACAAAATCTAGCCGAAACAAAAGAGTTGGTCCATTCATTTGTACCAATCGCACACTCTAGCTGTCTGGACCAAGTTTAATGTTTACCATTTGGTTTTATTATTTTGGTTCTTATCAGGTCTTTATAGATAAATTTATTCTTTGCTCTTACCCTAAGGAGAGATGTTTTGTCCAAGCTACAAGAAAACTATTTCCACTTTCAAAGAAAGTTTTAATTTTCTTTTTCCACATCACTGAGATCTTTGAAATAAGAGCAAAGTACTCTATGAAATTATTTGTTTTTGTTTTTTTTATTATTTCATCAAAACTTAATAGAGACCCTTGTGCATCAAAAAGATGTTGAATAATTACAATACCGTTTATTCTCCACCATGTGTATGATTTAAAATTATCTACAGTCACTAAATTAAGAATATCTTGAGACAAGTATTCATTGACAGTAGATGGTTCATTTTTCCATTGAGATAACGCATAAATAACATCACGCCAAAAAATATTTTTAATTAATTTAGAAATTACTTTTAATTTAGTTTTTTCTAATGAAAGTACCAGCATGCTCTCCAAATTTTCCAAATATTTGTTCAGAAACAAGTTTTTGCAATAAGCCATATTCGTTTATTAGGAGGCGCCTAATCCAGGAAAGTTTTATATAACACACAAATGAATGCAAGTGAATCATATTTAATCCCCCTTCCTCAAAAGAAGCTATAAGTGGGTCTCTTTTAACTCTCTCAGTTTTACTGCCCCAATAAACTAGAAAAATAATGTATTCAGTTTAGATTGAAATTCTATGTTGGAGCGTTAATGGTTGGTTCACCAGATACCGAAAATCTTCGATTTTTAAACTCAGAATGATTTTAACCGAGTCAAGTGAGGAGTTCTTTAATTCTTTTATAATAATAGTGCTTAAGCTCTCTGTATCGCTTACCACTGCAACTGAGACACAACTGCGACTTAACCCGCTACCTACCCCACATCGTATACAAGGTCCCGGCCCAAACCTCCACGCTGTCCGCTTTGTGAGTGATATCCGCAGAATTTATTTCTGCATGCTTTGTTACAGACAGGTACTGATCATATCATAAGCCATTTGCAATGATTCATAATATACATAATTCTTTATTTAAATACTTGTTTTAATTATAATATGGAGGAGTTCGTGAGATTATCGAATAAAAAACCCTAGAAAAATGCTAAATTCAATCTTGATAGAGTCTCTGTAGATGTACCAAAGGGTCTAATAAGTGATAGAAGCATGATAGGTCAAATCCATGATGCATTTAATGAATTCAAGCGCGATGGAGCATCTCACTAATGGGCAACATTTTGAATCGATGGTAGTGTTGATACTACCATGAATGAAGAAAGAGCAGCAGTGATAATCTCACATCTTGACCATATAAAGTATTTTTTAAAGTGAAATTCATTATCAGTTCAGAAACTGGAAATTGGATTATACGCGACAAATTTGAAACATTCTGAAAAATAAAGGAACTGTCACTCTGAGTCAAGATGCCAAACCAGGAACGCTGACTGGGATTGACAAACCGCATTACGTGAGAGCTTATCCTGTAACCGCGGTTGTTTATGGGATCTATCCGATAATTGACAAACCGAGTATTAAAAAATTAAAACAAATGAAACATTCGTCGCTGAATTGTGTAGCAGAACGAATAATAGAGCATTTTACAAATGCGCTGCGTGGAAACAAATTAAATGATCTAAGATGTAAAAAAATAAACGAATGAAGTTTAACAGTCCGGGAGAGAGATGCAACAATTCAAAACGTAGCTGAACTAGAAAATATACTAAAATTCCCAATAATCGTAACGACGATAACAGGTGAGGTATTATATGAACCGAAATATAAATCGAGAGGATTTCCAATCAAAATTATTGACCATAATGCACATGATTGGACCTCCGCGGTAACAATATTTCCGCGGTATAAAACCATAAAATATCTACCTGTGGAATTCTCTCTAGGAGAATTCTCTGAGGAGAAATTATTTGATTTTATTTATCGGTCAAGTAGAAACGATCCTATATCAGTGTATTTATTTCATAGTTTTGAAAACGAAGAGGGTAAATTCGATAAATTTGTAAAACCCAACGGCGAAATATATCGTACTGAAGCTCTTCACAACGAAATGAGAAAACTAGCTCGTGGTTTTTCAACGGATTACAACGAACAATTACTAACAAACTGTTTTACAATCCCGTCAGCTGCAGCTCATTTCGCGAGAAAGAAAAATATGTGGAAACCAGCAAGAGCTGAATTTCTCACAGATATACAATGAAGCTGTGTTACATATGGTCATGGTGGATTATGGAATACAAAATATGAACCAGAAAGTGTTATTTCAGTTGATATAATTGCGTATTATTCAGGGAGTTTTCTCGGATACGGAGAATGCTCTGAGTATTTTAAACGATTTGGACATCGCACACACGAAATGGCCCGTGTTGCATTTAATGGGCCACTACCCGTTTTTGATCTAACCGGATTCTCTTGTGTGGTATCATTTGAATTGGCTAAAGGTCTTCATCCGTGTTGTTATGTTTGGTTTGGTAGACATATCTCTGAAAAAAACTGGATGCCAATAGTGTTATTACGGTATATGATTGATTCTAAAATGCAGATATCGCTGATTGTCAGTGAAGCAATTATATCATATCGGAAACAAACTGAAGTCTGGTTACCACAACCCGATAGTCTAGATAGCATAATATGCGAAAACAAACAAAATATTTCCTAATCTCGACAAAGAATACAGGTGGTCCAAGAAAATTTCTGAAGTTAAAAATAAACATGCAAAAGATCTCGGTAGAAGAATAATTAGTAAATTGACTCAGGGTGGAAAACATTACGACTACAAACGGTGTTATTCACGATTAATTATAGATGACGTTGAATTCGATTTTATAATCGACGATGCAACATCAAAGGGTGTATATGTCAATCGTAAAGAAGCCTTCTTGTCCGATGGAACAAAAGTCGGTACAATTGTTACTTACACAAATGGAGATAATATTCAATATAGCCATCTAAGAACTTCTATGCTAGCTTATGCTTCTATCAATTTGCTATCTATCATAAATAGATTTCCTGACACGGCGGTTAGAGTCGCCACTGATTCTTTCTACTTAGATGTAAAACATCGAGAACCAGTGGCTGAATTCACTAATTTAGACGAGAGTTGGGGATCATGGAGAATTAAAAAGGAAATACTGCGTGATTATTCTAAATCAGCAGATGTTACAATTGAAAATAATTACTTGACAAATAATCAGATATCAGAACTATCTAATGCACCTTCGATATCCGATCCAATATGTAGATATAAAACCAGTTATCTAAACGGCTGTGGTGGGTCAGGGATGACGACTCGTGCAATCGCATTATTTCATAAATGAAATCAAACATGATTATGCTAACACCAATACACAGACTTGCTTAAGAGATCAAACAGCGAGGAATTAATGCTTGCACTTATCATAGTTTCTTTCGATGGAAAGGTGACGAATGGACTCCTGATCGAATGGGCGAGAAATATATTCCTGAAATCATCATTTGGGATGAGAAATGCACATTGTCATAAGATGTATTACAAAGGTTTCTCGAGTGGTTATTGCTAGCGAATACAAAAGTGATAATGTGTGGCGATCATGGTCAACCACCACCACTTGTCGGTTTGTCTCCACATGATTGGCTAAAGAATTTTGTAGATTATTATGACGAAATTAATACTGATCATAGATCACTTGATAAACAATTATGTGAGTTCAAGAAACTAATTAGATTATAACTGGATAGAATCCAGTGTGAAATAGCGCGTGAAATAATTTCAGAAACCCCATTAAACGACTTCTGGGAAGCGTGTACACCAAACAATTTGATAGTGGCAAGTAGAAGGTTAGTCAGAGACACACTTCAGATGAAGTTATTTGACTTGCATAAAGAAACATTTGCAACACTTCCAGTGCCATTGTGCTATAGGTTCAAGGATACACGAACACAGAATATCGAAGTTGATATTCCTGGTCTGACAGAGTCAAGGGAGAAAATTCTCGTAGTAAATGATATTGTGCTAGTTGATATCGGTGTTGTCGAAGATGCATTGCGTGCCGAAAAATCCCCGTGGACGCTAGGATACGCAGCGACGATATTTTCTTCACAGGGATTGGCTATATCAGATACAATTGTCTGGATCATAGATAATCGCATCGAGTGATCAAATTTGGTTTATCTTGCAGTGTCCAGAGTAAGAAGAATAAATCAACTTCGAAGAGTTGTTTTAGATTATAATGACATAACAATAAATGATATTGTCAGCGATGATATAATCAGAGAAAAAAAACTCTCTGGTTATAAACAATAGAACAAAAAAAATAAAGAATTTGATATTGAGAATGAATTAATAATTAAACTTAAACAACAACAGAATAATCACTGCGCGAGTTGTAATTGTATAATGAGTTGGTGTTGGTCGGATAAACATCCCCGCCAATTTACCGTAGACAGAAAAATTTGCAGCGTACCTCATATCAGAGATAATGTGATGTTGACTTGTCTTGCGTGCAACAGACGAAGAGGTGCAAGTTAAGACAACGCGGTGGTAATTGAGTGTCCTCGGGTATCAATTGTAATTGTTAAAGAGTAAATCCCCGAGGAGCAGTTGAATCCAATCTATAGACTGGCTGTCTAACCGTGGATCGTGTCATGCTAGATATTTTATGTGCGGTAATGCTCCAAATAGGATCAGTACCTCTTTTTTGCTACCGTCAAGCTCTCCTGGTTCATATAAATACCTCACAGTGACATTGCCGAGAATTGCTTGTTTTGAAAAATCATGTTGTGGTTGTACGGGTATGTACTTATTTTAAAATCGCGTTGCAAGGTTTTATATTAACTGTTCGAGTAAACTCATTATTTAGCTCAGTTATTACGCCTGGTAATATCTTGATCCATTCACGAGATCGTTTATCCTGAATAAATTCTTTCGCGTATTGATATCCAAATAACCGCTCAGCAAGTGTCCGATTAAATCGTTCAACAATCGCCTGATCGCGATGTAATGCAGTATGTCGCTCAGCAAGCGTTCGATTAAATCGTTCAATAATTGCCTGATCGCGATGTAGTGCAGTATGTCCTGGTCTGATGGTGACATTATGATGCTTCATTGTTGATAACACTGCACCCTAACATTAGTTTCCAGGATCAACTTGTAATAGATTTGGCCAATGCAGAGGACCCCTACAATAAATCCTTTCAAACGCAGAACATACTTCAGTTGATGATTTGTTTTTAATGGCTCTGCTTGTTTGTATCGACTCGCAACATCAACTACAGTTAGTGCGTATTTGTAAACACGATCATGCGGCAGAAATAATATATCAGCTTGATGAACTTCATTAGGTACGCTGACATCAAAATGGGAGAAATTAATTTGTTTTAGGTGGTAGATAAAATTGCCATATCGCCTGTTTGGATAACCAATCCGCTGCAGTGGTATTTTTCACTTTTGCGGCGCTAGCGAGTTTACCGATTGCTGCTTTACCCCTCCAGTATCCTTTTGGAGAATAATAAATAGATTCCATGATGTTATTAATTACCAGCACCCAGCATTAATTTACCTTTCATCGCCTATGTTATCAACCATGAAGACAACTTTTCTTTGGATGATTTATTAGTGATAGGATTCAACGCATGAATTAATTTCACATCTACGATATGTCTGTTTTGCAGATTGCTGCTTTTTGTAAGCAACATCATGAGCATGACACGCCTTATCAATAGCGTTTATTGGATACTCACCGAGTTTGAGTTGGTTTTGATCATCGAGTCGGATATCTAGTCTGGTCCAGGGTCCACAATAACTATATCTTGGAAGGTGCTTTTCTCCCGGATATTTTGCCCATGGAGTTCCCGGTAATTTTACTAACTTGGCTACAATATTACTTTCTCGCTTTTTTTAAAACATCTCCAGATTGCAGTGAAACAAATCTAAATGTTTTGTTACCAGCAAGCGCTGATCTGTTATTTTAGTTGTAATTGTTGCCACGTCGTTTGTGCTAGTACGCTTCTTACATTTCACACAATATAGATCCATAATTTATATATAATAACATGAATGTAATTGACTTTTCAGGGACTAAAACAAGAGAACCAGTTAAGCATCATGCAGCGCTACCAAATTCTATTCGCATGATTATAATCGGACCATCTGGAAGCGGCAAGACGCAATTGCTGCTTAATTTAATAACTAGATGGATGAAATGGGACAAGCTGTATTTGGTAGCCCCGAGTGTAGACGATCAGCGATGCTATGAGGTGTTAAAGGATTTTAACTAGAAAGCAAACTCGAAAATCGAGGAGGATATTATTGAATTTATAACCGATATGGAAGCACCGAATATTGATGATACTTATGGAAGTATTAACAATTTTGTCGTCTATGATGATGTCATGTAAGACAATCAAAAAAATCCCTCTAGGATATTTTCCTGAGCCAAGCATAAATATACCGATGTGATATATTTCACTCAACGATACACTCAAATACCAAAAGTGATCAGAGATAACTGCAATATTCTTGCTGTATTAAATGGAGTTGACACACATACGCTACGAAATATTTGGCAAACTTGGTGCGGCGGCGATATGGATTATAATCTTTTTAGAAATTTCTTTAGTCGCGCTCAGTCAGTTCCACATGGATTTGTAACGATACATTTACACGATTTTCGGACACGATATCGTATCGGACTTGATCAACTATTCGGTTGAAATCGTGAAAAGGATTTTTAACCCCTTAGCAGCAGAGGGGCGCGAGAAAGACTTTGGCGTCTTTTTTTCTTTTTTTCGATTTCGAGAAAGCATTAGTTAGCCAAATGGACGTTTCTATAAAAGGACTTTGGAGGAAGCCTTAGTTTGCCAAATTGACTCCTCTACAAAGTTGGTCTGTTCGCCATCTCTGCTGCTTCGCCTGTTTGGATAACCAATCCGCCGCGGTGGTATTTTTCACCTTTGCGGAGCTAGGGAGTTTACCGATTACTTTTTTACCCCTCCAGTAAATATCCTCTTGGGGAATAATAAATAGATTCAATGATGTTATCAATTACCAGCAAAATCGGGGTATACAAGAAGTGTAATAAATTAATTGGCGGCCTCGTGATCATAAAATAAATATTAATGGATATTATGATTTTGGACCTGTATACAAATTCATTTCACAGAAGGTCCCTCGTGATCATAATAAAACAACTGAAGACAATTACCAACATTTGTATCACCATCACTAGCAACCGACGAACTAAACAAATTACTTAACGACCTAATCAACGACAATTATACTAAAATTGTTGAATCAGGAGAAAAATATATCCATCAGCATATTCTTAACATAACAATGGTCCAATTTCGTCGTCCAATTTCACCCCAACGTTTAAATATAACATCAACGATTGCAGATCATCTTGTATATGATGTAATTGATGGTAGTTATCAAGCAAATCACTGGTTTTGTCAACACAGTGGCCATTCTCAATATTAGTTACTTAGTTGTAATTGTTCACATCCTTGTTGAGAAGCAGTTGACTTTCATTTGTATATTGCAAGTCTACCCATGGATCTTATTTCGCTGAATGTGCAATTAACATTCCAAATAGAATCAGTCGCTCTTTTGTTACTTATTTCAACTTCACCGGATTCATATAAATATCTTATATTTACATTACTTAATACTGGTTGCTTTGAAACGTCATGTCTTTGTATTGTATATGTTTGCTTTTATTCTTCAAAATCGCATTAATGGGTTTCATAGCAGTTGCACGTATAACCTCATTATTTGATGCAGCTACCACACTTGGTAGTCTTGCAGCCCATTCACGAGATCTCATCTAATTTTGAACTATTTTCTTTGTATATTGATATCCAAATAACCGCTCAGCATGTGTTTGATTAAATCATGCACGGATTGCCTGATCACGATGAATTGCGGTATGTCCTCGTCTGACTTTGACGTCACGTTTTCTCATCAGAGATGATACTGCACCAAGAATTTATTTGCCAGGATCAACTTCTAGTAGTTGTGGATATCGCAAGGGTCCTCAGTGATAAACTCATCAAAAGCTAATACAACTTCATCGGACAGCTTAGTTGATATCAGTTTTCTTTATATCTAATCGCAACGTAAAAAACAGTCAACGCGTATTTGTATGTATATTGGCGTCTACCAATTTTGATAGTATCAAGTGGTAAAAATAAAATATCAGCCTGATGAACTCTATTAGGAGCGCTGACATCAATATGTGCGTGATGAATTTGTTTAGGTAGTGGTAGCTAAATTTGCCATAATGCCTGTCAAGCTAACAATTTTGCACCAACATAACGAGAAACATTGGCAGCATCGGCGAGTTTGCTAATCTATGCCCTATCCCTCCAATATCCTCTTGGACTATCATAAATAGATTCCATTATTTAATAGTTCGTTGATTAATTACCAGCTCCGAATAATAATCTATCTTTCATTGCAGATTTCAATGCCAATCTAGATATTTTTTCTCTTAAAGATGCATCTTTTAATGCGTGAATTAATTCCACATCTGCAATTTCTTTTATGGAAAGCGGTGCTTTATACCCAGCATCAGTAATATGACACAGTTTATCAATATAATTATCGGCTATTCACCAGAGTTTGCTTGATTTTATTTACTAAATCGAATATCATGTCAGGTCCGCAATACATTTATCCAGAAAGATGCTTTTCAAGAGGATATTGATTCCAAGTGATTCCTGGTAAGTTTCCTTATAAAGTAGCGATATCACCGCCGATTTTACTGGTAGAATTCTTTTTTTAAATTTGTACCACATTTGACACATTTAGCATGTACGTACCTGTCTTTTATATTTTGTTTTTATTGATGTCAATTTACTTGTAGGGGTGTGTAAAGAGGCAAATTTATGGCTATCTATTAATAATCCATTAGGTGAGGCCAGAGAACCATTGGTTAGATATATGGAGCCAAGCCCGTGTCAGTGGGTGTTCTGTCTAATATAGTGATGTGTTCATTTAGAGTGGGACCGTTGTTACTGATTAGAACCTTTGTTTATTCAGCAGTCAAACTGACTACTAGGGACATTGTAAGGTTCCATTTTCACGAAAAAGTGTCAGACTTGAGAAAACTCAGAGATTTTGTTACTTAAAAAGGGCTGGGTCAAGCTGAACAGACGTAAGCGACTCGGGAATAAAGCGTGGGAAAAGACAATTGATTCTGATTGGTCACGGTTAAATAAGGGGTTTGTTTTCACACAAAATTTCATAGGACTAATATCGCCCCATCGGAAACAGTAATTAGTCTGAATTTTTCCTGTGAGAGGACGAGAAATAGAATTTACTAAGAATGCGGATGTTATTGGAGAGAAATAAATTCGTTACGGAATCGTGGTCCAGAAAACCGCCCAAACTAGGGTTGAGTGACACCAACAACACAAAGGTATAATGTCACAATTCCATGTGCCGTAATTTGTTGATGAGATTTAATTAATGTTTGCTTTAGTTTACAGATCTTGCATGATTTCATTTGATACATATATAATAATAATGTGTTTTTGAATTATGAATCGGAAGTCTTACCTTAATTCTTAGTTAAGAATGATGTGTGTTAATTTATGTCGTAAAACACTATGCTGTGTTATGAGTAGGAAGTGTTACGTTAATTCTTGCATTTATCATCTTTTTGCATATTGATTAGGTTCTAAGAATGCCTTACATTATTTATTATGATTTACGAGAATACATGTGAATTCACCGACCTTAGATTTCATAGATGATGCAGCGACAGTATATTCAATTTATGTTCTGTGTAAATTAAGGCGGGGCCAGAATTCAAAGCCTCGAGGTATAGAGCATTAATGTATACGGTCAAGGCGTAATGAATTAGCACTTTGTTTAACTCCGGTCATTTGAGGATATGTTTAGATAACATAATTAATTACTAGCCGTTAAGTTTGTTTACCACTGATAGAAATATCTGATTTTCGAACCTGGAATAACGGGAATTCTCAACTGTATAAAATGTAACAAGAGACTTAGGGGTTTTTTAATTTTTTTTGGGAAGGGACAAAATAGCTAATTGGAACATCTTGAGTTTACGTAAACTGAGACGTACACTTTGGAAACGAAATTGGAAAACGTGAATTGCAGTGAGGTCATGATACAGTGGAAAAATCCAGAATCCAGCGGAAATTCTACGTGTGCATGGATATCTTGAGAGAGAACGGGGGCCGTGGACTTGCAGGTTATGAAAATCAAACAAGGCGTTGACGTCGATTGTACCACTCGATCCTATGAAGATTTAAAGCTATCAGTAACAGATTGGCTACTTTATTTAAATTTATTTCGAATTTTATTGTAACGGACCATCTAATGCCGCGTCCCATTAGCATAGAGGGTATATATAATAATACATTCTTATGAAGCTAACATTTCTTTACATAAAGTGAAGGAAAACAATACAAAACTGTAAACCAAACCATTAGTCTGCTTCTTAAATTTAATCATTGTATTAGGCTCTACGTGTATTAGTTAAAACCATGTAACGAGAAATGCATGTACTACAAGTAAATTTTTATTTGAAGCTAATTATATTTAGATATAGTTTCATGTTTACCGAGAATTTTTCTTCGGCTAGTTAACACTAAAAATAAACGTCACATATTCCTACATGTATTTTGTATCAAATGTATATGCAGACACACATAAGCGGAACAGGAATATGCAATAAATTAAAGGAATTCATTCTTGCAAAGCGAAGACAGTTTATGATTCACAATTTGACATCCACGATATGCTTGAAAGAACGCTTGCAGTTTACAATAAATCGACATGAAGTATTCGGTGTTTTTTGTTTAAGATACTAAATTTGTCAAGATGAGTGTTATCTAATTTTCCTTTTATTAACCGAAACATTCATATAACATGTCTTTATAATTTAAAGGATCTTCAGACGTGTCTGCATATATCAGGTATACACTAATATTATCCAGATGAATATATCCATATTATACTAATCTCCAACATATACAGAATGCATTGTACCTGTTATGGTGGATTATAAACTAAGTTATTACTTTCATTAATAAAAATATTAATATATTACATAATATTATAATTTTATTGGTGCAAATATTGTTGTTGGTGGTGTGAGTTGAATAAATAGAAATGTCACTTCTCTTATCTTACGAAAACTGGAGACTATCCGCTCATCAACCCCTGATGCAAGCGACGAAATTGGGCTATATGAAAATGTATAATACATATGTGTTTGCTAAGTTTTCACTATCTGATTATATCAGAGAAACTCCATGTTTGCCTTAAACACTATGAACAAAATTACAACCTGGAATATTGATATAGACTAACTAGTGTAAATAATGACATAGAATCAAAATCAATTATGTATGTGTTAGTTTTAATGTCAAGATTATTAATTATGTAAAATCCAGGAAAGAAGAACGTTAGCATCACAATTTTCGCTGCCGTAAATTTAATTCACACCCTAGACATGGTCTTTGAAATGAAATTAATATAAAGTCAATATAAAGGGAATCAATAAGTATCTGGAAAAATGCTTTCTAAGTCGCGAACTTAAAACTTGATCCAAAAGATACGTTTTACCACTGGTCATGTTTAGTGAGACGATTTGTCAGTTTATATCCGTAAGTTGTGTCGTACTGAGAGATGCTATTACTTCCTTTGGTGCAGAACTTTCTGAGATGAATTCAAATAAATTTGCATCAGCATTGTCAGTGCATTGTGCGATCTCAAAATCTCCGGCATGTCCATCCCTTTGGATGACCATTGAATTCATACCTGCAAACAAAATTGTATACATGAACAATAATAATTCCTGCCACGCATAAGTATGGACATACTATTTGTCGGTGTTCGCTGGTGTTTCTCATTTGCAACTAATGTGCAATAATATAACCCCATGACAACAGGTTTTAATCGATGAAACTGCAGTTGCGTCACATTAACCACACTATATATATATATATATATATATATATATATATATATATATATATATATATATATATATATATATATGTGTGTGTGTGTGTGTGTGTGTGTGTGTGTGTGTGTGTGTGTGAGAGAGAGAGAGAGAGAGAGAGAGAGAGAGGGAGAGAGAGAGAGAGAGAGAGAGAGAGAGATTATCATTAACTGTTTGGGATGCGTCGCGCAGCAAGGACAGCTCTTACAATTACTAAATCGTTTATATAACAATTTTTAGATCTCATCTATCTCTGCCCGAAGAAGACGAGTTCTAATTGTAAACCCGTTGTGTACATCTACATTAAATATTAAATCATACCCCACGATATAAGGTCTCTGTATTCAATCCTAGTACTTCATTAACCACAAATATTTTATAAAATAAGGTATTTTATATGAAATACATTTCTCACTCTTAATATCGCCGTGTGTTCACTCTCTCCTCACCAACATGTTCAACAATAATTACAAAACAGTTGTGAAGATATAATTCCATTCGCAACAATGTTCAATATGCATCAATCTAAGCTGTATGTATTACATAATTCAAATGATTAATGGCATCCCATCCCATCACCAATATTAACAATTGCTCTTAAAGGTATATACATTGAACATAAAATCTAAAATCGTTCTGCTCACATACATTCCACCACCAATCATAAGATAATGTATTAAGTCTCTGTTATAAGAGTTCATTATAAGAGTGGACTAGTATGCATCATCACATAATGCTCCTCCCCCTTTACTTTGCATATGGTGGCGACAAAAATAGTGTATTTTCCAGGAAATTGATGTTTTATTGAAGTTTTTTGTCTCCGTCTATCAGTATATATCTCATGTTTCGAAAGTGTTTTGTCCATTTGTAGTAACCAAGGACCCACAGTGATGTCACGTGCAAAATGCAAGCGTTCTAGACACCCGTTCCACATTAATAATATCAAACACTTTACAAATACCAATACCTTTTAATTTTCACGAGGACACCTGTAACGACATGGCTATGTCTTCGTTTTGTAGACCACTCGATACTGGCATCATCATATATTGGGTCAATTGATCGTATTTCAATAGTTGAACTATCAACATTGTAGCTTCCTGGTTTTATATGCACCTGCAAAGCAACTTTTACTCCATATGTGCACCCAGTAACCTTGCTTTTGTAGCTGAAAGTGAATGATAATGACAAAAAAAAGGTTGATTTATAAGTCGAACATTATGTTTCCTTATAGCAATAATGACAAAACACAATATGTCGATTGGATATTTATTTTTAATGAACGATTTAGTGAATTTTAATTTGGAATTGGCGTGAAAACATTCAAATATAAGATTTGACAATAATATAGGCTCTTTTAAAATGTTTGCCCATTTCGCTAAAACAAAATGAATCACATTGGGAGCACATGAAGTTACCCATCAAAACGTAAGGCTGAAAAGCAATCAAACAACATGTCAAATATGAGATTAACATAATTTCGAATTAGTTTCAAGTCACACGGGATTCACGAAACTCGTGATAATGTCAGAAATATCGCATGAAATAAATTTTATTTCAAATGCCTTGTTTATCAGATAATTATCTGATAGAACAAAAATGACTGCAATAAGTGTTGTAAATGTTGTTGATAGACTGTTTCTCTACCATTCTTTGAATGCATTGGTTTTAAACTTATGTAATATAAACTGCAAATTGTTAAAATATAGAACTGGCTGGTAATTTTATCACAACAAGATATATAACAAGGAATAGGTTTATTTTTAATAGAAGCCCAATATTGCATAAAGTTGACTAGCAAAGTCTTTTTTCACAATCATACCTAATTGGTAGATAATGTAACAAGTTTAAACAATATCGTCCATACATACGTACGTACATACGTACACACACACACACACACACACACACACACACATACACACACACACACATACACACACACATACATACATACATACATACATACATACATACATACATACATACATACATACATACATACATACATACATACATACATACATACATACATACATACATGCATACATACAACAGAAACGTTTTCGTGAACAAATACTATATTTTAGTTAATGTATTCAACAAATAGTTGTATCCCATTATTTGCCTAGCAGAACATTTTCTGCATTCGAAACAACATGTAAGAACTCTTAACGCTATGAGACTTTGCACAAAAGTAAAGTTTTGATTTCGAAGACTTACCACCGCGCAGGAGCATACACATCACATCCTGCATAATGTATGCTTGGAGTTAAAAATATCCTCTTAGTGTCGAATCCATACGGTTTACGATAATCATTGAAGTGTCCGGTTCGTTCGGTTATTTCTTGTCCGTACAAATCTATATCACCTAGAATTAGTATAAGTATAGTTTGGATTCTATGCTTTTAACACATTCTCTCATATCTAACTCTCAATCCGTGCAGATTAAAGGTTTCGATTTACATATAGAACTATTAAAAGCTTGATGCTTAATTAAAGCTCTGTCAGGTTTACAAAGCATGTATTTTCAAAAGTGTTCTTATCAATACTTTGAAACTGGGTTATAAAATATGTGTGTTTGAAATCATCGTGTTGCTTCTGTCAATAACATCACTAATGGCACGAACAACGTCAAGATAGAATACGTCAAAAGTGCGGAATGTTTTAAGAATTGAAATATATGATGCACTGTTATCAACTACTCTTTGTTGAAAGTCTTTGTTGAAAGTCTACTTTCAACATAACTGTCAGACATTGTGCAATTTCATCAAAGCATTGAATGTAATGTATCAAAAATTGCAATTTTTATCTTCTAACTTATTGTTATTTTCTTTAGAATCAAACTGAAACAACAATATCCGAGCAACAGCAGCAAAAGATTTTACCTGGAATTCTAAGACCCATCGTTAATATGGACTCCAAGTTCTCTACGTCTGTCCCATGGTAGCAAATATGCCATTTATCTAGTATGTCTTTCCCTCTAGGAAATCTAAAGTATAGTTATTTCGGATATTTGCGGCGCAATAAACTTATATGATTTTAGGATAAAATGAAAACAGAGCACTAAACATATGCTATATAATTTACTTTCTACTCTTTCACAAAGTCAAAAATCATTAGAGGGATTGCATTGTTTAAAAGTGATATGCACATTAAGCATTAGCTATAAATTAAAATGTGTCTACGCTTGATAATTTATTGATTAGTAAGTCTATCAGGACACAATTTAGGATATTTGCTTTAATATTTAAGATAAAGAAGTACTCAAATTATCAGTGCTTGAGAACTCAATGGTGTACATGTTCTTTAAAACGTTACAGCAAATATTGCATGATCTCGAAGGAGGCTCAACACGCGAAAGAAAACAACATTAATTATGTCTCGAATGAATATACTATATCTATGTAGTAAATAATATAACTGTATTCAAAATAACGCAGTATTCACAATCATTTGACAGAATAATTACAAATACGCGTGACATTTGACAAATTCAGAATATCACTTGAAACGGTTCTGTGAAGTTTGATCATGCAAAACCTTTGAAGGTATCTTTACGACATGCATATCAAAGAGTAATGTCCACAGGAAAAAAAAAACAAATACTAAAACAAAATGGAGAGTGGTTTCTTGTCATACTTACCTTGGGTTAACTCTAAAAAGAAACCAATTTTGAGGTAAAGTGTACAACTGAGGAGGTTTGCCATGACAAGCAGCGAATGGTTTTCTGTTTCTGCAATCGATGCAATAACATTTATGCTGGTCCCTGGACTGCAACATCGACGCTAGGAATTATAGGTACCGGCAATAATGTAGTCAGACGACAATATTCTCTCTCTTTCTCTCTCTCTCTCTCTCTCTCTCTCTCTCTCTCTCTCTCTCTCTGTATATATATATATATATATATATATATATATATATATATATATATATATATATATATGACATACACAGACTGTTATGTACACATTTGTATTCGGTATGTCCCAAGAGCATCAGTCCTTAATTGTTTGCATCTGTCCGCTCCTTGATCTTTTAAGGGCTTCTGTGCATCAGCGTATATGGACAGTTTTCGATAATAATTTAGAATTAATATGGATCTCTCAATTACCCCAATCACATGATCAATCTGGCTATATATAAATATTGATTTGTTTTTGTTGTTGCCTTTCAGTGTGTTTGCATTATAGCGGACATTTAAATAATGGTGTCAAAAGAATTTAAATTTTCTTGAGAAATTTTAACTTGTCATGCCATGTGTCTAAAGGAATTTTTTTTATGTCGCTATGTGATATGTTCGATAAACTAACACATAATAACGGGTTATAGTTCTGATTTGAATGCTTGCTATAATCATGCCATCATGAAAACAGAGAGAGAGAGAGAGAGAGAGAGAGAGAAAGAGAAAGAGAGAGATGGTAGCGATCGTATAATACTGTATATCGAAGCTAACGTTAAAATTTCACATTGCAACATGCTGAGTATGTTACAGGATGCAACATCCATATTTACCGAACAAATTACAGTCATAGCAAACATTATCAGCCGTATTAAAACATATCATAAACTTATTGTCTTATATTTTGAATTATATTTTCACAGTGAAAACTTTTTAAAGCCGTAATTTGGACAATTCATTACCTCAGATAGTATTGAAATATGATTTACTAATGCAATTTGAATAAAAAATATTACGTATTGTTGCCTGCCAAAACAAAAATAGTATTTACTGTAATGATAGAGCATATAATGCAGACAAAGGTGATGTGCTTCACTCGCCCGTTTCCGAATGGATGATTTAATTATAAATCGGCATGCTCTATTTACTGGGAAAAATAAGTGAAATTAAATTTCACCAGACGAAATTCTTCATTGCAAACCTTTAATTCGAGTGTGACAACAATCACAAACAACAAATAGCATAGAAGATGTGTAACAGTGCAGATTGTGTATAAGGCACCCATATGGGACTCATTTATAGCTCCTGAAGGATGAAAAAGGAGAAAGAACATTTGCTGTCATTTGACCCTGACAATTCAACATATTTATCTATAGTATGGGCAACAAGCGGTTTGAAGTAAATTCGGTTAAGTGTCTATATGTTTACGTACCACCACTTTCTAACACATTGGTTTATATTGGCTTTATATTATATACCAAACGGTTTTGATATAATACTTTAGAATTGCGAAATATATGTAGCAGATACATTCTATTATAATTGAACCCTTCGATTCACCATGTCTAAACATATGTAATTTAATCATGAAAGGATCTTTTTATTTAAGCGAATTTTTCATTACTGATTACTGTTGTGTTTATTTACTTCGTACTGTATGTGTTTTGTTTAAAAACTGATTATATGTTGTATATATTTAATTTATATTGTGTAACTTACATGTGTCTATTATTAAGGGTATTAAGGGCAGGAGTATTTGCTGACAGAGGTCTTCTTTGTGTGAAAATATATTACATAGCTAAGTTTTCTTTACGTTTCTGGGTTATATATTAAAATTATTTTTTTTTATAGACAAACATGTTTACTTTGATTTGAGTTCAGAACATTGGTTCTCCTATCGAAAATTACTAGTCTGCCTATTCTTGATATGTTCTTTATAAATAGACATGATATTGCTGACAATTTAGTATATTCTAGACATATTTGACCCTCATCTTTGTCTTCAGATTGTGCCATATAAATATTTATAATGGGAGAAGTAAACATAAATTCATCGGTCTTTTAGTTATGTTCATTTTAATTCTTTGATTTATTTGCATTTTTCATTGGAATTGCAAAGTACTTCTTGACTACAGGAATAAAGCTCAATTTTTCGAGTAGTGTGAATTCATTAAGAGACATTTTTGATTATATATTTCTGATGCAGTAAGAATGTTCCTACATCAACAATAGTCCATGATATCGGGACATCGGCACCTTTAAGACTGGAAATCATTCTGAACACTACTGGAATTCATTTAGAATTATTTATACGTTCAGTTGCATTATATTTTCAGGACTATTTGGTATTTATTTCTAACTAATACAAGTTCCTTTTTATAAAAAAAAAACATTTTTTATGGAATTAAATTATTTGTTGAATTTTACTGAACTTTTATGTCATTCATCATTTTCTGTTACTTAGTTTAAGACTATAGAATCGTAACAGTATGTCTTTTGGTACTTTTGGTATTCCCTCTCTACTTCATGTTTGGCGAATTACAGCTGCTTCAAGTCCAATTTCATGGGCATTAAACTCGAAACTTGTTCGATTTCAAAAACATTTTAAACAGTCATTAAAAATCACATTGCACTACATTTGCAAAACCTTACTTAATACATTTATAATATCATCAAAATTATACTGTCACTGACACAAATATTGTTCGTCATTTAGATGCCACTATCCGGCTACAGTTTCCGCTATTTTCAACAGTTTACATTGCTATTATGTTGCTGAGTTCACATCATACATGTAAGATCATGCAGACCTTATTGCAAATTCAGCTCATATTAGTGTTTTTCTCTTATATTTTTCATCTCATTCTGCAATTATAAATGTTATAT
The DNA here is from genome assembly GCA_029339505.1 of Unio delphinus. Taxonomy (NCBI): domain Eukaryota; kingdom Metazoa; phylum Mollusca; class Bivalvia; order Unionida; family Unionidae; genus Unio; species Unio delphinus. Next base: position 7,768,881 of record JAQISU010001239.1, read on the forward strand.
GAATCTATTTTTGTGCTGTGTATATTATATGTTAATTATTAAGTATGCTTCAGCATATTCTATTCCCATATTTTTGCTTATTCTTTCCTTACTGTAGGTGTCATTATAATTCCACTCACCCAAGCTGTTTAAGGAACTATGGGTTTGAAGTACAAGTTTTGCTTCCCATCATGTTGCAGGACGAAAACAGGCTATAACATTCTTATACCAACACTTTAAGACACCTTTGCTTTGTTCAGATATGAAAGGCTAATTAGTAAATAAATTATACATACTAGTCCTAAATGGCAGATTTTTTTCAATTACCACAGGTGTTCAAAACAAAGGTACACAGGAGTTTCCTGGTTCACTCACTGGGAAATAAATGCCCAATGATTTGTGACATTTAATGAAGAGTCATAGCATGTTTTTTTATGAAGATTTACCAAACAGATCAGCATGTTTTGTGAATTTGTCTGTTGTCAACGTATCAGAAACGTTGAGCGAATTCAAAAAAAAATCAACAAAATGTAAGTTTTCGCAAGTGAATGATGCTGTAACTGGTAGTATGGTAAAAGCTATTCCTCTTATAACCGAATAACTGACCTATAAGCGGAATACTCTCTGCGTCAGATTGATGTCTTTATCATTATGACAGAAATCATACGAAAGAACTTTCTTGCTGGATTTGATAAATGGTATTTCATTCTTGTCGAGGCAGTTCTACTTGCCAAGGGCCATCATGAAGCCTATATATTAAAACCTGTGTCTACCGACTATTTGCATCTGCGGCATGGCCAGATATATTTAAAATGATAGCTCTAACCTAAGAATCTGACGAAACGTATTGAGGCAATTCATTAAAAGAAAGTATTGCCCATTTCACATTCCACGTCAGAAATATTAGACTACTCTCGGATTGAGAATTAAACATGCAACCCGCAATCAAAGCTGACTGAGAGTCTTCATTAACTCTGACACAAGTGCAGCTAGCTGACGCATATATATATATATATATATATATATATATATATATATATATATATATATATATATATATATATGACATTGCTCTTTCAAAAGTCCAAAGCACACAAAGAAAGTGAAAAAAGAGAAACAGAGGAACTTTGAGACACTATTTCCAATCCATTGAAAATTATAGTAAAAACAAAGATGAAAAGTAGGACAGTTTAAAAGCAGAAGAAGTCTATTCCAGTGAAGAAATGAGACAAACATGGCATTATCCTGAAGAACTAAACTGACCTTTCGTCGAGGAAAGTATTTGAAATTTATGGTGATTTACATATTAAGAGACTAATGCAAGAGCATCAATGTGCTGAGCTGTAATAGTATTTATCAATATATTGACACATACACATATTATTTTGTTGAGCGATTTGGTCTTCGGTTTACTGGAATTTAGGCAATATTATGAGGGATCTACTTTACAGAGAAATTTGGAAAGATAAAAATTGTCATGAAAAGGATTTTGGCATTTAACACCAAATCGTGTGGATTTTTCAACATGAGTTTCAAGTGTCTTAAACCTCTATACTTCCATATCCCACTGCTGTTTTTTGGCATCGTGGCACCAGCATCCACCTCGGTAGTCGCAGACACTACATGAGTCTCGATGATAATCTACGTAGTGGAATACATAGAATGTTAAGACTATTTTAATGTCAAGATGTCTTGCACGTGGGAACAGCGTGGCTTCATTGATTGCTCTTAGTTGCTTCAAATCAGCCAGAATGCCATGCAAATCATTTTGTTTAATGTTCATTGTTTTTATATCATGATGTTGTCGCTTTTTCTATATTTATTGTTTACAAAAGTACCGTCGTCTTTTGTACCTTGTAATAATGTTTTGACTCCTCCTTCTCGCTCATCCTTGTAAACAACTTATTTGGAGAGTAATGATGGTATTACAAGGGATGGCAGGCGTGGTACAAAACATACGAGCTACATCAGAAATTTTAGCATTGTTTTACGTATCCACTGCCCTGTCTTCGTCTTCAATACATCCATGTGAACTGCACAACTTAATCTTACACCCATTGATTGTTGTCTTTCCGTGTGATAGTATGCCCGTATGAAAATAAATTTGTAGAGTTTGTAGAGTTTTATTATTAGGTTCTTTTTAATATTTAAGTCTTTGATTTGCATACCGCGGTTTTACTTATGTCTATCTGCATGTGAAGGGTTTGGTTATTAAATGTGAATATGGTAAGCAAATGTAGGTGATGCTTGTTAGATGTGCCTTGATTGGATAGTTTAAGTGTTTCTCACATTACAATATCCCTTTATCCAAATAGTCACAGCTCATGTTAAGTAAATACCCCTTATCAACATCCATTTCCTCTTGACCTCATAAAGCTTCGCATTATCCCCATAATGACACAGGCAAGGGTGATGTTGACAACGATCATGTAGATACTCACAGTGATGGTTAAAGTGACTTTAACACTGGTGATAATGATTTATTATATATTATTATTATATATTATATACGGTTGTTAATTGTGGTTATTAATAATGATATAATCCAGCAGCATTCAATATCAATAGCACGATCATGATTATCGGCATATCATTATTAATATAAATAACATATTTTGTACACAACTTAATATTTTACTTACATGGCAAATTTAGAGTGTTCAAAAATCTGTAAGCTAAAGATTCCAAAAGGCACATACTGTATAGGTCCTAAAACACAAAAATTAATTTGTATTATTGAAAATAACAGTAGCATCAACAGCTGAAGGGTCAGCATATAAAAGATAAAACTAATAGTAGTAGATGATCGAGTAAAAAAAAATGTATATTTGTCTAAGCTTTACTAGTCACCTAGTTTGTATTAACTGAACTATAGAAATATATGTTGCGCAGGCGGCAACAGTGATAGGATTACAATTAGTAGTAGCAATACTAATAATGATAATTAAGATGATGATGATGATGATGATGATGATGATGATGATGATGATGATACTAATACTAGCCTCATTAGTTTAAATGTCGATACTAGTGGTAGTGATGGTCATAACAGCAGATGTAAATGGTGTAGAACTGGCATATGTTGCTTGTGTTGCTTGTGTTGTAAAGGCATTGTTATACACGACAGTGGTAGTGTGATTAGGGAACAGTAGTAGTAGAAGTGGACTTGAAAGTTGTGCTTTAAACAGTAATATTTTTTTGGCGTTGATGTTGTACCGATATTGATGCAAGCACATGCTAGAAAAGTCTTGGGTTATCAGGAAGATTTATTTTATTTATTCGGCAGTTTATATTATCTAAAAATTATTACACTGATAAAACAATTTCGTATCTGTGTGTGGTATGATTTAATAACTGATTCATTACAAATATGAAAGTAAAAACCTATGTTTTAATAAATAAATAACTGTTACTGACCTTGTGCTCAGTCTAGTTTTCCCAGTCTGAAGGAATAGAAAAGAGCCTCTAAACCTTAATATCCAGAATGTTTTATTCTGTAAGGTAGGAAGATCCACAATTCAATAGATTCTAAATATAGATCACTATTAAGAATTCAATTCACTGTTGTATCGATGCAGTAAACAATGGTATTTATATCAAATACGTCACTTTTCAAAATATCAGCATGCACTTTCATATTTGCGTCATATGTTAATATCACCAGCCAGAGCTCCAGACTTTAGCTGAAACAAAACGTAACACCCAAGTCAGTATACTGAATCACATCCAGACACTACAAAGCGTGTTATACATCCAAATATCTTAGACATATTAAATTATAGGACAAATTTATGTCCAACTGTCCAACACTGTTTAATGGTGATAACTTCTTACAGTATAGTTCATTAATTAAAAGGATAATAATGTGTATCGCAACTGGTCTAAGACCCAAAAGCTTAAGCGGGTGTTATGTCACTGTCGTCAAGCGTAAGATTAATGGCGCTCTATCAAAAAAATCATCCTCTGACAACAGGTGTTCATGACCAAAAAATCGTTATCACTTTCCTCCTAAAATATATAAATGAAGATTTATGAAACTATGTATATATTTGTCAAATGGAGATTTAGTTGATGAACATAAATTGTTTCCCTTATTTTGTCCAGGTAGTATACCGTAATGCTATTTATAGCATAAATGCTTTTTCTTAACTGACCGATTTAATCTATTTTACAGTCTACGCCTTCGATCAGGTCAGGTAAACTTAAAATTCCAGGAACTATACCGTAATGATATTTATAGAATAAATGCTTTTTTCTAACTGACCGATGTAATCTATTTCACAGTCTACGCCTTCAATCAGGGCAGGTAAACTTAAAATTCCAGGAAGTATATTGTAATGCTATTTATTGCATAAATGCTTTTTCCTAACTGACCTTTTTAATCTATTTTCACGTTCTAGGCCTGTAAAGTACCTGTCAAAACATGGATACAATATAATTTAGTTCACAATTAAGTTTCCAATGTATTGAGTTGGTAGTAAGCAAGAACATTTATATTAAATAAGTCATCGTTTCAAATATAACATGATGCACTTTAATGTCACAATTTAATATTTAAAGCCAGGGATCCCCATTTCAGCTGCACTATATTTAGCGCTCAAGTCAGTCTAATATAATCAAGCCCACACTACACATTTATTATCGCTTCCAAATGTCTTGGAAAGGATAAAGTTCTCAGAAAAATGCCAGGCCCACTGTCAAAATCTAGAACCAATTATTCGTGGGACAATCGAGAGTATAGAAACTTCCATTTAGCTCTAACGGTTTAAGGCCGAAAAGTTTCAATGATGGTACTGCCTTTATCTTATGGAAAAATTGGATGATGCTCTGTATCCACCGTCATCCGGCATCAAGTATTCGTGGGTAATACACCGTTATCGCGCTACTAATCCTAAACTAATTCGACGGAGGTTTACGAAACAATACACGTAATTTTATCTTACAGTATAGTTTATAGTGACTTGTATTTTTTATTACAAATATTAGTTTTCTACAAACAAACATGAGAACATATACAGGAATACTCGTGTACAAAATAAGTACGCATACACGCATAGACACACGAATTCATATATACACATATATATACATATATGAACATATATACACACACACACATATATGCAAGAGGAAAAGTGAAAAAGAAGGGGTTATATTCTGAAAGTTAAGAATTCATTTAGTAATCACATTGATACATATGACAATATTCACTATTATTATTGTTCCACTGTCATATTCACTACTCATTTTTCCTATAAAATATGTCTTCAAATGATTCTATTTAGTAAATAACTTTAATGTTTTTGTCATTTTATTTTTCTGTACTGAAGGTACTGACATGCATCTGCCCTTTTTATTTGAAAAAACACAACACTTCTTACTATATATACTTCCTCAATACATCCGATGATGGTAAGACCTAAAATAAAAAAGACCGGGATGGAATTCATTGCAACAATCATGAAATGCCTACTCTATCTGCAGTTATGGTGGTAAATATTTGGGACTTTCAATAAAATACTTCTTATGATATGTACTTTGTCCTAACATATGTTGCAGATGTTGTGATTTATATCTAACGGCCAAAATGAAATCATGTTAACACTATTCCCTTTGAACAGGCTGTTCTTACCGCATGCAGTTTTTCAAGAACACCCTTTCAAATGATACATTTCTCCCCAACTGAAAATGTTGCTAGATTTGAAAACATTTTGTGATATGTACATGAGATAAATGCAAATAGAAGTTTCCGTAGAATACAAAGTGAAATGCAAAAGGCACTTACAGTATTACGAATTAAATTCAATATAATCATAAATACCCTAACACTGGTTCAAACCCTTAGAATGTTCCGAATTCTAATATACGTGAATGTACTTTAGTTGCCACAAAGATATAAGTCGGACTGTCGCTGAATGAGTTATCATTAATTACAAGGTATATATTGAGCAAACATTGTCAATGAGCACTTTGTAAATGGAAAGAATTATCTCAATAAATAACTATTCTTGAACTATATCGGAAAACTATTTTAAACTCTTATTAATGGTTCCAAACAAACAATTTACGAAAGGAATCAAACGTTGTTTACCGAATTCTTTACTAACTTCAATTGACCGACGAAAATAGAATGACCGAGAAACTCTGGTCTTGAACTGATATTTTTGTAAACATCCCAAAATTAATGATACACATCAGGTGGACACTACCCACAACATTACAAAAGTCAGGTAGAGATAATAATAAATAACATATACATGGCAGTATGGATGAAGGATGGATGGACAACATTAAAACAAAATATATAAAGGACTGAGCTACAATTGTATAATTATTTAAAACTATTTCCTCATTAATAATCATTAATAATGTAACTAATGTGACTAAGACGGATAATTATGGACATAGAAAACCAAAACTTCAATGTTTTCGACGTCTGGATTATGTATTGGGTGTGGGTAAATTCCATCTAACTATATTCCAAGCCGTATAAAATGTAATAACTAAATGCATATTAGAGATACGTGAGGTTAGTTTGGAGTCCTAAATAGGAACTGAACAGATCTTCGTTGATATTATGACCTTTCTGAAAAACATTCAACATCTCTATGTTGACGTCAAGCGATTGTAATGGCCTACCCTTTATTAAAATGGTATGTTTGCATTCGGGGACAACATTCCGTTTCTTCAATCACTGAAAACAATTTGTTTTGTACAGTCAAAGAGAAAATATATTATTTGCTGTTTCAAGTTCACAGCATGAACAACTATTGCTCAAAAGAATTTTTTCCAATCTTGTTTCAAGTGTTATAGGCTGATACCTTTGATACATTCATATTTACCTGTATTCTAAAGAGTAATATAAAAAATGCCCTACATCGCAAGACGGAGAATGTACAATTTTGCACCAGAAATTAGTAAAAAATAATTTCCCATAAATTTATCATGTCAAAAATGAGTACTAACATATATATATATATATATATATATATATATATATATATATATATATATATATATATATATATATATATATATATATATATATATTACTTGTGTTCTAGTAGTTTGGTGAAATCAGTGCTGGTAAGTGTCCAGGAGTTGTGTTATTTTGTATTTTATATGTGCTTCACCTTATTGAGTTTTTCCGATGTCCACCCTAATTTGTAGATTCTGCAGTGTATATGATCCCTGCTTTAGTAGACCTTCCTAATAAAGGTCTTCAACGCATCTCCCCGTAATATGTATAGTCCAAAGACTTTCGATAAGGCGCTTACAGTGACTATGGAAAACATTAATAAATAGTGACAAACTTCAGTCCAGCAATCTCTGCTTGGGAATGAATGAATAGTTGGATTTAAAGTGAAACCGGCCACTAGGGTCATATGTTCACTATTTTGCACTGCCATTTATTGACATGGTAGTGATTTAATTTATCCAGGAAGATGGAATGGTGCCACATCTTCCTGGCGTTTATGCGCACAGAGTGTGCTATTTAATTTGGTCGTCATATCATGCCCCTAAAAAGGGGCTAATGATATAAATGTTAGACCTGGGTGAGTGGGAATAAACCCATCACGCACTCAACCTATCAACCAATCGAAAGTGCGTACGCTTATTCCAAATTCAATCCTGTTTTTCTAGTGGATTTCCCTATGCCAAAATTGTGTAAGCCACCGATGCAATTCATCAAATGGCAGGGTTGAAGAATTGAATTACGTTCCTATCTATGCCAATCTTCTAGTATAAAAGTGTACATATTAAATGTCCCTAACAATTTCTTTTGCTGCTATGACTAAACGTCATTTGAAAGGTAGCCACTGTCAGAGAGGATTAGATTGTTAATTTTGAGCGGTGGGTCCGTGTTACGCATATTTGATTTAAATTATTTATTTTTAATTGTCAGATCCAAATTTGTCATTTTGGGTTTTAAAATTCATTAATTGGGAAATTATTCTAGAAAAATCTCTATGACCATACTTTATCTGTAAACATGTTTTTGACCTTGGCTTGTTGACCTAATTTCTGACCCTGCTTCAGACAGTGTGAACAAGTTTCTAAAACAATTGGCTGATTTCAAAGTCATGGTTGAATTTCTGATGATTATCATGGGGGGAGTACGTGATTTAGTGAAGGTAGCCTCTTTCTATGACCTTCTATGAACTGCCATAAAATCACGTGATCACTTGTTTACGAAAAAAAAAGATATATAAATTGATGTTTGGAAGAGAATTCAGTAGAATCTGGGCTTTTAAGTTAATAGTTGTGTTTTGAGTTATATTGGAATTTGTGTTGAAGCAAGAGGAACATATGCTAATAATTTCATTGGGATGAATATAAAAAAGAACTGCATCACGTGACATCGTCAGCCATTTTGGATTACATCGTCAAGATTCGAACTTGGAACTATTAGAACATTTATTTATCAGGACTCTTGCAATTTCATTAATGGATTATTTGTGTGAATTCTATATTGGATTAATGTTGGATTTGATTATCGAAAACCGTAAGTTTATTTATTTTATGAAAATAATTGTACTTTATAAATTTGTTTGTTAAAGTTTTACAAGCTTGTTAGATTTCACTTCTTTCTGTGTTGCTGCTTATTCGAGCCTAAGCACGTAACAGTCCGAAAATGATCAAGTTAGGCTTTTTGGATAGAGCTTGTCAAGGAGGGTTTCCGTAATCAAGTGGAAGACCCTATTAAAACAATAAAAGAGAATAGCCCTAAAAAGGACTTTTTTTCCGGAGAATCCCATGATCACTTATTAATGACCGATTATTGCTTGGGAATTCTCTTAGGTTTTGTGTTTCGTTTCGAAGCCTCGCTGCTATCTCTCTCTCTCGATCGATCGATAATATAATAAAAATCTTATGTGATAATCATGCAGTACAATATCTGTCATCAGCTAGAATATTGCTGCTACACAGTGCTTATTTTCATTTTCATATTGACTTTATGAAGACTCTAAACCTAGCAAGGAAGGAAACGAATAGTGCAATAGTCGTTGCATGTTCTCTGATATTTACACAATTGTGAGCTTATTATTGTTCCGGAAATTTTTTATTATTAAAGTAAATACAACCTTATTTGTATGCTAAAAATATACGTGTATATTAAGACCAATTAGAAAGAAGATTTTTGTATCCCCAATACGTTCAAGCCAGTATTCACGAAACTTTAATATAATTGTGCATTCAGTTATTTTTAATGTTTCCTTGCAATCTCATTTATTTACAAATGTCCCATTAAACTAAACTTCAATATGTATAAACATTTCTTAAGGCTTAATAGAAAATAAAAACAATTATTCTACTCAATAGCTAGTTGTCTTTTCATAAATTCACTGACGTTTGTTCACAGACGACTTCCATATATTGTGCAGCATTACAATTTGATTTGATCTAATTTCGATAGTCAACCAACAAGACGTTTTTTCCTAATACACAAATATATGTAATCTTTCATCATATCTTCGTTGTCTGATCGTTTAAAGTTTGATATATTACCAAAATACGTATAGATGTTGGCATAAGAAACGAACATGGCTGGTAAGGCCTATAGCGTCAGGGGATGATAATTAAAACGAAATTGACTGACAGACTGACAGACACTGTATACCGAGTTTGGTTTATTATTTATGATATTATCGAATTTGTAATGTTCATGGCAACTTCCTTTGATGATAGCTCGATCGAGGCATTTGTTTCTCGTAAATATTGTATCGCGAAAGCATTTACTCAAACGACTATTGACATCCAAACAAAGTTAAAGCCGATTTGAAATGCAAATACATTGCCAACTATTACGATTTAAGAACAGTGGTTTTGATACCGGATGTGTTTGAGTTATTTTGTGATACTACTATGTGTGTATATAAGAATGACCACACACATTAGTTTGCATCACCTTAGATGACATGGGATGCTCTTCAATAAAACATAAATAATAAAATCGTACTAGAACTGCTAACCACAGTTTTGCATTTGCGTACTAAGAGAAGTCTACAAAGTTGCATTTCAATGGATATTATCTAATATTGACAAATATTGAAAACAATTGTATTGTTATCTTTTTCTCTCCATTAACTTTACTTTGTCAACATTGTGCAGTATTTTACTTTACTGAACACCTTGATAGTGCACGCTCGTGAAAAACACGTATGCTAAAATAGCATAGTGTATTAGGAACTACTTCATAAGAAGGCCATGTACATTCAAAAAGTAGACTTTAGATTTCAGTTAATTAGATTTGTTCATAGATGAACTAAACCAGATAGTGCGTGTATTTGAAAGTACAGATGATAAAGTGAGCAAAGTGGACTAATTTACTGAGTCAAAAAAAAAACTTTCAAACAAGCAAAAGCAATGAAGTAAAGTCCACAACAAAATAAAAAGTCTCTGACCTTTCGTTAATGGAATGAGCTAGGTTATGGCTAGTGCTCTCTTTAGTATATTAAAAATTAACTACTGAGGTCAAGTATAATCTCATATTCAGGACTTACCATGTTTTAAATGAAAGCACTAAAATCATGCGAAAAAAACATAAACATGTCTTCTTTAGATGGTTTTAAGAATGGTAAACAAAAAAGTACATATCTGCATCTTGTATTTCTTCAAAATGTACTTGATTAGTTCTGCAAAGCCGAATTACATGAATCATCTCATGGGTCATTTTGAAATTGTACTATAATTACGATTACATTCAATGTACAATAGTATTCTTCTTAGTATACCAAAATGATAATTACAACTGAAAGAGATAATAATTGTCGCTCATTATAACTCAAAAGATTCAATGACAGAACAGAAACACATACAGCCGATTCAAGACTCGTCCCTCACTGCACAAATATTTCATGTGGAACCGACACAAGTAAACCCAGTCTTTAATCAGAGAAATTGAGTAGAATCGACACGAAAATCAAACTCAATCCATTCCAGACCAACTCGGAAAGCTGTGGCAATGTGTATGCATGCAAAATATGACTAAATTTCAGTTTTAAGCAAACCCAAACCACAATTATGTAAACTAAAATGATATAGAGCGGGGACTAAGTTCAAATTTCGTTAATAATTTTAACGTGCATTGATGAATTTGTGGTTTTGTATGAATTTTGGAATACAGCATAAATTGAATTACATTGCTGCTTATTGTGTCGTTTTTAAAATTAAGTCTTAGGTAGACTAATGACATGAGTATGTTGTAACAGAATTGTAACCGAGTGGGTATTGGATCAAATGAATAATTCAAACACAATGCGTAATAGATGAAAATGTATTAACTTAATAAGCAAAGAAAAATGTATAATGTAAAAATACAATTGTTCTCACACATGCTCAATATACACTTGATTCAATCATTCTTTACAATCACACATTGATAATAAACTATTAAAATATATATCTCTTTGATATACAGCTTAAGGAAACATCAATTTCAAATAACAGTACACACTAAAAAGTCATTGTTTCACGGATAGACAAGGATTGGGATTCAAACAATCTCACGTTTTCACACACGTGAAAAATGTTCTGCACGGTCAGTAAGATTCACAAATCTCCTGGAATTCATATAAGATTCAAAATAATCTTATGTAAATACAAATATACCAATTTAAACAACAATTGGAATAAACATATGCTTCTTGACATACATATAGACATCTAGATTGCTCGTTACATCTCCTCGTAACCACGTAACGTCGTATCCACATTGTAACCACCTCGTAATGTTGTAATCTTGTAAGCTACACTAAAACCAAACAGGTAATAATAATAAGTTCTGGAAAATACTTATACATTAAAGTCCTATAAACAACTTGAAATTCACAGTTCACAACATTTCAAATATGCGTTGTATTAAATGAATCATTACACGATATTGCAATACCAACTCAGTTAACTTCACATATCAAATGAAATAACTTTAACACACACCCCTACGGCTTTTAGAAATACCACATGTAAAATACGTGCTCTTTCCACTAGATCCAATTGATCACTGCCTCATTGTAACTTAATCTTGCTTAATTCAAAGGACAGTGAGTAATATTCACGGTAAAATACCCGTGCATATCGTGATAATGATGTTTGTAGCCGCCAGTAGTTTATGGCGGCGTGAGACATAGGTTTGTTCTGTCGCTCGTCTGGAAAAAAAAAACACCTGTTCATTCCAGACAGCGCTATAAGCGTGCACAACACAGGTTATTTTTTTATAATTCTGTGACAGATGTAATAAAAGTGTAAAAAAAAAAAATAGTTCATATTTTGCCACACAAATGCAACAACCTATATATTCCCAAATCAACGGTTATGACAATTCATATATATGGATTGGTGGTTTTAAATGAAGCGATCCATATGAGTCAGACAGCATCAGCGACCACTTGTATTTCTTGAGGTAAATCAAGAATACTTTGAAAAACTTTACTACACAGGTCACCAGTATTCTCTGGCTCCGGAAGAGACGTCGGTTCAACAATAATTGTTGTCTCCTTATCAGTGTGGAATTTTAGACAAACCGGACGCAATATTTTTAATACACCAAGATTTTCGCAAATCTTCAGACTAAAAACAATTATATAGTGCAGGTACGAGATCTGCAATTGTATTTACGATTGCGAAAATTGATAAGTAAAGTCAATAGGGTACATAGGCTTCGCCAACAATCCCGATGATTAACTATCAGCATACGGATGTAAAAAAAAGTTTCAGAAATACTTCTTCCAGCTTAAAATCAATTCCCAGTTCGGAAACGATGAGAATCTGTGAAGGTGAGTGAATTCGATTGCACCTTGATGGGGGCAGTGAACGCGAAAAGCTTTTAAGGCGTACTGCTGACCCGGCATTAGAATCTAGAGAGACTTTAATTGATTGATTAATTGCCGTGCAAATAAAACAAATTACACTAAAGCTGACAACGTGCATCTACGATTGCCCAGCAGTACTCGACGTATCAAAATTCAAGGAATATTAATCAAAGGAAAGTAATAAACCGATGTCTTAACTTCAGCCAATGGTCGATTTTTTTCCATCCGCTTCAAAGTGATTCTGATGGACCTAGCCATCACCTCTTAAAGATGCACGAGTGCGGATCATATTTGATTATCATAACTGGATATTTAAGGTACACGGAGTAAAATGGTAATTTTAAAGATGTATCAGCTGTATGGTCTTCTTGAGTTTGTACCACCAATTGCATGCAATGTAACAACGAACAGCACATGTTCAGAACTTTACACAAAATAGGGACTAACATCTTTAGGGGCCGAAGGTGCAATTCAGTTGGAAGATTAATCCGGATTGGTACTTAAACGTCATTGACATTATATTTAATATTAGATTAATCATTACATATGAATAATGTATTCTGACTGAAGCAATGATGCTGTGGACTTTGCTGATGATGTGCTGCACCGGCTGACCAGTGAAGCTAAAATTGATAACAATGTTGTTACATTTGACGAGTTGTTTAGAAAACGAAGAAGCTGAGATCGCCGCTGAACCCACACAAGTGTCATTCCCTGTAGATTATAAGTCTACCAATATCGACTTAACCAAGAAGAGTCCATCCTTGAATTTTATTCAATAAGGACGCATTTGTCCTTGTAACGGGTATGGGCGTTAATGAGAACAATCATTTCAAACAATATTCAATGATGTAATGAGCATTGGTTCTAAACGAATGTGGTGTTAGGACACAGAACATGGAATCGTATATTAAAACAGTTACACCAGTAAGCAGAATGTATTACTTATTTGTGCGTGTGCTTGTTGCACCTGATCAACGGTGTCAGTATCAATAAAATTAATAAAGTATACTCAATGACTATTGATGATAAAATAATTAGGATGGATGAGTTTGACAACCGTGCTAGAGGAAAAGGAAAACCACAACCACCTCCGACCAGAGATCTTGAATCGCGGTCAATCATTATTAGTCGAGTAATTTCTATTAGAAACATTAAAAGTATATACATAGATAAATAATAAGCAGACGTTTCCTTTAAAGTATGACAGATATACAACACTTTAATTGTTAAATTTGTAAAACAAAGTCAACGAACCGAATGAAAACCTCGTAATCAGATGATGTTAAATTATGGAATCTTCTACAATATTTAGAAGATTGTGAACCCACACAAGTGTCATTTTCATTCCATTATTCATATGTAATGATTAATCTAATATTAAATATAATCTTCCACAATTACTGCGAAATAACATCATGTGTTGAAAAAGGACATACGGCCTATAATTGATAGTGTTAAATATCTACCTCAAACATAATTAAACACAATGAGAAAAACGTTAATGTAATGAAAACATTGCATAAAATGTGTCATCTACTTTAATATACAGGTGCATAATGCAAGACTGGACCTGCAATTCTTCAGAAACTGTAGACAATATTTTCTAGGCGTATTTAATTACCTTTATCTTCATGATACAAATGAACCTTGTCCGATCAGTTTATTGCAACTCAAATACTGTCGAACAATGGAAAGTGGGTATCCTTGAAGAATTAATTCAACCCCACCACACATACATTTCTCTATATATACAAATATCAATCCATCAGTGTATTAAGTTATAATAATAGATTTCAATGATAATGACTACTGCTTTCAGATAATCTAGTTTTTATTTTTTTTTTGTCCAGCCACCCCTTTGTGTGTGTCAATAATTATTTAACAATTTATTAAACATGTTATTCGAAACAAAAAATCGAATTTCATGTAATGTGTATCTACAAATGAAAGTGACAAGTACTGTCGGAAGAGGGAACAACACACACACACACACACACACACACACACACACACACACACACACACATGCACAGTTAAGTTATTTATGATTCATTATAATAGGTCCTGTATTATATGATAGTTCCCTTCCGCATGTATATACTATTGAGATTCAACCTTTCAAAAGCCAGACTATTCTTCCATTCATCTGCATCTACCAGTGATAAAATAGCGTATAATTTCGCCCAAGCGTGATAACATTTGAGTAAATCCCATATATCGATATTATGCATAGCTCTTTTGGTGTTCAACGTAGGTATTAATGAACATAATATGCATTGGGTAACATACCCAATCGGAAGGACAGAAATAATGGCTCTATACCTGTATAGGTAAGTACAGGTATTGTCCTGCCAAATGTACAATATTATTTGGTCACGAATTCCGATATGATATTACTGTAAATCTCACATATCGATATTATTAGGCATTATGAAAGCCTTTGTTCAACTTAAGTGTTAAACTAAATCATTTTCATCTTAACCCGGGAATGAAGTAGTTTTCATTTAAATGCTAATTGAATGGTTTTATAAGTTAGTACCCGTCATCGCTAAATTTATCTTTCGTGGAAATTCATTTCTCAGTCAGTGGGGAATTACATCTGCATGCGTAAGCGTGATTAAAATGCCTGTGTTCTTACAGAATATAAACCCCGAATAAAACCTGTTATGAATTCTAGTAAAGGTTAGGCTGATCCTTTTCATACTATATTCACTAATATACTGTTTTAGCTATTTGGTCCGTAATGAGTTTCTCTGAATATCCATTGATTAGTTAAATCTGGTCTCCAAGGGATCTTTCCTTTTTATATAATCCACAATTCAGTACTGATATTATTTTTTTAATTTTTATTTTTTTTGGGGGGGGGTGTTCATGAGGACGTGTTTCAGTGAATGGGTGTGAAAATAGCTTCACTTGGCCTTTCTCGACATATACTATTATATACAATCGATGAACCCGATACAAATTCAAAGTATTATTTACTCCCATATTTTCTGTATTTCGTCAAAAAGAGACTTGACCAAAACATTAGGTGAGTCGATCTTTTAGTGTTTCACGAAGTTTGACTGTGAATAAATTTGGGTTCATCAATACTTTGGAATTATCATTCAGATAATATTTAATAAATTTGCCTTTCCAAAAGGCATTTCTTGATGCAGAATTTAGGATATTGTAAAGAATCAAGCAGACACGTTTCATTTCTTATGTTGAAGGAAGAAAACTGATTTATTGAAATATTTGAATGGGTCTCAGGGAGGATTAATACTTGAGTTACAATGAGTACAAAATATGTAAGGACTCATGGTACTAATTTAGTTCTCGTAATAGACCAATGCGAATACCATGATATCACAAATTAAATAAGTTAACATTTCTGAGTTATAATAATCAAACCTATATTTATCAATATAAATGAAACTTGGATGTCAGATGCTTTCTACAGGAAACAATATAAGCCGCTGCAATTTCTGGACCTGTTTATGTTTGAAGCATGTGCTTTCAATTCCAAAGAGTCATGTGCTAATTTTATTAATGAGTGTTCCAAATTCAAGACTATTAAAGGACTGAAATTCCGTCAGTAAAATAATGTCTCTATTTTCTTCACTGACAACTAGCATAAGCTCTCAAACGTTTATTTTCCATAAAACATAATTTACATTATTAACCAATCCTAGTCAGCCAAACCCATATATGCTCTATTTTATATTCATCCATTTCCAGGCTGGTTCCCATTTTTCCATGTACGTAGTACGGTGTGTCCTTAAGCTTAGTTTAGTTTCTCTGTCTGAATACACTGTCGTATTTGAGATTAACTCTGTCTCTACCACGGTGGAAGGGGCTCGTTAATGAGCATGTTGTACGTTCTTTGTACAAGAAAACGAATAGTGTTGGTGTGATTGTAAAATTTGACATAATAAAGAAAACATTTAATACTCCTGATCTATTAGGATAGTGCGACGACTATTCGCTCTTATTTATGCTATCATGTGTGTATGTATATCTATATGTAATGGGGAAATTTATTTTATAAGTTTAATTGTTAGTAATAAAACTTTAAAAGAAACATAGCCTGTAGTTTTATTACTGTTCTCTACACGCGTCAAAATAACTTGCAAATACAAAGTAAAATCGATAGAAGAGGGCATTTGAAATGGTCAATCACTGTACACTCTTTAAAAAGTTGATTGATGTTAAAATACCTCTCTACATAATTGATACTTTAGTTTACTGTTATCGGAAACAGTTGTATTGTGTGCGATGGGAAAGTGTAATATTCAGTGCTTTCAATGTAACCAATGGGTTGAGGCAGAGGGGGATTATGTCCCCTTTGTTATTTAATATATGTGTGTGTGTGTGTGTGTGTGTGTGTGTGTGTGTGTGTGTACTTTTATGTTTAAAATGTGTTTTTTTTTTATCTAGCTCCATAACCACGAGAAATAACACGAAATAATGTATATAATTATGGAAACGATGAAAATAGTTGAAAATAGTTTACCGGTACGAATTGTAGGAAAAATAAGTTTCAATAAGCTCAAAAAAGAAAAGTTTATATTTCAGATATTTAAAATTTAAATGTTTTTTAAAATGTGAACATTGAAATAATTAACAAATATTTCAAATTCCCCCACAATATTAGTTTCAATTACTTTTCCTCTTATGCGACTAATTCATGCTATATTTTATAACTAAAAGTAAATGTCTGGACACGTTTTGAGTAGTTACTACTGTAAACTATATAAAAGTGCTTTTGCAAATGAATTATATGTTGAGGATCATTTTATTAGAGTATTTGCTTCTAAATAGTTTTTTATAGTGAAATAAAAGGACGTGCTTTTGGTTGGGTACGACAGTTTCAGTTAAAACAAATACTGACTCCATTACGTCCATAAAAATTTAATTTTTGTTCTTCAAGGACCTGTGAATTAAAGTCTTTTCATTTCACCCTGAAAGTGTAAATTATAGTTGTAACATTTCTGGAAGTCACTTTGTGAGAGTTTTAATGTGAAAATTCATTCGGGGCTAACGAACAAAGTTTTTTGAATGAAATTTGCTGTAACGGAGGAGAAGCCGGTTGATGATATTGTTTTTCTTTAAGATAATCTATCATTTTCTCTTCGAACTCGTTATGATAAGCATATGCAAGAAATGTTTCTCATATTATGACAGGGTACATCGTTGTCTCTTTGGTTTTAACTTCATAGATTGGTGTAGTTGTTTCAAGAAGGTAAACTAATTCAACTTGACTCATTTTCAACTACACTTACAACTGGGCTTATGGGGAAACTCGAGACAACTTCCCGAGAGACATTCAAGATAAATGTTGAATGATGAATGAAAGTGTAAAAATAAAACATAATATGCTTTTGAAACACCAGTACCGTTGGTGCATCAAAATGTGATAAGCCCATGGCGCAGTAATGCCAATATATAGATATTGTTTAAACATTAGCTTATATGTTCTCTAAATCTGTGATGAGTCTACACTGATTAATCATTAGGGCTGTAATAAAATAAAAGCATAAATGTTAGCAATCCCCGTCTTCTAAATTAATTAAACAGTGCGGATTTTCATCAAAATCTATTCAGCCTCCACCCCATTCATTTCTTGCATACGGGAAAGAATAAAGGGAAATATGTGATAAAGAGAGAAAAATAAAACTGAATTTACACCAAGTAACCTACAAAACCTGGGACTTTGTAAGGGTTAGGTGTATACGTTCCATTTGAGTTTAATATAGTGCTCACAATGCATATGGTAAGAAATTATACGGTACATTTAATGGTATGGAGGAATAAACTTAGTATTATGTACTTAATGTTTTGTTTTTTGTTTGGTTTCTGTCGTTATGTTTTATACAACCTATTAATACGTGACTAAAATATTATTTTAATTCTAAAATATTCAAATGTGACGCTCCATCCACCACCAAACTGTGTCCATCACTACTGGCTGGTAAGGCAACATATTCATCGACCAGCAAGGAAACGACTAAATGACTTGATCGTAAGTTTTTCAACTCTCTCTCTCTCTCTCTCTCTCTCTCTCTCTCTCTCTCTCTCTCTCTCTCTCTCTCTCTCTCTGGACCTTTATTTAAACAATAAAAGCAAACATCCGTTAAAAGACGAGCATGGCGTGTTTTTGCCTCTGTCATGTCATGATATATCTGGACCTATGAATGATGGCAAAATGTAGTCACGTCGCAATGGAAAAGGCAAAGGTACAAATGAAGGACATGAACAATGTTATGGTTGGTAACAATGTTAATTAAATCAACAGAGAGACGTAGAAGAACTGAAAATACATTTAAGTATTTGATTTACCTGTTGATAACACCACATTTTGCTTTCTTTATATTTCCAACATGTTCTAACATCCTAGCTGGCATGTGCAGGCGAGCACGTTCAATATTAACAAAGTAGTAAACTATGCTGTGTTTGTAGTGCTCTACTGTTTTCATTAAAACATCTTTCTGGTTTAAATCTGTAGTGTGTCTTATACTCATGTAATCAATATACCAATATGAATAAAAATAAAGGTTTAAAAACTAAAAGAAGCAACTTAAAAATCTGCAAAAGAGGTTGCGAAATGTAATGTAGTACATTTGGTACCAGACACAATGGATAGAGCAAATTTAGTTGATTCCGTTATCCCACAATAGCTTGTAGCGAATCTTAACTGCATTGGAAATATAAATATGTGCATTTGTAGTGACATAAAAAAACAACTATATGTACCGTAGTACACTATATATTTGATATACCACTCGTTGTATAAATGTTAATTAACGGAAACTCGGCAAACCTGGTTTCCTTGCTATTACTACCGTATTCTTTCCTTACGTTTCACTCCAACGGTTATAGAGATTATAACGATAGTAGTGTGTAGTAGTTTCGTTTCAAAGGAGATGGTAGGAAATATTAACGGTACATAAGGATGGTAGGGTATTGTTTTTTATTTTATTTTTTGTTCTTTTGCTTTTGTTTCTTAACTTCAATAAATTGGTTTGATTGTATTTTATGCGTAGATTCCTCATTGCTAGAGTTCTAGTGATTATAAATGTGGTAGAGAGTAGTAGTTTTATTTATACAAGAATGGCGGGGGAGCAATAGGGGTAGGGCAGTAGGTGGATGTGATTACGCTGAGAAGGGCTTTCGCTTATATATAACCCCAATGTGAGATATTGTATAAGTATGTATATGTGCATAGTGTATGTGTGAATATTCCTAATTGACATGTAGGCATATATGCTTCCCTTTATATTTAAAAAAAATCTTTCTCAAATTGCCGAATGTTTAAAGAATAAATTAAAGCATAGAGTGTAAGCGATTCCTTTGCATTAAATTTGCCTTTTTTGAAAAAAAAAAGATCTAAACAGAACTGTGAAAAAGAATCTGAAATATTCTCAAGCATTTAAGTGAAATATATTACAATTTAAATATGTACATATTAAATCTAAAACACCTCTTAAACATTGTAAATTGTTTTGTAAGAAATTAGATGAAAATAAATCTTTAATTCTCAGACACAAGGCTGTATATTAGCTTTATATAAGGCTATATTATCATATTTATATGATTACCGTTTGTCTATGTTTTCTCATATACGGAACGTGCCAATCATCATATACTTTGCATTATCGTCTCACTCTAGTAGAGCTTCAACTGTTATATTAGACATCCACTATATATTAAACTTAGTTGTTATCGATGCACTATATATTTCACGCGAATAGTTTTATTATGTTGGAGAAAATTGTATATTGTCCATAAACACAGAAGGATGAAACAGAAAGACAACAATTCTGTAGAAAATCCTACTTTAAGCATTCATGTTTCATAGTTACCAACCACTGTTTCGTCCGATCCTACATTTTATACATTTTGACACACGAGTAGATGGCATCGACAATATGTTAATACGTATGGTTTGTATCGACGCCCAGATTGTGATACAGATTATATATATGAATATTTATATACCTGTGAAACCGTTTGAACACCTGTACATATGTCCTTTTAATGGAATTTATTTTAAAAAATCCAGTAAGACACATCTTGCATAATGCTTTATGTTCATCTGAAAATACTGCTCAAACTTTCTAACCATAATCAACTGCATTACACAATGAATTGTAAGCAGTGGAGTCACTATGATGGGTGCGGACCGCACCGGGCATCACCATCAGAAGAGGTGACACCAAAATGACTTTCTCTACAGCTGTTGAATTTTTGTGCAGACGGTAGGTCCATGGGGGTGTCACCACGAGTTACCGCACATGATTGTCTATACAAGTTTTGAAGGAGGTGACACCGCGAGTTCGGCACTGTCTGATACCAATCCTAGTGGTGCCACTGATTGCAAATATTAAATAACTTCAACCCTGTTTAGACTTCTGGTATCAAACCAGATTGTGGAAATATTGGGACATATAATAATTGTCACAAAATAGTGAATGTACTTTAAACAGAAGATATTTCAATAAAGAATAGAAAACAAACAGGTCTCCAATAAACTATTTATGTTTTGTCTCCTTTCGTATGAATTGTGGTTACGACAGTCTCGTCGCATAGAGTCTGCTTAAAGTAATCCATAAAAACATGTTTAATAACAATGAGAGAAAAATCATCTGCTTATTGTTCTTTCACTTTAAAACCTTGGGGAGGGGAATTACATCAGGGTCACTTGTTTTCAATTTATCCACATTTTCCAAAATTCTGAGAAAGCTGGCAGAACAAATATATATATATATATATATATATATATATATATATATATAGAAACATTTGCCGTTGGGATATATGGAAAGGAAGTATAAATATCATCTACGTTTGCTGACTCAAACAATTATTAAGTAGTGCGTTCGACCAAGTAAAACATTATCATGACACAATCTTTAATATTCACTTTACGTTGGTTAGGTTAAATGTTGATTCGCTATATAATATCCTGTAAATGGGCTGAGATTTTCCTTGTGTTAATTACTGAAAGTTGTTCAAAATATTTTCATGTTGTCTCTACCAATTGCACTATTTGTGTTGTTGTTCGAAACGGTTATAATTTATAATAATAACGATAATGTATCCTCTTGCTGACACAAATGCAATCGGCAACATTGCCTAGTAAGTTTCCAAACCTGGCTATGAATAGGTTTGGATACAACATACTATGACACTGCATGACTTGTTAAATTTTTCAAAACAATCATGTGGCCTGCTGAGAAAAGGTTATATCTGTAAACTTCATCTACAGTTATGCCGCTGTGGCAATGAAATTTTAAATCATCCCTGATCATCGTTCAATATTTTTTCTAAATTTGACAATGCTGTTTGAAAATAAAGTAATGAAGGTCTTCATTATAAACACAGGACAAATGTACCTACTACTACTTTTCCTATAAAAGCCAATTTTTCGCCTTCGATTAGATCGGTTATCGTAGTTTTGTTAATGCCTATTATCTAAGTTCCTTTACAATTTGATCAAGTAAATCAAGTGAAGGCAGTGTGCGATTCTAATTCCTTCAGTGCACATAATTGCACATGTTTAAATTAAAATCACCTAATTTTATAATGTATTCACACATCTGTTTTTCTCTTTAATCTTCACATCAACTATTTGTCTAACATCAAATCATGTATTGTGACAAACGTTAAATTCGATTTTTGAAACTGTTCATGAAAATGTACGGTTGTCTACAGCTAGCTTTATGTCATTGTCTTAGGGTCACGACCGTGTACGCACGGGAAAAAATCAAAAGCCAGAAAAATTCTGCAAATTTCAAAATATAATTTATTTCCCTAAAATACAAAGTGAACAAATAACAATAACTTACAGTATGATGAGAGAAACTTTAAATAGTTCTAACTGTTCTATCACAAGTCCAAACGTATGTGTTCCAGTGGTATTTCGAATGAAGTTTACTCTGTTGTGCTTATGTGTCAATAGTCTCGGTATATCACAAGTATATAATTCAAAGTTTGTTTTAAATGAATGCTCAATACTTCCAAAATCAATAATAAGTCTGAAATTCCGATCACTTTTGTAATGCCAATCAAGAATTGATAAAACAACCAATTCCTTTCAAATGATCATAGCTCAATTATTAATCTGAAGCTGATGTTTATTAAAGGAATAGCTCATTTTCAGGCAAACAGCTCTTAGACAGAAAACTAAGACGCTGTCTCAAAACCAAAATCAGAGTTGAATATTCATTATAGATGAGTTCAAGCTTGTCAACAAGGTCAACTATTTTAGCCATTCAGTCACGAACTAATTGCCCTTTCTTTTTAAGAACCCCCAGTACTCAATTCACATCAAGTTTAATTTAATAAAAGTAAATCTCACTATATTGCGCCATATGACATATTAGAGTACAAACCAACGATCATACAGAAATTCTGTTTTAAAAGGTTATTTACTCAATGACCCTAGCAAACTATAACTATGAAACTTAACACACTTTAAAATAGATATGTATAACACAATAAGTTAAATTAGTGATAGTTAATTGGATAAGCAGGTTTGCGTGAAACAACAAATCTGAAATTAGCTATATCGAATATAATACACCTTCAGCTGTGAAAATATATAAGGAAATACAAATATATATTCAAGGAAAAGACTGATTTATCTTCATAAAGACACTACGTAACATATGTAGCAGCCATTTCAATTGTTAGTTTAAATGCATAACACACCCCGAATTAAATTTATGCAAAGTTTGAATAATTACTGATTTAATGACAGGAATTTTAAAGTAGATGTGCAAACCTCTAGAGGAAAGAGGCCTTGTCTGGCTTTTGAAACAATAAAACATAACATTATAATCATGTGCCTGTTAAGGTGTTTGTTCACTGCCACGGTCAATGTGACACTTCCACAGGTAAGCGTTCCATTAATCTCCAACTCTGTATTTTCATCCTACAACTAATCTACTGGCATAATGTAATATTGTTATGAATTGTTTGTAATGAGACGACAACTGTGTAATTATACCTAAATGATACGGTTAAAGTTTGTCCTCTTATATCAAAATGTACGTACCTAACATGTTAATTTCATGATTTATAATGTTAGATATAGTTTGTACATAATCATGTAACTATAATCTAAAATAGCAGTAAACAGCAAAATCGACATTTTTGTCAAGGAAAACTACGCAAAGATTACGAAATTAAATCTACAATCATTTATTTGTGAAATTAATCTTTTAGAGTAGGTATACTTCACAAAGTTTACAATTAGTTAGTATTTCCTAATATATGGTTGATCCGAAATGATATGGCACATTTCCTTCGATTTTAGTTTTAAGTACATCATACAAAAACTGCAACAAATCAGTAAAACAAAATAATTTGTGAATTGATAGATGCTTACGTTTTTATAAAAATACTTTCAAGCAGGAAACAGATTGTGGCTTATCCTGAAGTTCTATGTGACTATCAGAAGCTTAAGATCTGAAATCGCTGCTGCCTGAACATTTCATGTTTCAGGAGTGTAAATCTCGGGTAGCAGCATCATATTCACAATTCCTTAAAGCAGTGAAAGTTGTTTAAAGGAAATATACTATTTAATCTGTTTATTAAGGCGTGCAATTACATTTTTAAAAGGTCAGATCCTGTCTTGGTAATAAAGCGAACTTCTCATCCATACTTCTTTGAGGGTATTGGTAAGCTTTGTGGATATCCGTCACGTCGCTCCTCTGGATTACGCATATTTTTGTTGCATTCCTCTTAAAACATCCAGATACCTGAAGCGATAACAT
Source organism: Unio delphinus (assembly GCA_029339505.1). Classification (NCBI taxonomy): domain Eukaryota; kingdom Metazoa; phylum Mollusca; class Bivalvia; order Unionida; family Unionidae; genus Unio; species Unio delphinus. The sequence continues at coordinate 7,793,437 of JAQISU010001239.1, forward strand.
TATTTCCTTTAATAATCTTGATTATACGTTTATTTCTAAGGATATCAAAAAAATAAGATGTTCACGGTTTGTTTTGCACTTTACTCTCTACAGATATTCTTGACGAGGTTACTCCAAACATTCACTATCAACACCAGACATATTTTCTGGCAAAATTGATATGCATTAAGAACGGGGCATGTTGAAGGATATTAAAAAAGGAACAGCTGCATGTTTGGTAAACAAATTTCGATAACAATTATGCATTCACTAGTAAGATTTAATACAGTATTATATGAAATATTGTATTATGACTGATGTTATAGGTATATTAAATATTATCTTTTCTTTGACTGTGCACGAAAAACAAGGCAGATACATATCATGCCTCAAAGGACAGAAAAAATGACAACGAATTACTCAGAAATTAATAGAAAATGTTGTTACATTGTGTCAGCAATTTTATTTTATAGTAAGTCTTAATATACAAGTTTTCTCACAGAGTGTACATCATATAGCGAATAGCCTTTGTGGGCATGGTAATTTGTTTAGAATAAAATAACCTCAGAATAAAAATTATAATTCAGAAGTTCCAGACAAATAATAGCTTAATGCAATTAACACCTCGATCGCAAGTTATAGTATATACAAGACGTTGTTTGACATATTATTTACACCAATTCACATTGAGGATCTATGTTTTGTCTCAAGCCTCACTAAATACGGTTTGACGCCTTACTCGTTCAACTTGTCATCTAGCCAGTACTTGTGACGCAGATCACGTAACCAGTCATGAGGGAGTTCAGAGGAAGGACGTAACTTGCATCCGAGGAGAGCTCCAGCCACTGCACAATTAGTGTCAGCATCTCCTCCCTGTAAAAAATGTATCTGCTGAAGTCCTTTATTATTTACACAGAAATTGTTACTTTGTGGATTTAAGTTCAACTGATGAATGATTTATGTGTTTTTCTTTCAATAAAAGAACCAGCTGCATGAAATATTTATCCATTATGCATTATGTATATTTTCTATGTGGTTTTTGCGCCATTAATTTCCATGTAAATTTAATCTTAGAGTACAGAAACAATTAAAAGTTTTGCTAACACGCAACGAAAATAGCATCGTTGGAACGTTTGAAGCGTCTGGTCGAAAGAAAGGAATAAACACTGGAAATTATCAAATGATCGCACAAATGATCGACCAATGATCGCACAACAACACGTAATATATAATATCAAATATAAGTTTTCTTTCAAATTTGAGCAATCTGCTTTGATTTTATTGTTAAAGAAGTAAATACATGCAATGATTTGTTTTGAATACTTATTTTACCAGTTATACAAACATTTTCAGAGTAAGTATTGTACTTGCCATCATCTACTAAGCTTCAAACTTTAACAAAGAAAACAATATGTGTTGAAGGCTGCATGAAAAATGGAACACATTCTTAAATTGGTATATGTGGAGATTAGCACGTGAACATTAGAAAATAATATTGCACGTGGAATTTGCTTAAACAATTTATTGAAAGTTGACTATTAGACATAATCCAAAGACGTCGTGAAATATTGTTTTCTCCAATGATGCGTAATTTTAAGAGATTTCGCTTTCAATGACAACTAAACAATCGCTCGAAACTGTAAAATTTAAACCTAAATAAAGAATGAAGACAGCACAAGCAATTGGGAACAAAAACAAAAACATACATATAATGAGGTAATTGTTTTAAAGAAAACAGTAGACAAAAGGAAGAGTAACTCAGTGTACATGATTCGTTGAAACATTTTAAGGACTCATGAAAGAAAATATATATCATTCAACAATATATTTTAGGCAGATGACTCACCTCAAACAATATTTCTGTGATAGCCTTCTTAAAGTCATTTTGTTTTAAGGCCCAGAAAGCAGCACCAAGACATTTGAAGGTGTAACCAATCTTCCCCTTTTCATCCAACTTCAGTGATCCCAGATCATTGCATCTCAAAGATTGCTGTAATTCTCTTTTCTTTGAACACGAAAAGCAAAATTAAAAACTGTCTTTGCATTATGAAATCACAATTCAACATAACATATAAAACTCATTCACCTATTACAAATACAGTCATATATTTGAATTGTAATACCAATTTCAAACAGCTCAGATTTGAAGACGTGGGAAAACAGAATGCCCGCTTCATAAATTGTTAGAATGTATGTATGTATGTATGTATGTATGTATGTATGTATGTATGTATGTATGTATGTATGTATGTATGTATGCAATGTTTGCATATTGGTTTGTTTGTATGCATGAATAGGATTTTTAACGTAGCTTTAACATATTTTTCAGTCATACCGCTACGATGTCTGCAGTGAGGCAGTTTATAGTGATGTCTAGCAATGGGGCATCATGCCGCAGACATGTAGCATGATGTCCCACCTAGTCACATTATCCTGACACCAGGTCGACCAGTCCTAACTCTAACCTCTTAATGCTGAGCGTCAAGCGAGGCAGCTGTTCGTACCGTTTGTTTAAGTCTTTGGTATGACTCGGCCAGGGATCGAACCCACAACCTCCCATTGCGGCTGTGGACGACCTAACAACTAGGCCACCGGAGCGGTTATGTATGTATGTATGTATGTATGTATGTATGTATGTATGTATGTATGTATGTATGTATGTGAATAACTTAATTGGTTACAATCATGTCTGTGGGCGAAAAGAGATGTTGTCGGATATATTTTGCATTATTATCGAATCACTTAAGATACACCTTAACTGAGTCTTCGTTGCGATAATATATTGGTTGCTCAGCTGTTCCATTACAGTTGAGAGCAATACAACCCGCATGGAAATTATTCAGCTACTTGTGATGTCTTTTCTCACGACAACTGATTGATGGAAAGCAAAACTTCCATGGGAAAAAACAAACATTCAAAGTCGGTATAGATGTTATACGGTACTTCCATCGTACGATTTATCATGTTGAATTTCCCAACGTTCTTGCCGAGTTCTGACATGATTGTGCACTGCAGCATTTTGCTACTTCCACCGAGGTAACAATCTTTGTCAATATACATAAAGGTCGAAAAAAAAGTCTGCACTGAAATCTATTACCGGGAAGGATTCCTTATCCATAGATAATGAGATTGCGACTTTGAGCCATGTATAACGCGTAGCCACAACCTATCAATCCTGGTTCGCCCATATGAAGTTTTGAATTGTGTGTGTTGGGATAGATCAAGCGCATAAAAGCGTTGTACTAAGGGAACACCTTAGCAGCGATGCTAAGATTAAGCTCTTCGATGATTTTGAGAATGGCCTTAGTAACCTGCGCCGGAAATACTATATCGCCAAAATTGAGCTATATTAGATATTGTTGGTCCTTGTTGTCGCTCACGGGATGCAACACGAAAGCGGGTGCACATTTGATTCAATACTTATCATCAAATTTTAAATATATTACCGACCAAGGCGGAACATAATTTTGATACTGGTATGTAGTTCGAACCTTGGAATAGTTTCGCTCGAGAAAATGCAGTTTAACCTGCCCCACATTTGTCAAGTGTCCATCTAAACCCAACATTGGCATATTTTTCAAACGTTTCCAGAATCTGTACAATACTTTGTCGATTTTATGATTGATAACCTTCGTGTATTTACGGATTAGGATCACACAGACACTGATGTGAATCTACGGGGTTGCAGTTTTTAACCCTTCCTTGTAGGATTTTTTTATGATTAAATGGCAAAGTAAAATATGTACCAATAACAAATATCTCTTTTAACTCCAGAAATAAAAATGCGTTGTAACACCAACACTATTGGAGGAATCGTCTTTGATAAAAGATTTAGAGTCTTTCCTTTGCGCAAGTGCTCACGTCTGATGATCAATATAAAAGAGGTAGTAAAATCATGGGTTATAGAAAATCCAAACCTCATTGCAATAATAATAATAATAATAATAATAATAATAATAATAATAATAATAATAATAATAATTTCTAACAAAGGGGAAGAGGAATAACTAAAACGAATGGAAATGTATTGATGAGAAAAGAAGAAAGAAATCATGGAAAGATGATTTTGAGATGTGATAATTTCCTTAATCACTTTCTGGAATTAGCTTCTAAGTGTTCATCTGCCATTATAGGTTTTATATTAAATAAGTTTTAAGTCTTAATTAAACATTTTCTTTCTGTAAGTCATATTCTTAAAATCGAAAAGGATGCCTTGTTAGACGAGTGCAGGTATTTTAATTTCAATGTCATTTCGAGATAAATACCTGTCCTTCAGAGGCAAGTATTTTAACGGCTCTATTGTAACATTCCTCGATAATTTTCTCAATGTTGTATGTATATCTGGACGACTCGTAATGCTCTGGCTTCCTCTGGATCATTAGACTTATGGCAACGGAAACTGCAACCGCAGACGCTTGACACCTATATTAATAATCATCATCTGTCAAATCCCATATACAACATAATTAATATATCTTTTATCAAGTTTATCTGTGGTCTAAAACTTAGGGGATTAAGGAGACACTTTTATTGCCTCCGTTAAAAAATAGGATTAAACATAATTTACTTACATACATATGTTTATTACACAATTTCATGGACAATGTGTTATTGTAAACAAAGATGGTGTATGTCAACAATTGGTCTTCTAACAAATCTTTTCGAAAGATTGGAGTTTCACAGCTACTTAAACTATGGAAATAACGTTGAAAGAGTTTTCCAAATCCATTAAATATCCAATATGGAGTGTGCTATCCATGTTTTATCACAAACAAAATTAACCGCCAAATGTCCCAGAATAAATGCAGTAATATATTTTCAGTTTAGGTAATACGGATAATTTCAAAAACATAAGCACAATGGAAACAACTGATGTTGTGCTTATAAACGCATTTTTCATGCATAATGATATCTAATAAGTCATGATGAAATTGAATAAAAGAAACCAATTATTTCATATATTACTTACCTGCGAAATGGCAAAGGAAACTTAAAAGTCTTTTTGACAGTATAAATATTGTTTTCACGATCTTTGTTGTTAAAAGAACTTCACACCTTAGGGAACGAGCAAATAGTAAATTTATTTGCAAAGAAATGATATATAAAAATAACAAATGATTAATGGTAAACTCACAATTTATTCCACGTAGTTAAAGCGAGCAAGTTTTACAGATGAATAGACCAATTATCTTGATCTGGCTAGGCTTGGAAAAAAAAGCGTACCAAATTGATTTTCTTTAGACTTAGATTTGTTTTGCTTCAAATAAGCTTGGAAAAGAATTAATTTAAGTGACACTGATAAATGCACTATAGGTAACGATAGAAAAGAAAATGCCGAGCATTAAATTTATGACTTCCCAGTCAGTGAACATTATTTGTAAAATAGATCCGAACTTATGACACGAATTTTAGAATTACATGAAAGGATGTTTTATGAAAATGGCAATTTTCATATAGGTATCCATTTCGTAAATTTGCCAAAATGTATATACAAATCCTGCTGTGATAACGTCAGAAATCTCACCTATGGTACACGTTTTCATGTAACATATTAATGGTTCGAAAAATGCAGGCAGGATGAATAAATGAAGTGATAATTTGACTTTAAAAAACCTAACATCAACTGTTGGTACGTGAGTTATATTTTATCTTAAATCTAATTTATACTTGCAAATGTTTTTTTGATTTTTTTTTACTTGTTGCTACTATTGTTTTTTTTTAGAGATTCGTTTTGTTCGGTTTGTTTTTGTTTTCGTTTTCCTTATTCTTATATTAAAAAAGGAAACTATCATATTTACAATCTGATTAGCTAATCAGATCTGGTCAAATACTTGTATAATTTGTCGCAACACGATGCGTTGAGTTGTTGCATTAAGATGTGCAAACATAGAAGAAATTTCTGGATGGAACTTAAATTTGTCAGTACCAATACCATCAAGTATGCACACGGGAACAAGACAAATTAGGATAGTATATATCTCCTTTAAGGATCTAGTTAATGTATTAGTACCTTGGATCAAAATGAGTAGTTGTGCAAATTTTTTTTGCATTCTCTTCAACCTTTGTAGTGTCCCACCATTCATGAATACCAAGGATGGCAGTTCTCATTACAGCGCCGTTTGCTGCGTCATTCTCGCCTCTTTCCAACCACGTCTTCTCGGCAGCCTGTAATTTGATATTTTATTTAAAATCACATTCTTTAAAACATTGATGCTCTTTAATCACTGAGCCAATGTATTCATTTATGAATACCTTGATATCTTTAAACACCCTCAGAGGATATTATGTTAAAGAAATTCTAAATTCTTTTTCTTTGTATTAAAGCAAATTAATTTTCAGAAGCGTATATCAATCAAAATTCAATCATGATGTGAAAGAGTATAAATGGAAAACAATAGTCTAGCCCATGGAAATTCCATAGATTCATATATAGGTAGATATAATATACTCATTTACGAACATTATATTAAGTATCAGCAGCAGGATTCAAAGCATTCATGCTAAAAACTAGTCATTAAAGAAAGAATTTCTTGTGTCTACCAAGTTCATTGTATATCTTTGAGTTTTATTAAATTTTCTCGCATAGTTTATTTTGTCTGTTAAATAGGCTGGTTATAGAGTTGAGTCAATTAATTGTTTCTGATTGTTTTCTTATATAAAAAATGATTCACACCGTTTGAGGATCAGACAGGAACAGCTTATGCGATATTACATTGTACGTTGTATTCCCCAATCCAATCCCACTCCGATCTCCAAGCTCATGAAATCCATTATCCGCCCACTGTCGAAGTCTCGCTGCAAAATCACGGCTATTTACCTGTAAAAGCAAGTAATAATTACTACCTCTCAGTCATACGAATAGGTTATGATGTAGTATCTTTCTTAAATAGGTGAGTAAATCCCGTGAACATGTAAGCTAATCCTAGACTGGTGTCTCACATTTTTTAATGTTGATTTGTTGTAGATACAGGTCTAGCTGAGAAACATGTTATGTATCTGAATGTCATTTCAGATATAAGAGTGTGTTTAGGGGACCTGGAAACTCGACTGCACAATAGCTTATAATCATAAAAAACTATGCCCAGTTAGCTGATGAATTGTAGGCTGCATTCAGCCATTTACGCTGCAGCATATTTCAAGGACATCATTTCCTTAGCATGCATTGTGTGTGTGTGTGTGTGAGAGAGAGAGAGAGAGAGAGACAGACAGAGAGACAGAGAGAGACAGACAGAGAGAGATAGAGAGACTTGACGTTGACAAACAGCACAATGACTTTGCCTGGATATATACATTGCTAAGTATCATATATGCTAATGCAAAAGAAAGTGGATAACATTTGAAAAACAAATAGTTTTGTGTTAGGCTCGACAAACAATTGAGTTTAGATCATATAATGGGGTTTCAAATTAATTACAAGAACGGAGCATTATATACAGAATACTGTTATATAGTATTAACTTATATTGTGTGATTCACCTTTGTCCGTAATTAAGGGTAAAGGTTTGGCCTACTTGACGTTTGTCATTATTAAAGTATGATCACTTCAATCTGAGCTTAATGCCTTACCTTATAAAACAAATTTGCCATTTTAAATGAACTACTTCCTGTGCATCTTTTCGTGTTGTAAGCCGGATGAAACTTGTATGTATAGGATAATGTAAACAAGTATTCATTTTTGTTTTATGTTCAGTCTGTGAAATAATGTCCTCTTGTGTTCAGATATAATTTGAGAGGAATCATTTTTTAAATTATGTATTGTAAATAAAAAGTGCCCATTGACGTTTTCGACTAAAACACTTCTTTTGGTGTTATTGGGAATGCATTCAATGACATTCTGGATTATACCAATGTGATATATAAACGTTATTGGTACAGTATTACATTCAAAACTAGTGATACATCATCCCATTCAATGTTGGAGTTTATTCGGAACTTTCTAAAAACTTTTGGACTTGGTATAGACGATTTAAGATTTTTTGGATTTAATTCACAGTATTTTAAGTTCCTTTTTAATTTTCACCATTTAACATAGATAATAAATTTATTTATTAAGTGTACTACACTTGTTAGTTTCGCTTCCTTCTGTTACTAAGTTTAAGGCCATAGAGTTGTAACATTATACACTGATCACAAATTACCTTTCCATTACAATGCGTCAGAGATTGCATGATCAAAATCATTTGATCCGTGTCATCAGTCCAGTCGCCTGTTACCCAGCGCTCTCGATGACTATCTTGCTTCTTGTCTGAGTAGGTCAGATAGTGACAACTACCATACGCCTGTAAGAGAAAGATATGTTCTTCCTAATTGATAGGAATAAAGAGTTCTCTTTTTACTTCTTTCAAACTAAAGGTTTACAGATACATATCTTTGTTCAGCATTTAAAATTCAAAAGATACATTATTATATGCCCATGGCTATCTCTATGATACAGATTTGGATTTGTGTTTCGAAGTCATTTCTGTCTAATATACAGACTATTTATGAGATATTGATATGTATCCGGATATCACATTGTTTGACTCGTGTACACAAACTATTGTGACGTTATATTTCCTATTATGAAAATTGATTCTTAAAGCTTAAATTTAGGAAAGCAATTAAGGATAATTGATATCTCACTTTGCCCAATCACCAGAATGGCATGACTGTTCCGAAAGCAATTACAATGTTTTTCATCCAGCAAGCGAAGACATGTAATTCACACACAATACGACCACCCATTACTCTGAATAGAATCACTAAATAGGTATTATATGCAGTCATTGTATTTGTAATACATTTATAATCAACAAAATCATTTACGATGATTATATTAAGTCAGATATATTTGTAACATTTATGAGATAATAAAAACACACTAAGTATCCATATAAAACGCCCACACCTGCTTGTCATGTACACATAGACTATCTATACTTGTATTTCTTCTCAAAAACGGAAACTTGTGTGATAAAGTCACAGTTTTGCGAAGTACATACTTCTATACTATAAGAAACATGTGTATTAAGATATCAAATGCGATCGTGGATAAAATACAACATTAAATGAAGATGAGCATCGATCATGATAATAAAATTAGAAAATACAAACAAGAAAATAGTTATATCAGGCTACGCCGACAAAATTGTTTATCCTAAGAGGAAAACGTATCGAACTGTGATTACGAGCTTGTGGGTTTCGTATATGTATGTGAATAAAATATAGATAGCAAAATAAGCAAAATAAACGATTACAGTGATGAAAAGAATAACAACACTCGTTACTCACACTATGTGCTTCTGATTTGGTCATGAATTCTGTCAGTAAACCGATCGCATCACCAATACATTGTCCATATACCGTTGCCTTAATTTGTTCTTCACGGCTGACTTCATCAGTTCTCCCCATATATGTCTTTTCTGTATGGTTAGTCGGCCTCTCTTTATTGTTTCTATTAGACATACCGTTATTCCAGAGATAGTATCTTTGATCTGGATCATGATTTGGCTGTTCTTGCATATATCTTTCACCTTCACTTTTTTGTTGTAGCACATTCTTGTTTTCAAACTTAGGACCACTTACTGGCCCCTCCCTCCTGTGACTCGGACCTTTATCCGGATTTTTGGTTTGGGGCGGTTTATAATCACTACCATAAGTTGTCTGCCATGGACCATTCGAAGCATGTTTATTTGCATGTGGAAAAGTAGTCATGGTACAGGTGCCTTCAAGTGACAATAATCAACTATATAATACCTTTTGACTTTCATCAGATTTTAATGAACGCTAAGCTATCCAAAGTGCTAAATATGTCGGATATTATTCATTAAAATTGAACTATTTCCGAGGATTTTGCAAACAAATGTTGCATATTACAGAAGTAAATATAATTATTGAAATTGAGAATATCTTAAGGACTTCATGCTGAATGTTGATTCAGAGTAATTAGAAGTTCTTTTATATTCTTTAACAATACAGAAATAATAATCACAGTAATTGTAAGAGCAACACACCGTTAAAGCATCTGTGTTTTTTGTTATATTAACATCATTTATATATGTTTTTGAAAGTATTTACACTTGCAGAATTTGCACTTTCTGTGATGAGAAGGAGGTGAAAGAAAAACAAACAGTAGAGAAGTTATTTTAGTGGTGGTTTCCAGCTACTACAGCAACACTACCAAAAGTGAAATATGTTTCCTATTATAAACAATGCTAGTGAAGGCAGAAACGAAGTAAACATTAAAGGAAAATAACAATTTTACAATTTCTTTTAACAATAATTGAATTACGTTAATCTGAAAGATTAAAGCAACATATACCATATTTTATGCCAAAGCAACCCTAAGGTCACCACAACATGAAAGAGGATGTTCCCTGAAGCCCGAGGTAAAGAATACCATAAAAACACTTTTAAAAATGTTGGAGTAATTTTTAATTGCTTTATTCAGGTTGAATGTGGTCATTCAATTAATAATTTATTCTTGCACACCCTGAGTTTAAAAATCAAACAACATGTTAAATGCTAAATGGAAATATAAAGTTGAACTCGACACATTTCAGTTATTCCTCCATCAGACATGCATGTGATCAATCAATACCTGATGCATGATAATCCTATCACACTCAGATACAGGGTTTGGTTATACCTCTCCATCCACTATGTTACACTTGGATTAGAATTCCACAGCCAATTAATACCCATCAGTCTCGAAATCAGATTTGATGAAACAGGGGCTGATTATGTCAATTTGACCCATCAAACTATGGAAACAAATCATCATGGAGACTTAAATGCTAAGGAGGAAAATTCTTATATGGGAATGTATGCAGCTGTTGGTCAAAAGTGCCTAGTCAGGTCAGTAAAATACTACCTCACACACATTAATCTAAGAGCTGAATCACTGTTTTATCACACTGATAAAAATGCTATTGAAAATCCCCAATTTTGTCAAATATGGTATACCACAAAATGAGTTGGACAGAGACAATTAAGCAGTTTTATGCCTGACATATGCAAAAATACCCATATATCTGCAAGATATACTGCTCACTCTCTTTGTGCCAAAGCTTTGAATGCAATGATCAACACCAACCTACCTGCAAGGTACATTATGTATCTGTCTGACCACTCGAATAAACTATCACTGAAACCATACACAAGGCCCAGCACTCAACATTAAAAAAATGATTAACATTCTTTCCAATTGATGTTCAAATGTAGCATTGTCTGCCCAAGAATCTTTTGCAGTACTCACTTTCATGCAAATATAAATGTTCAAATGACCTCAACAAACTCAAGAAATCTAACTCAAGAAAATATTCAAATGACCCCTATAAACCCAAGCAGTACATATCAAGTAATTGTTACTGAATCTGCTCAAAATCTCTAGCAAACACTATATGCTAATACAATGAACTCTATGACAAGTTCATCCAACTATCATTTCAATAAATTCACCTTCCAGTTTAGCTGCAACTAAATAAAGTGCAAACAAGTTAAGAAAATAAAATACATGATATACAAGTTAAGTGTCAACTATCCAACTCTAGAACAATAATTTTTATCATGTATAACTCCTGGTACTTTTTTATGTCAATTTCTAATTAATAATTTTATATAAATTTTCTAAACTTATGTCCCAAACTTAATTAGAGGGATATGGTTATGAACCATTGTCACTAAACAAATCATGTAAAAAAAAAATAGATATAAAATAAGAACTCAATTATTTTTTAATTGTGTATGTCTGAACCAACAAAAATGATCACACACTTTCTATAACCTAACCTCATACACCTAAATGAATTAGGCAAGCCTGTTTATATACACGAAAATAAGTTTTGAAGAACGAAATTAGATCACTAACGTGTGATAAATATGCAAATCACTGTATATGAACGCATACATTATGGCCATGAATCCTGACTTTAAATATAGAGCTCCTCTTTGAATACACGTGTTCATTAAGGTAAAATATCAAAATCACGGTAGCAAATTCCATACATCATTTTCCATTGAATCAAGGACTAGTATATTATGATGACCTTATTACGATCAAGCAGGACAACCCCAAGTGCTATAAATAGCTACGTAAAAAAAAAAAACACCAAATTATGTATTACTACGCTCAGTTAAGATTTATGTTTCTTACTGATGGAAACAAAATAACATAGCAAACAAATGAAATTTCAATTATAAGAGTTTAACGTTGTTTTTTCTGCGTTCATCGTGGTATAAACTGTCAGTTGCCGACTCACACAGCTTACATAACACCCTTCGGGCGTTATTTGCTGTGTGATTCGGCAACTGACAGTTTATACCACGATGAACGCAGAAAAAACGTTAAACTATTAATTATGAGTAGGTTCTGGTAAAATAACTCGATTTTAAGAAAATTTATAGAGGATATTTACTTGAAACGAGTGAATAACGGATATATTTCATCGTGTGGATGAAAATACTCGAGTTTTTTTTATCCAAGAGATGAAATGTATCCGTTATTCACTCGTTTCAAGCAAATATTCTTTTTATTTTATGCTCACATACGTTGGCTACCTCAAGTTTGTGACACAGTGAAACAGCAGATTTCTTACGGTAATGTCAGCTGTTTACCGTACATGTTCTGTTGTTCTATATGTACCTGCGCACAAAATTAGTTCCACATCAGATTGGTAAAAAAATAACTTTTATTTCCAGAATAATAAACTACAAGTTTCAAGGATAACAGACAGTGATTATTAATAAGAAAACAACCACAAGTAATTCATCAATGTATAACAAAAAAAATTGTTATATTGTTATTTTTTCACTGTTATTTTTTCACTGCAGTGAAATATCAATATTTTTTTAACTAGAAAATCAAGTAATTCACTGCTAAGCATAAAATAAATATGTATATTTGGGACCCCTTAATACATACATATGACATACCAACGACAACTATTTCACTCCAGTTCGTATTTGAATTTCTGAATAAACATGAATATGCATAACTGAATAAAATACTATTGTATTACTTAAAACAAACTCGGAGAATGCCTTGTTTGCCTGGACCAGTTTTATAAACCAAGTGTTACTGGTATCTTGTTTAGTATGATTACTACAGGGTTCAAATGCAAATCTAGGAGCTCAGAAAGAATGTGGCAGTTTATAGTGATGTCTACTACTGGGGCATCATGCCGCAAAAAAACATGAATCATCATGTCCCACCCAGTCACAACAGGCTGACTAGTCGAAATACTAACCTCGTAATGCTGAGCGTCTAGTGAGGAAGGTGTTAGTACCATTTGTAATAGTCTTTGGTATGACTCGGCCTGGGTTCGATCACGCGATCACCCGCATCCGAAGCGTAAGTTCTAACTACTAGGCCACCAGAGCGGTGTTCGGTTTTATCAAAAGCAAAAATAAGTATTAAATGTTTGAGATAAAATTAGAACAGTTTACATTACCGTAATTTTCTTTCGGATTTGTGTGGCGAAACACAAATTCGGATGAACAAAATCTATAAGAGTGTGGTTGTAAGTAAATTCATTTATATAAACTAGAACAGAATAAATGTGCCGACATTTAAACACACATATATTAATTGCTGTAACTGTAGTGTTTGTCATTAGCTGTAATAAATATTAATATGTACTGAAAAGATGACAATATACATCATAAACCATTTGGATATGAAACGTGTATACAGTATATGACTGTTATTCACAATAACAAACAGTGAACTTACCTGCAAGAGTCTACTCTATTCCTTTGCTCAAACACTGCACAGAGAAGTATATTATCGTGTGGGTTTCCCAATGACATGCGCAATAAATAAAAATATTACCTCTTGCTATTTGTGAGCGCGAAGACAGTACAAATCAGTTGCATTACCGATGTATGACTCTAGTCATTGATTTAAATATAGAAATTGTTATTGATCAAAGGAACTTGATAAACTGCTATCGTACTTGCTCAATGAATAGGCAAAGGGGTATCCATTTCTGATTTTAACGTGTAGCGTAAAGTAAACATTACCCTGAACATAAATTATGATTTGTAACTTAAGTCGTGTTGATAATATTTAGTACTGGTAGAGCATTATTTGGATCATTGAGCTCACAAAAAGCTACGTGACATCTGTATGTAATTAATCAATGAACTTGAATACAAAAAAATCCTTACTTATGTAAAATTGCACGTATGTTTCATTGAGGAATTAAACAATCAAAGCAATTTTCAACGTTTACAAGCTATTTAATAAGTTCGTTTCTCGCAACAATGCAATGTTTTGTTCTGAAAGGGATATTCTAAGGTAAACATGTAGGCCTACCGTGTACCGTATCTGACAATGTGGCGTTTCATCGCAGTGATCATTCTGTTTTTAAAAAATGATTTTGTCGTTATAAAACTATATGTTTATTCGGATTGACGCTTTTTCTTTGATGTATAGTTTGTAACAAAAAAGTAAATTCTACTTTTATCTGTTCGGCTTTTTTTGAGATTATATTTTATGCACAACAAATGAAAGGTGTCGGAATGAACGAAATTATTCATTCTTCTTTCTATCAAAATAATTTCCACTGAAATAAAAACTATGTGATAAAATGGATCTCAAATGGGTAATGATTTCATATTAAATGTATGAAACTCTTTGAATAATGTCCAGCTTTTGCTCGCTACGGCTCGCAAAAACTGAACATTATTCAACTCGTTGAATAAATTCAATATTATATCGTTACCAATTTGAGATCCTCCATACATTATAGCATGACAAATGTACAGTACCGTAGGCGTTTCTATGTAAATATGAAACTTTCATTCGCATATTAACGTCAGTCGTCTCCTTGCTAGAGTAGTCCATAAGATCAGGTTAATTATTATGTTAATATTAATTTACTCAGTACCAAAGTCACAGTTAAAACGAAGAAACATATGCAACAAACAAGAAGAAAATGTAGCGTCACAAAACTTTTAGAGCATCTAATTACAACATAAATTCAAGTCCAGCCAAGTTATCACAACATCTATTATCTGAGTATACAAGAGTTAAAAGAATTTATTAAATCAATTAAGGCATGACAATGGTGTTGTTGTTGTAGTCTTTGCTGCTTTTTTACTTTTTTAGAAGATATAAAATAGTCATATAGTTTATCTAATCTTTTTCGTCTTTGAAGTTTGGTTAATAAATGAATTGTAGCAAAATCGATTTATACTGCATTTTAAATACTTTATATTCTGTTGATCCTGGCAAATGGGTAAACCCAATTTTAGGTTTTATTCAGTGGTCACATTTTTGCAAGTACAGAAACCTGAAAAGAAGCATAATGTATGCAGTGTGTATTTCAGGGTAAAACTCAGATTTAAATGGGCTGACATTTCTACTTTGCTGTTGTTCAAGTTCCGGTATGTTATTGCATGTATATAATGACTTGACAACACGAGCATGAAATAATGTGGCCCAGCTTAAATATAGGTAAGAAACTAAAATCATGAGCAACTTCTCTAAACTGTAGAGCTCTTCAAATTTCTTAATATGAAACATTTTCGATGTTGTAATCTTCCGTTTTAAAAATGAGAAGTGATTGTTTTATAATATTACGCTACTGCGTTTTGAACTAAAAGTTTAATTTAAACGATATGTATAAATGTGAAGGTAATATATGAGATAACATGTATCACAATGCCAAAGAAGTAAGAGTGAAAGCGCGCAAGCGTGACGCCATAACCTATGCCATGCTACGAGCCTCCACTCCATCCTTAGCATTCACAAGTGGCTGAGACATATACAAAACAGGTCAGAAGAATACTCTAAACATTTGCAGAACCACCCCTTATGATCCAAGTTAATTTTAAGATGATTAGTCGTTCTTTGAGATTCGGTGACTTATTCGCCATCTACGGACATACCCCTTCTACCGCTAACTTTCCAGTTGTAAATATTTCCTTTAAATATCAGGAGTAAAAAATCATTAGCATGCAACATGTTTTCTTACCTATGTATTATTGTTTTGTCATGTTCATCAATATGTACCCCTGGATTATTCAGTATTTATTTGATGCAATAATCTTAATACTATATTTCATGCATGATTAGTTATCGCAGTTTGTATTAGCTTATGAAGCGACAACGTGCTATATCACCATGTATGTATGTATGTATGTATGTATGTATGTATGTATGTATGTATGTATGTATGTATGTATGTGTGGGTGTGGGTGTGTACGTGTTTATATATGATTGTATCCACCCTTTTCGTAGAAATAATTTTGATTGGTCATGTCCGTCCATTAGTGTGTCAGTGCTTTCGTCTATGTATCCTTCCGTCGTGGCTTTTCCTGTAACCTGAACTCATCTGCACCAATTGGGGAGGGTAATAATATTTGATTAAATGTTTTAAGAGGATGAGTAGATAACAACGAAGGATTTAGGGCATCAATGCAAGGGTTAAAGAAACAGTGATTTTTCAATAAAGACGCATACTACGGGTTTGTACTCTAAAATAAACCACTTAAAGTTGAACGCGGTTGTAAGCATCAGATAATCATATTTATAAAAAAGGAAAAGTATAAGCTTTAAGATATCAATTATATAAAAACATATCGTATTTGTTCACATATGACATATAGGTCAAGGTACTTTAATTTGGCTCTACATAACAAAATCTACAAGCATATTGTTTCCTCTATTGTTTTAAGTGGCTATACAATCAAACGATTTTTGTCAAATATGACAAGTCATCAAAGTAGCCGCCGTTTAACCAATGGTCTGCGACATGGAACATAATATCCTCTTGGTAAAACGTAGACTCAGCCTAAAGTGCTAGGGTCTACCTAGTCATTCCTTAGATAAAGTCCAATCACTTAGACAAAAGCCGGTCCGACGTTAGAAACTGAGCTGAAAATGAAAATATGCCTAAAATATCTTGTAAGTAGGGCCTACTTGGAAAATTGTTTATCCAAAGTCGCATTGTCACAAATTATCTTAAAAAAAATATCTGATTCGTGTTAAAGAATGAAGGCGAAATTATTCCTTCATATTTAATTTTGTAATGATTATGTGCTGAATTAATGCTTTTGTTCAGGACACTACAGGATTTAAATGGTGATCGATAAAGAATCCGCAAAAAGACACCGCGTCCCCTGCTGAATTTATAAATGGTAAGAAATCCAAGGGTAAAAACCCATGCTTTGTGCACAGTTCAGAAATAAAACCAGTTAAGTAGCCTCTAAATTTAGTTTTATGGTTAATAGATCCAACCCAAAACAGTCATAACTGACTGTTGTAGTGTTTCTCTTTGGCAAGGTACGTGAGTTCTATTCAGTTGGAATTTAATAGTCGTTTACGTGCCGGTGTGTCTTATATCAATGATAATCAGTTACAGTAATGAGAGCAAATGCATGCAGCTGAATATTAACCGATGAGTCCCATTTTTTTATTTCTACTTTCTAAAGTTTTTCCACAGGTAGAAACCATTGTAATGTACGTTTTTTTGTCTTTCGTAAACATTAAAGCTTGAAGAAGCTTTAAGAAAAATGAAAGAAATATAATCGATATTGATGTGGTTAGAAATCAACAAATGACACTTGTTAGTATCAACTGCTCAAAACGAAGACTCTCGAATATATATTTTTTCAGTGAGTATGAAAATCTAACAACTGTCATTTGTACAGACTGGAAATTAGTTCTGGATTGTCACCTAGATTGAAACAACTCCGGAACAATGAATAACCTGACGTTAAAGGACAGAGTACTCGATATGAAAGAAAGATTTGCACTTCTGGCATCCGGTGAGAGTTTACATTCCGAAGATTAAAGAGTATACATGGATTCAGAAAAACTTTTTTAAAATAGCACCTTTAAATATTTTCTTGATAAATGAAGACAGTATACGTTTCATTGATAATAATAGTACGCATATGTCCCAGCTATTTATTAAATGTTTAAAGTGGCCATCGCTGCTACCACTCCACTACTATTACTACTAATACTATTACTACTACTACTACTAACTATTGATAATAATAATAATAATAATAATATGGATGATCAATTATGCTTCGAAATACTTTCATTCTAAATCCTCGCCTTCATGTTAGAACATTCTTTTTATGGTTCTTTTGGAAGCATAAATTAAACAATGCTAAGTAACTTGAGCATTTGGAAAATGTATGAAAAACAACATACAATATATTAACATTAGATGTACTTCAAACGTTCAAATTTTCAGCGTATGATAGCTATAATACCGTTTACCGGTGACCTTTGACTTAACATACTTCAAGCATTCAATCCATATTTTTCACAACTTTCGACAATGAAAGAATGATTTTTTTCGTAAAGGATGATAAATATCTGTTGCTCTAGTCTTTCAAATGAAATATATTCAATTTTAAAAAATAAATAAATAACAATATTCTTTTTCTTTAATGCTTACTTCGTGTGAGCCTTCACTGGCAGTATTTATCTTCTGTGTAGACTTGACTTTATTTATAGAAGTGGGTAGTCTTAGAAAAGTAGTTCCCTTTTAGTTCATACATAAATAAAGGCATATAATGTTTGATCGCGTGGTAACCATTCTGACCAATGGAAATATTATTTTCCTTTACCAGCATCTTGCGTTGCAAATATCTACATCCATGCCGGAGTTAAAATTAAATATCAATAAAACTAAAGTTATAAAATAGAGGCACCAATAAATCACAAAAATACATATGTACACATTCTGGACTTGATTGGGTTTCTTATTCTCAGTATTAGGAGTTGAGTTATCTATAGAAGAAATTGTGGAAATAAATTGAATAAATTACTGATGTTATACATATTTAAATTGCATTATGCATTTTGACCTTAATATGATCAGAAAATGACTTAGTCCCAGTTCTGCCATTGTGTTTTACCGTTTTATATACATGTTGTTTACTGTACAATAAAACATTTCTAATCTTAACATCAGTTTTGGTGGAATCAGTTCGAGTTGTGTTCAGAGAATTTATTTATGTAAATTATTAATAGGAATTACAATGTGCTCATTATTTTAGGACAAAATCACTATTTTGGAATTATTGAGAATTCATTCAAGGAAAGGTTGCATTGTAGTATATGAATTTATGATTTTCACCAGTTTAATGGTATTATAAGTTTAATCGGGTTATACGTTTTGATAAAAGGGTTTAATTTGCAACATGAGAAATATGTGCTTTATTTTTCCACAGAATTATTGTAGTTCCTATAAGGAATCTACAGATATACACATAGACAAACCGCAAAATACCGACTCATCTATTTTCATTTTGCACGTAAGTTTCCCTGTTGATAGGGTGCGTTCTTCTTTAATAGTCAAGTAGAATCGATGAAGCCTGTATTTAGCAACTGTGCTTTTGCGAAACGTTTTGATGTCAGGTTTTAAATTATCGCAGATCCTAGACTGGACTAGATTTTAAAAAATCTTAATTCATTTAAAGATTTAAAATATTCTTGCTATTCAAGTTTTGTAATTTAGTGTTGCTGCTAGTAAGCAATACTATGCAACATCTCAGTCTACAACAGCTCTACCTTTGAAAGCAATTTGTGGTGAAATTGGAGGAGTTAATATCGGTGAATAATGTTGAATGTTTGTGTTTCATACATATATGATCACTAAATGAATTTTCGAGAGAGAGAGAGAGAGAGAGAGAGAGACAGAGACAGAGACAGAGAGACATAGAGAGACAGAGAGAGACAGAGTTACAACTGCACACCAGACAAAACGAAATATGCTATCCATGGAATCTATAAGAATATGCTTGATAATGGATAGAGAGAATTAATATTTAATACAAGTAATATTGTCATATATATATATATATGTTAGAGAATTTTCCATTCATATTCTACGGAAATTTGAACCCAGGTATGCGCGTAAATGGAACCAATTGCCTTGCCTGCTCCTACCAGTCCATATTCCATCAAGCAATTCACTAGCCAGTCTTATAGTATTGTTTGTATTGCTGTTGTTGTTGATTCTTAGGCATATTATAATGTTCCAAAAATCGATTATAATTAATTAAATATGAAATTTCCAAAGATTGCCTCTCTCTCTCTCTCTCTCTCTCTCTCTCTCTCTCTCTCTCTCTCTCTCTCTGGCCCATCGTAGCAAGATACGAGAGAGAGAGAGAGAGAGAGAGAGAGAGAGAGAGAGAGAGAGAGAGAGAGATGTTTGGTCGGTACTAATGCATGTGTATATTAAAGAAGATTAATGACTTAGATCGACTGCAAAGATATTAAAACATTAAAATATTGTAATACGTCTTGCTGGTTCGTCATTTTGCTTAGTTTCTATTACAAACTAAATAAAAACAGCTCTAGTGGCCTAGTGTTTAGAGCGTCCACCGCAGAAGCGGGAGGACGTTTGTTTCGATCCCAAGCCGAGTCTTACTAAAGACTTACAAAAATGGTACGAACAGCTGCTTCGCTTGACGCTCAGCATTATGAGGTTAGTGTTAGGACTGATCGGCCTGGTGTCAGAATAATTTGACTGGGTGGAACATCATGCTACATGTCCGCGTCATGATGCCCCAGTGCTAGACATCACTATAAGCTGCCTCACTGCAGACATCGTAGCGATATGACCGAATTTTTTTAAAGCTACGTTAAAAATCCTAATCAAACAAACGAAGAAACAAAACAAAACAAAAAAAAAACGAAATAAAATGTATAGCGTAGTATGTACGCTGTATCAATGATGAACCACTCGTTGTATACATTTTTCATTAAAACGAAACTCGGCAAGCATCGTTTCCTTTTAATGAAACAATTATACATCTCGTGATATATCATCAATACTGCGTACATGTAATGTTATGTTATGTTATGTTATGTTATGTTATGTTATGTTATGTTATGTTACGTTACGTTACGTTACGTTACATTACATTACATTAATTACATTACATTACATTACATTACATTACATTACATTACATTACATTACATTACATTATATTATATTATATTATATTATATTATATTATATGTGTGTGTGTGTGTGTGTGTGTGTGTGTGTGTGTGTGTGTAATCATGCACGTGTTTGTATGTTTGAATATAGTTGATGACAAATACAATGCTAGGTGAGAGTTTAATACACCCAGCTAATTAGCGTGTTCTATGCATAAAGTTATTTATATCTACCATTGGTTTTGTAGTGAAACGTTTACAGTTTCTGTTTCTTTTTTTTCTTTTCTGAAACATCTTATAACTGACGAATAAAGGATTCCTTTTTGGTGCATAACAACAATTTCCTGCAAAATAAACCACCTAAAACTTGGTTGATTAACTTTGAAATTCTATCAGATTAATGCACGCTTAACTACTGGAATGACTGGGTGCTGCTCTCCCATATTGCATGGCGTCATGCATAGTTTAATATCAAGAATTTAGAAAGGGTATGGAATCAGTGTATTATATGTGCTGCAGTGTTATAATAAAATATTTGATCATTCGATATAATTGTAAAATTTATAAATGTTATACGACGTTTTATTCAAGTTTTTTTAAATTTCCAAAGGGACACATGCAAGTGTATTGCTTTTTTTCTTCAAGCATATGGAATTATTTAGTATTGTGGTATAATGTAAGGACTATAGTTTTCTGTATCCCATTAATCAGATGCATGACATATATTGTAAGATTTTATATTAGATCTGACTTCCGTTCTTCTGTGAATGTTTCACATTTTGGCCCTAGAACATTATTTGCTATTAGTAACAAATATAAATGCTATACCTAGCAGAGAAAAGGTTTGAAGACATACTAGTCAGTGATATCAAATGGATTGTCGGATTGAGATGGACATACGTTATCTGTTCGATGGCAATGAAAATTACCATTTAATTAAATTCATTCGTAAAATAAAATTATTTAATGTCACAATCAATAAGAGTACATTATCTGACCTAAACAAAAACTTTATTTAGATCATAATATAAAGATTTTTACTCTTTGGTCATTTAAATCGTCAGAGTATTACAGAATTTGCATTCTGTTTTGGTAATACAGGTCGGAGCCAAATATAGAACTCCTATATAATTATGTTATTGAGAATGATAAATACGTCGGCTTGATATTTATGTACGTTGAGAATCGCAGGTGTGACGTTGGTGGCCTTCATTGTTCAATTGTTAGAGCTCATCAGAGATCAATGTGCCAAAAATCCATATGTTTATTCTCACGTACCCACGTTAGCCGAGCCTGAGACTCGAACACACGCAGATAGAGATGAGATAGCAGTGATCAAGAACGATGAGCGCTTTAGACCACTCTGCCACTTGGGCCCCGCCGAGTCGTTTAATGCAATCGCCCTGACAGATCTCTCACAACAGCTAAAGCTTAGCTTGAGTCTATTCAGGTAGTTAAACACCACATATGGTGAAATTCTTGTCAAAGATAAAGGGAATATTTATTGATTGACCACCATGTGCAAAAATGCAATGAATTATTTAAATATTATTCGAACTTGGTACCTCCTAACTTTTTACATTGGTTAATATTTAAAAGGTCAATTTCTAATCCCTTATGCTTTATTTATCATTCAGTATTTTAAAGATATAATACAAAGTTTAACTAAACAAACTTTACTTGGTCTCCCTTATTATGTGGTCAAAATATTACTTAGAATGTGATCATTTCATTACATTTTTAGTGGGATTTAATTTGTTTCTCAGTTTTAAGCCTTTTATTTTTTGTCTTTGCAGCTGAGATGTTTTGATTCTTCTACATTTATTCTTTCGACCAGCATATCATTCACGAAAGAGATGGCCTTCATAATGATTAAAATCTATCCCTTCCATTTTATATCACCTACATCACCTATATTGTTTATATCTGTATACGTGTCATCTAATTATTCCAGATGTTTAGCTAGGCCAGGCTTTCGGTCTTGATGGTAGTATGTTTTGTGCTTCCATTTCTTAATCTATAGTTTTTACTATGGGTAATAATCGTTTGTGTTGCAATGCAATCAAGAATATGTGTCTTCCAGATTGTATGTGTATGTTTTGTTTACTCTGGAGATATTAGATTTTTTTGCTTTAAAGCAAATCAGTAAGCAGGATTCTGGTCGTAATATTTATACTCATTTTTTGCGGTTAACTCAGTTTTAAATGGCTCTTTTTCGGATTTAACTATTTTTACGTATATCTCATTTAATATATATATATTTTAATTTAACTGTTTGTCTGTCAGTTTAAATTTATTTTATTTTTCATAACATGTTATTGTAATGTAAATTTATTAATTGGATATCACATTTTCTAGAAATTCAGTTCGCAAACCTAAAAGTAGGAACGTTGTATCTAATATGACATAGTTCCTGACCTTAGTAAACAAGTTCTTTATTTATTTTTATTGTGCCTATAGCAAGAGCGAGATCGATGCTGTATTGGATAAGTGACCAAGAACGTGCAAAAAAAATTTGGTGAAGTGTTTAGTTTTATTCTTAGAACAAAAAGATTGGTTTCGTCAAGGTCATGTTATGAGTACGTGACTTCAAAATATAACATGATCACGTGACATCCTCGATTTAGCAGCTTGGGGATTTCAAAAACTGCATTTAAGATTACGGTCTAACTTTTGTTTTAGAGAAATAATCTCAGTTTGGAGCTTTCTACACCTGATATCAAGTTCTTCTGTTGTAGCCAGTTTTCGAGTTACAGGTTAATTTTTCTTGAGATTGTTTGGATGTTTAAAGGTTAATTCGGTTCTCTCGAAATATTTGAGTGTTCCTACAGAATTCTTGGTCAAAAACATTTTTTTAAAAATGTTCAACACCAATGTGTTATTTCTTATGTTTCTACATGGAACTGTAGATACAAAACCGTACAGGATGCAGCATATGTCATATCTTTTCGTCCTGGATTTTCGATGGGACTCAAACTTGAATTCATTAGAACATTTCGTTACTAGGACTTTTACAATTTAATTCGTGGCATATTTTCTGTTTCTGGAGTAAATATTGTGATGAACCAGACAGAATTGAGTTACAATAGTCCAGTCTTGAAAGTACTTATGAACACACGTGTTTTTGTGGCGTCAACTGAAAGATATTTACGAATGGAACTGATGCGTCTCAATTCAAGATATGCAGCCTTGCAGATGTTCATGACATGTTGGTGCAATGTGAGACTACTGTCTGGAGTAACGCCTAGGTTCCGTACTGACTGTGAGAATTTAATGTTGGTGTTGCTAATATTTATTGTCTGAGGTAAAGGATGTGAATGAGAAAGTCTCATTCACAGTTTGTTACATGTCATCCATGATTTCACATGAGAACTGCACTTCTCTACTCCATGGATGGTAGCATCAGCTTCAGTTGGGTGGCTAGACTTGTATATTTAGTTAGCATCAGCTTACAATTGGTACGATACTGGGTGATGATATATGACACTTTAGAGCGGCTGAGTGTACAGAATGAAAAGAACAGATCCCTGTGGAACACCACAACATACGTAAACTGGGCTCGGTGCCAGAACTGCAGTGCTCACATTTTATTAATTTTGAGGCTTATTGACTTAGGAGCCACTGCAAAAAGAAAACAAAACAGGGCTTTTTTTTATTCTGCAGCATACGGCAACATCACTTGCATAAAATATGAAGTGTAATTCTTTCTCTTTGACTAATTTATAGTGTAAGAAAGGCAAAAAGGTGTGGCGCTACATATTATCATGCATCCAGCCAATATACAGAGCCATGCGAGTACTACCTTCAATTTGTTCTAGGCATATAACCAGCCATACAGTAATCACATATCACTATTAATTGTAGAAAATGGATTTTGACAGTATTTAGACTAATATCCCAAGAAAAATGGGAGTAAAACTGAAGAAGAGGAAGAAGCATTTAATTCTTGTGGAATAACGAGTTAAAATGAGAACTGCAATTATCATATAAACATTACAAAATAGCGTATTTTGAGATAATGATTGAAATTCAGCTGAGGAGATAATTTATCACAAGAAATTACTATTTTTGAAAAAGTCTCTTCTTTACCAAAATACGAACTTGTTCTTATTTATCTCTAAAAGACCTCTATCATTAACATTTTAAAAAATATGTCACTAATAATAATAATAATAATAATAATAATACATCTCATTACTGCATGGAACTATATATTATTTTACTAAGTTCTTCCAATGACTATCAACAGTTTTAAAACATATGTCATTGTTCACTAATCTCAACATTAGCAAGATGTAAAATTTTAGCGTGGTGGTTTACAACCAGAAATACACATCAGGTGCCGGTAATACCTTCGCACATTTTTGTAAAGATCTAATTTTTAAATACACATTTGGCAATGTTGAATTCATATTAAGCGTCAGTATTGTTTAAAGGCATCATCATCTTCATTATTACGCAATATATTTTGGCCATATGACAATGAGCAGAGCAGAAGGTATACTTTGTAATTATAAATTTTCGTACTACACAAAATAGCACAACAGTAATTTAGTATATTCAATAATAATAATAATAATAATAATAATAATAATAATAATAATAAACAACTGCCACTTGAACAAACTGTTTTTGTTTAGTTCAATGCTCATTTATAACAACCCTTAGTAATGTGCAAAAGAGCATATACGGTAATGACCTCAAACCATGCTGGTTCCCTATTAAAATTAAGGATATAACATACGTTGCAAGCGAGTAACTCCAACTTTGCAACTACACGTTTAACGGGTCAGTTGATAAATTAGAAAACAAAAAAAAACGTTAGAACATATATTAACCTAGGCCGATAAATCAGCCTTTCACCTGTTACGATTTTGATGCTGGGGTTCATCAAAATTGTAACGGGTGAAGGGCTGATTTATCGGCATAGTATTAACCCTTATACACAGTGCAGTACGATTTTGTTGAGCGAACAACCTGAGACAGAAACGTTCCAAAATTTGCGTATGATTTCTGAGGAAAATTTAAATTCCAAGTTGTTTTCTCGCAGAATAGAAACCGAATGTGTTTTGGATTAAATGGATAACTCAAACTCAGTGAGTGAAGGATGGAAATTTATGAACTTAATTAGTAAATAAAACATGTATGAGTAATATTAAGGGTAAAATACCCGTGCATATCTTGACTATAATGTCCCTCGTCGCAGTAATTTCCGGCGAGATACAAGTTAGTTCCGTCGTTTACCTGGAAGCGATAAGGTTGTAGGGTCAGCGTCCAACGCATCAATCGAGCATTAGTGACCTTGGCCTTGTTTAAAGACAATAGGGGTTGGTGATCTGTGTCGAGAACGAAAGCTCTCCCAAAAAGATATGCATGATACTTTCCAATCCACCACACAAAGGCCAAACACACTTTCTCAATAACGGAATAGTTTTTTCTCCCTGGGTAGTAATTTCCTACTTGAGTAAGCTACGAGTAACTTATTGTTATCTTGCTCTTGCAGAAAAACTGCTCCCAGCACAGTTTCAGAGGCATCTGTCCTTAAAATAAATGGTTTGCTAACATCTGGCAATTTTAACACGTGGCGCTGGCCCCTACTAACCCGAATGGCATTACCTTGAACTGATATAGTCTTTTTTTGGGTCGCAAATGCTATCAAAGCATGGGACTTTTGAACAATGGGAACCTGGCAATATCCCTTGGACAGATCTAATTTGGAAATCCATCGGTTGCCCGACAACATCGCAAATAGATCCTCCATATATGGCATTGGTTCTGCATCGAACACCGTGATTTGTTTTAATTGCCGCAAGTCGATACAGAATAGGTTAGTTCCATCCTTTGTCTGACTAGCACTACGGGAGAAGAATATGGCGAGTTGGAGGATTCAATCAAACCCAGATCTAACATTTTAATCACCTCTTCGTCCACAGCTTTTCGCTCGTTGTAGGGTACTGGATAACCTTTCATTCTAATGGGGTCAGATGTATTCGGTTTAATTTTGAGGTCTACCAAGGTTGTACAACCTGGTCTGTCGGTGAATACGTTCGAGTATTTAACCAAGACGCATTAATATGCTGACGCTGATCTTTGGTCAACTCAGCACTCACACCGACTTTATCGACCAATTCCTTCGAAACACCCAAGGGACATTCAAGGGAAACATCGATTTATGAGTTTACTAAGTCTTAGTACGAAAACAATTTAAGAACCCTTTTTCTACATTGTCTTTCTTTCTCTTGATGATCAACTTAAGTATTTTTGCATGGAATGTCTTTATATTACCGTCTATGTCAATGACAGTTCATTCACCCTTGACCTGTTTAACTTCATAGGGACCTTTCCACTGGACTTGTAACGTTTTTGTGCTAGTCTGAAGAAGAAAAAGAACCTGATCTCCTACAAGACATTTTCGATTTCGCGTTTTGCGTTTATAGTACTTGGCACATCTACGTCCCGATTTCATAAATTCATCACGTTCCTACTGGAATGTAGTTTCTAGTATCTCTCGCAGATGTAACACATACTGGTAAGGTTTTTTTTTATCTCCTCGATCGTGAAGTCACCTATCCATAATTCACATAGTTTCCGCATTGGGCCTCAAACCATTCTTCCGTACAACAATTTGAAGGGGGAAACCCTAAGCATTCTTGTGGTACTTCACGGTACGCGAACTGAACCGCGTTCAAATAGCGATCCCAGTCTTGCGAACGTTCCGCGCATATTTTTCGTAGCATGAAACTTCTCTACCAGTCCATTGCACATCACATGGTATGAGGTATTGTGCTTCGGCTTCGGGATATCTGGTTGCGTAATCCAGAAGAGTAAACACATACCGCCTCTTTCTTTTGGTAACTGGTTGTATTGGTCCTACAATATCCACTCCTCTCTTTTAAACGGTGTATTTAATAACTGCATCTGTCCATAAGGCACTCTTCTCTTACACAGGGTTTAATAACACACGTCACTAGACCTACAGAACCGTGTGTTATCGACATTAAAACCAGGCCAGTAGAATTCAGCGACTACCCTGCTGGTGATCTTCGCTTTACCTAAGTGTCCTGCCATGCTAGATTTATGTACCACCCTAAGTACTTGAGATTTGTATCTCTGAGGTATGACCACTTGCCTATACCTCTTATCCTCAGGAGTTATTAACTTCCTATGAATTAGATCGTTCTTCCGAACGAATATCTAACTGCCCCCTCACTTGCAGTGTTTAATTGCGCCGGACGCGATTTACTCAACAATAATTCTGATTGATTTCTCACGTTCTGGTTCTTATTTGAACACGTCACGCAAAATTCCGGAGATCGATTCAGGGACTATTAATTTCTGAAACGCGTTTTTCTCTTGTCGGGTTTGCGCTCGCGTTTCGACTGTCTGGGCCAAAATATCTTGAAGTCTGCCATGGTTGGAAGACGGGAAAGTTCAACATTTCCGATCGTCAGCTCGTAAATAGGGTTTTTCATACAAAGGACATCAACAGTTCCGGTTAGTAAAGGTGTTTCTACAGTGATCCTTGCTACGGGACTGCGACCGATCGTATGATCGAGTAACATTCATAGGGACTCCCACACGAGCATTTGGTTATGCTGCACGAGACTACATTTGATCACTACACCCGTGAAACCAGTGTCACGTAATGCTATTACTTCCCGACCGTTCACGAAACCTCTCGCGATTGGTACTCGCGCTTCGGGGAAAAGACACGTGCCAAGCGAATGAATACCTGGTTATACCTGCACAAGATTATCAGATATACCTTTACTCTGTATAGCCACTGCTACCTTATGTACAAGTCCGTTTCTTTTAGGACATTTTGCTTGAACATGACCCCATTCCTTACACAACTTTCTTTGTATACCCTAACGACCTGTACCCCTAACTAACTCCTACTTACCTCAGCTGATTTCATAAGCTCCCTAGGCATCGGTCTCGTAGACTGGTTTCCAGACCTGAGATCTTTGTAAACCACGTTCTGGGTTCCCCCATGAGCATCAGCAGAGAAATCGACCTGCTTAGCCATATCCTGTAGTCTGAGAAGACTTTCTCTTTCAGAAACTAACTTAGGTCCCTACAAACTATGTTCAACAATTGATCTCTAAGCAAGAAATCAGTTAACCCTTCAAACGTTTTCACCGCTTTGCCGCATTCAATCCACCGCTGAAAAAAGTTCATTATTTTAACGATGAACTGACCAAAGATTTATCCTTTCTCATGAACATTTTACTGAAACCCTGATCAGTGAGCTCGTACATTTTAAGAAGTGATTCCTTCAACGTCATTAAACACATCGTCGCTAGGTGGTCAGTATACATCCAGTGCTTTATCTTTTAATAATGTACTGAGATACAGTGCACAGTCATTTCAACTCCGCTTATTTTTCTCGGCATATCATTCAAACAGATGAAGATAACTATCCATGTTATCTTTTTCATCGTCAAGGGGGGGGGGGTATTTATGACCCTTTAATTTGCTAAAGACAGAATCGTGTTCTCCTTTTCTAGCTGTAGCTAACTCTACCTTACGTTTATGATCTCGTTGTTTTAATCTTTCTTCTATCTCCAAACATTCTAACCCTGCCTCTGTTTCCCTTTCTATCTCCCCTCCCCCTCTGCTTCCCTTTCCCTTTTCCATTCTATCATTTCCTTTTCGGCCTGTTTTTCTAGTTATATCTTACCCTTATCTAATTCTATCCTTTCCTGTTCGACCTGTTTTTCTAGTTATATCTTTTCCCTCTCAAAAGCCATTTTGGTTTCTTCTGCTTCCCTTTCTAGGTCTAATGTGTCCCTTTTGGTTTTATTTTCTAATTCTATCAACTCTCTCTCTCTCTCTCTCTCTCTCTCTCTCTCTCTCTCTCTCTCTTCTTCCTGAATAAATTTCCTTAAGCTTTCTCATTCACACCCAAGTTCTAAGTCCTTAATGGATGACATGACTACTAGTGATATAACAAATATAATTTTTAAAAATAGACTAATCTTATCTTCCCGATGACAGCAACCAAAACAATGCTTTCAATATGTTTATACTGACCCACAGATCCTAATAAAACTAAATAAAATGAGCACCTACTTTAAACGTATCTTGTCAAGAAGTTTACACTCGAATATAAACAGAAAGTGTAGACTTTTACAAACAGGGTGATGACGATTTACTTAATACAAGGATCCCACTTCTGACACCATTATCGCAGAATATAAACCAAGTGGGTTTTGGATTAAATGGATAACTCAATAACAATGAGTGAAAGATGGAAATTTATTAACATAATTAGTAAAGAAAAATATATGATGTATAAATATAATGATTTTCACACGCCTTCAACATAGGATTGATCCAATCACTCTATACAAACACTCACACATTGATAAAAACCAAACATAAGATATGAATATGAAATAGAGAATCAAGAAACATCATGGCAATGTAAGATATTCACAAAATTTCAGTATGGACTGCGATTAAGATTCAATTTATCTCAAGGTATTCAAGTACGTTTCAAATGTTCTGCACTGTAAGTGAGATTCAGAAATCTCCTGGAATACAACAAAGATTCGAAATAATCTCATGCAAATGAAAATGTACCCAATTGAAACAACAATCGGAATAAACATATGCTTCCGGACCCTTGTACAGTCGTACAATTCAGAAACTGATAAACCGCACAGTTTCACCGAGTCCTTGGGTTGGTCCAGACTTGTATCGGCCGCTCGCACCCTTCACGGATCCAACACATGTACAGTCATCAGTACACACACGTACAGACAGCATACAGTACCCTTGTATTAGCTACGTCTACAGTCGTGGCTCATCAACATGCACAGACATAGGTAAATACATATTGACATCTAGAGATAGCTCTACTCGTCAGGTGCAAAAAAAAAACAATCTGGTAATAATAATGAATTCTGAGAAATCTCTAGATATGTGATAATACATTAAACTTTAATAGCAACATGTATATTCACAGTACACAACGTTTCAAATCTGCGTTGTAATTATTGAATCATAACACGATATGACATTATAAACTCAATAAGCTTCGCATATCAAATTAAATATAAATTTTACACTCACCCCTATGGCTTAAGAACACAATGGACAACGTGCACTCCTCGACAAGATCCAAAACGACCAGTGTGTCGATAATAAATTGATCTTGCTTACATCCATAGGACAGTGAGTAATATTCATGGTTCTCCCCGTGCATATCATGAAGAGTCTCAGCAGCTCACTCAGAGTGATTTATCAGTGCTGATAACTTCGCAATATTAAACAAAACAATGGACATTTCCGGATTCAGGAGCCATATATTATTTGACAAACTCCACAACCTTTTCCACTAATCCTTGTTCAGCGAAGCAAATTTGCGCTTGAATAACAAACTGGTCAGCAGCAGAATCGATACCTAACCTTACTGAACGTTCCTAGAAAATCTCTTGACTTACGGAAAGAAAGAAAAAACACTAATCTGGATGCTTGCGTTGTATGAAACCCTGAAAAAGCAGGCAAATTCGAAGACACCGAGTTGATTGCGAAAGATAGCCCAGACCGCAGCGATGTATTTAACGATCGTCGCAACAAAATCAAAGATTGGCACTATTAATAACTGATCGATCGATTGCACTGGATCACGGGGTTGCAAGACTAGTATTTGCTGAATGGAGTAGAAGTCCCCTTGAGACCTAATCGAAGCAGTACAGCTTTCCATTTTTCCATTTGATAACTGATTCTACCAATTACAAAACAGTCATCAAAGAAGCCAGACTATAGTACCCAAATATTTAATCAATTGCATCGTTAACAATGCAGCCCTTAACCGAGCCCACAATCAAAATCCTTTCGAGTTTGAGCATTACAACCTGTCCAAGATAAACATCAGTGAAGAGGTCAAGACCATGTGTACCAGACCTTTCAAACCTGATTCTGACAAGATGTCGTACTTGTCGATGTACGAAGCCACTGGACACTTTGGTAGCACCACCAGCCTAGGAATTTGGTATGACGATTGTGGGCTTTTGATTTTATTCCTGATCTCAATGACGAGGGACATTTCTACGCTATAAAATCCTGCCAACGTCATGTGGAACCGCTCTTTGCAGAACCTCTATCCAAAACGGTGAACGTCGTCTTTTGTGCAGATTTCGACAAAACGATAAAAATCAATAGTTTGACAGAAATGATTTTCCACTATTACAAACTATCAAATAATCTTAACTGTATTTGGACTGTGGAAGCTCCTTTGAGATGGATAACGAGGATGTTTTTGAAATACAACTAAAATTAAAATAAAGCGACGAACAGGACATCATAATATTGAAATGGCCAGAACAAGAACATTTAATTTCCTGTATTGCTAAGCACCTGGCTTAAAAAGTTAAACCTTTGACCTACGAACAGACGTGGATGTCACAAAGATCATCTCAGTAAAATTCAACGTGATAATTGCGTGATGATGAGTCATGAAGAAAAATTGGAAGAGTATATGGATGATGATTAAGGTCTCGTCTGGAAACAATCAGTATTGCATCAGTAGTGTAGGACTTGCTTAGTGTTTCTCTCCTCTATTGACTTATCTATTTTCATGGAGTCTAGAAAAAAAAACAAAGCAAATAACTATTTACTCGACAGAGATTTTCAACGGAAAAGTCAAATACCTGGGAACTTCAATGCATTTTGAAAAATAGTTCGTACACAGCTTTATGGAATCCTGAAGTGTGCGCTAAAGATGAATTTCCTCATCGCAAACGTCAATACATTTAACCTTATGTTATCAACACCGATGACAGTCATCTCATAGAAACCCTTTGGATGCCCGTCTTCTCAACGATTATAGTGTGTAGTATTTTGATTCTTATGGATTACTGCCTTTGCAAAACGATGTCATCGACTTTATGAGAAGACATACCTAGACGACTCGCTTCAATAATGTGAAATTACAATGCACAGAGTCCATGGTGTCTATCCAATATTTTGTCTATTTTCTTCATCACGCAGTTTAGATATCCCTTAGAACATTCAGTGGCTTATTTCGATGGCAACTATTCTAGAAACGATGACAAAATATAAAAATGGTTTTGTTAACATTATGGTTATCTTTTGCCTTGAGCTAGGAAACGTAGTGTGCATATCACACCAAAAGAAGCCAATGAGTAGAAGTGGAGTATAATTCCATAACATTGTCAACCTTGTAAATAAGTTCCTGTTTTGGAAAAACATGTTGACTTGTTGATTTTGTATTAATTGCTGTTGATAATTTATTGTTTGAAAGTGGGTGTCTAATTTGTTTCAAAATTTGCACTGTCTGAATATGTGCTCTTTCGTTTTTTCTCTATCCCACTGGGTTATGTTAGCTTTGGCATTCCTACAAAACCGACGGGATGTTATCCATCGCGTCCGTGTTTGAGACATATAGAGCAGTGCGGTCCCCAGTCATTACCTGATGCAAAATCCGGGAGAAATAAAAAATGTCTTGATCCTTAAGGTTGCGCAAGACCTGACAGAAGAGGTCTTTAGAAAAGAATTAAAGCAAGAAGATGTGATGTGACAGATATATATATATATATATATATATATATATATATATATATATATATATATATATATATATATATATATCTATATATATATATATATATATATATATATATATATATATATATATATATATATATAGACAGCAGAATCAACAACTATAGCAGCACCAACAACAACAGCCGGATCAAGAAAAAGGCTTACTTGATTATCGAGTGGACACCAAAGAGTTCTATTTCTCATGTCGCAGAAGCAGGCCGTATCCCATAGAAAAAATGCACCTAAATGTAGCAATCCTCGAAGACGTAAAAATAAATCACAAAGGCCCAAAGCAACCCCTTTCAGGTCTATCCATCTTTTAGGAAAGAAATACTACTCCATTATCAACACTATTTTTATTTGTATGATAGTCTATGTATGTGTGTTTGTATGTAAGGGTTTACATGAGTGTCAATAAACACTGCATGGTATTGCTTGTTTCATAGAGTGTGTTTGTTAGGTTTGGAATATTTTTGTATGTAATTGATGTAGTATGTTTGCATAAAAAAGATGAAAAGAGTGTTTCTTTCTGTCGATCTTTTCTATGTTAGGGTTTTGTTTGGATGTGAATGAATTAATGTTAAATTAAAGTGAACCGGCCACGAAGGGTCATTATTCACTGTTTTATCTTTCAACAGAAAATTATTTAATTTTTCCCGTGGGGTAAGTAATGGTGCCACATCCCCACGGGCGTTTATGCACACATAGTATGCTATTTAATTTGGTCGTCATGTCGCGCCCCTATTGAGGGACTATCGACATGAATGTAGAACCTGGGTGAGTGGGAATATATCAAAAACGCACTCAACACTATCAACCAATCGGAAGGAATGTGCTAGAGGTGCAATGGCACCAAATAATGACTGGTGATAAATGGTTTTCACGTCTCGTCGTGTTGAAGGTTTCTGGTCGTGATCAAGGAGGAAAAGGTCCGATAAGCCAACCCATGTATGTTGACAGCCTTGAAACGACCTAGCCATACTTATTTCAAATCAGGTCCAGTTTCAATAATGGACGGGAAATATTCCAATAATGTGTAAGCCACCTGTGTAATTAAACCAAAGTTTGTGTAGTTGAAGATTTTTGTCTAACTCCTAACATACCAATGTTTCTAGTACCAATTGTACGTATTGTAAGTCCCTAACAATTTTAATTATAGAATGTCTGTGCGACATATGTAGGTTGATCACAGTTAGGTTATATGGATTGTGAATTTCGAATGGCGATGTTCGAAATTGATCAAGTTAGGTTTCTCAAAACAGCTTGTCAAAGAGAGCTTTCGTACCAAATGAGAGCTCTGTAATGTCTAAATGGCAGTAGCCCTTAGAAGGGCTTTTTTATGGAGGGTTACGCAATTGTAACCAGTCTTCCCTCATTCTGATTTGCTTGCTCCGGTGTTCTCCTGTCGTCTCTTGTTCCTTGGGCCTCGCTTCATCTTGATTGTCAGCACCGGTGTCCTCCTCTCTTCTGGGTATCTAGATTTAAAATTGTCCCTATCAGTTTGGAAATACTCTGTACTGTTGTTACAAAAGTGTATACAGTCCCATGTGACAGCCTATTAATGCGGGTGTACTAGTCCCGCATTCCTGATGGTTCGAGGTTCGATACCACCTTGTATTTCGGATTTAGTTTTTAGGAAAATGCTAACTAATTTATATTTGGATGCAGCATTGTGGCGCTGGGTCTGATGGTCTTGGTGTTTTACGTATATGGAGAAAAGTTAGAAATAGATAGAGAGGAGTGTTAATGCCTTGATGATGGTATCCATAGTACACCCTTTTATTATTGTACCTGATGTTATTTTCATAAATTCTTCAATGTTTATTTCTATATAGTTTGTTATCCCTAATTCTAATTGGTTGTTTTACGTGTGCAGCCCCGCCAAATGATTGGTCAATGAACCCATGTGACCTCATTGTGGGGCTACAATTTATTTCTTAAGGTTGTTATAAATTTCAGAATTAGTATGTTATTTAGGTGTTTTAGTAGCCCGTCAAATGATTGGTCAATGAACCCATGTGACCTCATTGTGGAGCTACCATTTACTTCTTAAAGTTGTTATAAATTTCAGAACTAGTTTGTTATTTAGGTGTTTTAGTAGCCCGTCAAATGATTGGTCAATGAACCCATGTGACCTCATAGTGGGTTTACATATTGCTTCTTAAGGTTATTATACATGTTAGAATTTTAGAATAATTAGGTGTTAAGGCGATGTTTCTATATTTTGTCAATTAGCCCTGTTGTTTTAAGCAGTTCAATTATATTTTTGAATATTCCTTGAGGGTTGTTGTTAGTTAATTGGATTACTTCTGGGTATGTACTTGGTGTGGCTATGTTTAGTTGTTTGGATTTAAATTTGTCCCTTTTCCTTTTGTCTCTTTTTTACAGTTGTTCAAGATGTGGTGTAAATCTTCTGGGGTGTTACAATTGTGGCAATTAATGTTAGGTGGGAAGGGTCCTATGTATTTTCCAAAGATGTTTGCCAGTTTGGTTTGTCCTATTCTATTTATTTTAGATTGTTCATAACCTGTGCACCTGGGTGGTTTTATTACTCTACTTAACTTCCTTAATGATGTTGTGTAATATTCTCCCCCGTTTATTTATGTCCCAATCGGTTTGCCATTTTTGATTAATCATTGTGTTAATTAAACTATATAGCTCAGTTTGGTTATGTTTAAGTGGCATGTAATTAGGTTCGTCGAGTTTGTTTATAGCAAGTTGGTCTGCTAACTCATTACCTTTGATGTTAGTGTGGGATGGAATCCACATAAATTCTGCTATTAGTTTATTTGAATTTAGGGCTTTCAGTATTAGGTTAATTTGTTTTAAGAAATTTTCTCTAGATTTTGTGGTGGGGTTTCTTTGGGATTGAGGTTAGGACGCTTAGCGACTCGCTAATAATCAAAGTATTATTCGGTTTATTTTTCTCAATCCATTTTAATGATTCTAGGATGGCCCAAAACACAGCTGTATAAATGGAGCACTGGTCGGGTAGACGTCTACCCATTTGAATATTATGTTCTGGTATGACCATTATAACAGCTGTTTTGAAAGGATTTGTTATTCTTTAGCCATCCGTGTAATGTTTTGTAAACTTTTGATATTATTTATTATTTCTAATGCTAATGTTTTTAAATAGTTTTGTTCGTTCTACTTGTTTCCATTATCTGATAGGGATATATTTGCATTTGTTCTTACATTGCTCCAAGGTACTTTGTCGAACGTTATGTTTTTTTTCTACTTGGAATATGTATATTGGAAGTTTAGTTTTTAATTCATGAACTAGTGTTCCCATAGAGGTGGTGCTTCTTTAGAGTTTTTCTAAAAGGGGTGTTGCATTTGTTGATAGCCAGGTACGTGGGGTGTGTTTTTTCATGTGTCGACAATCAGGCTGCATATTTTAAGATGAGTTCCTGCCTTCTAAGATGTAATGGCAGTTCCCTTGTTATAACCTGTAGCTAGGATGTCGAGGTTGATGGCAGTGCTCCGGTACCAATGAGTAAGGCTTCTCTGTATTTTATTTAGTTTGTTTAAGTGACGCTTGGGTGCCGTGGTATATACTTGGCACCTATATTCAAGTTTAGATCTTATTACTGCCTTATACAGTATTAAAATAGTTTCATAGTTGGCACCCAACTGAGTGCCTTTGTGGCTTCTTAATAGATTTAAGTCCTGGTTGCATCTTTTAACTAGTTCTCTATATGCTGCGCCATTGTTAGGTGTTCATCAAAGTACATACCCAGAAATTTAGCTACTTTTACGAATGTTATTTCTTTATTTTGTATTGTTAATTTGGGATATTGTTTGAATTTCTTACTAGAATTGGTGTTCTTTGGGGTTTATTTACCAGGATAGCCCCAAAAGCGATGCCAATTGCAAAACAACTATCTATGAAAGCTATCGATGTTATTCGCGACAAAGCTCCTAGCGCAATCGGTGATCTTGCCGGTAAAGCGTTTTCTGCGGTCAAGGATAGAATTTTACGGTTATTACGACAAAAACAGCAATTGAAATTACCATCTACTCAAGTTATGCCGGCAAATGAAAGTAAAATAATCAATCAGGCCGCAACCCAAAGATTAATGGATCTGGCTGATGCATCGTTAAAAGGAAAAGAAGATAACATAACCGCTAGTCTGATAGCAGGAAGTGGTCTTCGTAGATAATTACAATTTAGGTCATAGTAATTACAATAAAATGTTTAAGCGTGAAACTGATGCAGCGTTAGACATGGGTAAACCAGTTCGTAAAAATGATTCCCTGCGCGATTATCAATATTATTATTACGATGCGGTACAACCAAATCAGCGTAGAAGAATAGAATTACATGTACAAGATACAAGTCGGTATTTCTTACCAGCTGGAGCATTTATCGAAGTCGAAGGTCGACTTATAAAAGCAGACGATACAAATTATGAAGCTGCTACTAAAATTGCTTTTGTCAATAATGGCATTATGGCATTATTCAGTAGTGCTACATACAACATCGATGGAAATCATATCGAATCATGTCTGCAGCATGTTGATGTTGATACGACGATACTTGGTCTAGCAAGATACTCTGATGATTATTCAAGATCAGCTGGCCCATTGATGATGTTTGCAAAGGATATAACCGATTATGCAGATCATGCAGATTTAACTACTGGCAATGTAAGAGCCACTGGTGGAGCCACAGATTAAGCAGCAACCATATCAAAGTACAGGAAACGTTTCGAGCCATGGGACATCCAGACTGGATGAGGAGGATGAAAAGAAGAAGATAATGATGACTTTCATCCAAATAGTACCATATTGGTAGGAAAAACGGAGTTATTAACAGAAGAAGAAACCAACCACCCTTCTAAGTGCCACTCCGTTTCCTCCAAAAAATATTTACTCTTTACGTTTTCGTTTTATGTTTGTTTGTGTTTGTGAGTGTGAATGTGAATGTGTCTGTTTTGTTTGTTCTTATCCAAACCATTTGTCCCTATAAAATTCGTTTCACCTACCTACAGTAGTGCGCATTCAGGTCAACTCAAACACTGTTACAAATTTATTGCCTGTTGCCAAGTTTGCCCCAGTGCTTCCACCACTGTGACGTCACACATGTTAATTTCTCGTATGAGCCTCAAGTGTAATTCGCATGTTAACTTTCCCTCTGACCTCCAAGTTCCATTACCATGTCAAATAAGCATTGACCCTATATTCTTTTTTAACTTTTTGTATGGAAGTCTCATAGACGCCCAGTCGTCTTCATATACTACTCATGACTGACCAAATTGTGAGGAACAAGTATAAAATATCTCTTTTACGATGTCTATATGTTCATGAATACGGTCCAACAATTACGTGAGAAATTCTGATACATGCAGCTCAGCTTTTAAATTTCGATCTGGTGCTCAGTTCAGATTAAAAAAATACTTCAATTAGTCTACCCATGCACACAATTGTGCTATTCATATGAAATGTTAGATTCAAAATGATGCATTTAGAAATCGTGTTCACACCTTGTCCAGTTAACAATACACGTTAGCTTGCGCATATTTCAAGCATGGATTATAGCGATCAGTCAACATAACATATATGAAGTTGTTGTCTTTACTTTGACAGGTATGAATCTGTTAAATGAAATTTTATTTTATGCTGACATCATGAAATTATGAATATATGATATTTGTTTATATATGTAAACACGAATCTGTCAAAGTGTAATATGCACAAAACATTCGAATATATCAAAATTAAGAAATACACTGTTTATCAACAGATATGAATATATACAAATGCATAGATATGCAAATATGTCCGTCCAATATTGCCTTTAGAGTCTTAAGATATGTTCATGTACCTGATGTGGTTGTGGGTAAGCGTACAGCTGGCAGCATAGTTAGGGCTGAATTTATTAGTAGCAGATCATACCATTTGCTGCTTCTGATGTCGTTTTTAGAGCCTTTCACCCATACCACCCACTCACCTCTATGTTTCAAAGACCAGAAAATGCATAGTTTATTACTGATTTGATTCTTATTCTGTGAGTCATTTTTTCTATGATCAATATTTGTGCTTCTTTAATTGCATTGTCCCTTTGGTAGACATGTATTGGTACTTTCACTCTAATGACACGAATTTTAGTTTACTGATTAAATGTTTTAGATTTAAATTGATTTATGAAACAATATTGTTTAACTTATACCTTTATGCAGCACTTTTATAACTCGTGAGGTGCGGGAATGTTTTTGTTTTCTTATCACTCGATAAATCGCCGCATCACAATATGTATACAGTGTTAACTTTTTGTACTACTACTACTACTACTACTACTACGACTACTACTCTCTCTCTCTCTCTCTCTCTCTCTCTCTCTCTCTCTCTCTCTCTCTCTCTCTCTCTCTCTCTCTCTCTCTCAATAAAATTATCATTACAATATTTACCATCACCGTTTAAATAGTACAATAAAAGGCAAATATAGCATGATTCAACTAATTTCCTTTAATATATGGTCTATTCGCTGTGGGAAATAATTGATGAGAAACTTTACTGTGTCCTGCATCGAATTCAATTCAACCTTCGGAAATAGGATGGTATCCGAATCTAAGAAATTTGTGCTGATTGTTTACACGTATTTATTTCACTCTAGTTTTGTTATCACCGATTGTAAAGGCTACAAATTAAAACTTGGTCGTATTCTAGACTAGATGAGAGAACACATAATGGAATTGATTTATAACCGCTACTAGGTATTTTACCCGAAGTCTTAAGTAACTCAAGGAACAATGTCTTGATTACCTACACCTACATGTACTTCCCAATCCATTATTTTAATAACATAGCGTACATAATAAAATTATACCAGATAACTTATTTGGCCTAGATTCGAGAGTACTTCATGGAATCGATTGACACCCGTTAGTAAGAATTTTAGTCGACATTCTGATTACCTCAAGGGATAATATATCGAATGCATACTCCTAGTACATGACCCTTACTTTAAAATAGTGCACTGGCAAAAATTAAAACCTATATCTTAATATGGCCTAGATTCGAGATGACTTCATGGAATCGATTGATACCCATTACTAAGAATTCTCGTTGATATTCTTTTAATGTATTGATTGATTACGCCTAGACCCTATCCTTGTTTGTTTGTTTATTTGATTAGGATGTTTAACGTAGCTTTAACAATTTTTCAGTCATATCGCTACGATGTCTGCATTGAGGCAGTTTATAGCGATGTCTAGCACTGGGACATCATGACGCCGACATGTAGGATGATGTCCCATCTAGTCACATTATCCTGACACCAGGTCGACCAGTCCTAACTCTAACCTCTTATAGCTGAGCGCCAAACGAGACAGCTGCTAGTACCATGTTTGTAAGCCTGTGGTATGACTCGGCCGAGAATCGAACCTACGAACTCCCGATTACGCGGCGGACGCTCTAACAAATAGGCCACTGGAGCGGTTTACCCTCTCCTTGCTTGAAGAGAGTGCGCAGGCTAAAATTAAAATCTATTTCTTATTATGGCCTAGATTCCAGACCACTTCATGGAATCCATTGATAACCGTTGCTAGGAAAGTGTAGACGAAATTCTTAATAACTAACGGAACAATGTATTGATTGTTTACACCTAGTTCTCACCCATTGTCTGTTACTGATACACTTCCATTATTAGTACCGAAATTATAAATAACTCAAATAACAATGTATTGATTGCCTACGCCTAGTTCCCGACCCTTGCTTTTAATTTAGACACTTGCATTATATTTTTTATCTGTTTCAATTTTGGTTTTGCAATCTTTATTCATACTTTTCATTTTCAATTTCAAAATTCAAATGTAACATTTTATTAAAGTTAAACAGGATGTGGCAAAATAGGAACTTATACATCGTAAAAGGAAGGTTTCTGCTGGCTAAAAGCTTAATGTTATGTTTATCACATCTAAACCGACAAAGTTTATGTTGTTTCTTTATGTATCAAGATCATCTGGTCTGGCACACAGAAAAAGAGTTGGGAAAACAACATTAAAGGGTGGACACGCATGGTGTTTGGAAATTCCCAAAAGGGCGGTAGAAAACATAGAAAGATGGAGAGAACTGGTTGTGAAATCATCTGAGGTCTTTTCAGTGTAGGAAATTAAACATGAGAACCTTTATTGTGTTCTGCCCCGAATTCGAGACTACGTTTGGAAATTGGATGGTTACTGAATCTGTTAATTTATTTTAAAATTGAGGAGAAATGTTCTCTGATTGTTTGATTGTTTACACGTACCTGTGTCACTCTAGTCTTCTTTTCTCCGACTGCAAAGGCTACAAGTAAACCATTTACCGTATTCTAGCTTAGTTACGAGGCCGCTTCATGGAACTGGTTTATAACCGCTACTAGGAATTTTAACTGAAGTTTTGGGTAACTCAATGAATAATGTCTTGATTGCTTACACCTACATGTACTTCCCAATCCATGTTTTTAATAACATTGCGCATATACTAAACTTAAAACCGAGTGTTCCGACCTGGAACCAACGCGTGACAAATACTATAATGTACATGACATGAAAGAACTTTTTGATACTATAAAAATCACTAGTATTTTAGATTTCCTGAAGGAAGTAAATCTTTATTTTAAACTATAACTTGTATGACATCACGTTAAAGCATTTTTATCTAATGCAAATACCGTCTCTTATTTACAACATCTAATCATCAACATACAACATTTACTTCTCCCGTTGATTGAGAAGCTACATATTTTCCTGTTACCAACATCTTACCATTTTATATTTAACAATTATGGTTTTGTTATATCGCTGGTCGATATTAATCCTTTCTTATTTTTAAACATATAACCTATTGTATGGCGCTAAATAGCCTAAAAGTGCTGGTGTGCCGTTAAAATTCAAGTAATCAATTAATCAATCTAAACTTAAGACCGTATTTGGCCTGGATTCTAGAGCAATTCGAGGAATTAATTGATACTCGCTACTAAGAATTCAGTCGAAATTCTGAGTAAGTCAGAGGATAATGTGATGATTGTTTACACCGACATGTAGTTCCGAGCCCTTGATTACAACAATAGAGCGCACATTCTATTATTAAAACCTATAGCTTGTTATGGCTTGGATCCAAGACTACAAAATAGAATTGATTTATAAACGCTACTAGGAATTTTAGCTAAACTTCTGGACATTTAGGGATAACGTATTGATTACGTACACCCATGGCAGTCATTTCAAGTTGTTTCAGGGGAGGTTGCAAAACCTGAAAGGCTTTTCAGTTTTCGTATATTGGTTACATCAGTTTTACAGCACATGCAAATTCACACACTTCCATTGCTTTTTCAGTTTTCATTTGGGGAGAAAAATGAACTGATGACGACCCTGCTTAAACCTACTTCACAACCCTTGTATTTAATAACATAGCGCACATGTAAAATTAAAACCTATATATTTATCCAGCCCTGTATTGGAGAGCACTTCATCGAATAGATTGATACCTATTACTAAGAATTTTAGTCGAAATTCTGAGTAACTGAAGGAATAATCTATTGATTGCTTACGCGTAATGCCTGACCCGTGCTTTAGGACAGTGCACAGGCTAAAATTAAAATCTATTTCATATTATGGCCTGGTTTCCAGACCACTTCCTGGAATCATTTGATAACCGTTGCTAGGAAAGTGTAGACGAAATTCTTAATAACTAACGGAACAATGTATTGATTGTTTACACCTAGTTCTCACCCATTGTCTGTTACTGATACACTTCCATTATTAGTACCGAAATTATAAATAACTCAAATAACAATATATTGATTGCCTACGCCTAGTTCCCGACCCTTGCTTTTAATTTAGACACTTGCATTTTATTTTTTTTCAGTTTTCATTTTCATTTTCGATTTTTATTTTACGATTTCACTACTCATTTTCAATTTGTTTTTCTAGCATTTAGTAATTTATGTTCTTTTATTTTTATGTTCGAATTTCAGTTTCAATTTTGGTTTTGCAATCTTTATTCATACTTTTCATTTTCAATTTCAAAATTCAAATATAACATTTTATTAAAGTTAAACAGGATGGGGCAAAATAGGAACTTATACATCGTAAAAGGAAGGTTTCTGCTGGCTAAAAGCTTAATGTTATGTTTATCACATCTAAACCGACAAAGTTTATGTTGTTTCTTTATGTATCAAGATCATCTGGTCTGGCACACAGAAAAAAAGGTTGGAAAACAACATTAAAGGGTGGACACGCATGGTGTTTGGAGACTCCCAAAAGGGCGGTAGAAAACATAGAAAGATGGAGAGAACTAGTTGTGAAATCATCTGAGGTCTATTCAGTGTAGGAAATTAAACATGAGAACCTTTATTGTGTTCTGCCCCGAATTCGACACTAAGTTTGGAAATTGGATGGTTACTGAATCTGTTAATTTATTTTAAATTGAGGAAAAATGTTCTCTGATTGTTTGATTGTTTACACGTACCTGTGTCACTCTAGTCTTCTTTTCTCCGACTGCAAAGGCTACAAGTAAACCATTTACCGTATTCTAGCTTAGTTACGAGGCCGCTTCATGGAACTGGTTTATAACCGCTACTAGGAATTTTAACTGAAGTTTTGGGTAACTC
This sequence comes from Unio delphinus, assembly GCA_029339505.1. NCBI lineage: Eukaryota > Metazoa > Mollusca > Bivalvia > Unionida > Unionidae > Unio > Unio delphinus. The sequence continues at coordinate 7,837,488 of JAQISU010001239.1, forward strand.
AATGAATAATGTCTTGATTGCTTACACCTACATGTACTTCCCAATCCATGTTTTTAATAACATTGCGCATATACTAAACTTAAAACCGTATTTGGCCTGGATTCGAGAGCAATTCGCGGAATTAATTGATACTCGCTACTAAGAATTCAGTCGAAATTCTGAGTAACTCAAAGGATAATATGATGATTGCTTACACCGACATGTACTACCGAGCCCTTTATTACAACAATAGAGCGCACATTCTAATATTAAAACCTATAGCTTGTTATGGCTTGGATTCTAGACTACTAAATAGAATCGATTTATGAACGCTACTAATAATTTTAGCTAACATTCTGGACATTTAGGGATAACGTATTGAATACGTACACCCAGGGCAGTCATTTCAAGTTGTTTCAGGGGAGGTTGCAAAACCTGAAAGGCTTTTCAGTTTTCGTATATAGGTTACATCAGTTTTACAGCACATGCAAATTCAGACACTGACATTGCTTTTTCAGTTTTCATGCTTAAACCTAGTTCACAACCCTTGTATTTAATAACATAGCGCACATGCTAAAATTAAAACCTATACATGTATCCAGCCCTGTATTGAAGAGCACTTCATCGAATAGATAAATACCTGTTACTAAGAATTTTAGTCGAAATTCTGAGTAACTGAAGGAATAATCTATTGATTGCTTACGCGTAATGCCTGACCCGTGCTTTAAGACAGTGCACAGGCTAAAATTAAAACCTATTTCTTATTATGGCCTAGTTTCCAGACCACTTCATGGAATCCATTGATAACTGTTGCTAGGAAAGTGTAAACGAAATTCTGAATAACTAACGGAACAATGTATTGATTGTTTACACCTAGTTCTCGCCCATTGTCTGTTACTGATACACTTCCATTGTTTCTTCAGTTTTCATTTTCAATTTTGGCCCTTTCATTTATTTATTTTTGTTTTTCTTTTTCTCTTCTCAATTTTCAATTTATTTTTCAGCAATGTTGTACTTTTCAAACATTGATGTTCAACTTTTAGTTTCAATTTTGGTTTGCAATTTGTATTCACATTTTTTTAAAAAAAATCAAGCTCAAAGATAGGCTTTTATTGAAGTTAAACAGGATGGGGTTAAAAGGAAATTATATATCGTAATAGGAAGATTTACACATAATAAAAGCTTAATTTTATGTTTATCACATCTAAATCGACAAAGTTTATGCTGTTTCTTTCATTCACAGAGATATATGCGTGCTCTGCAAAAAACTGTACAGGTCTATGTCTAACACAAATACTAATGCCTAAAACACTTATCACCCTTGAGTGATTGTACAAAATAACTTTTATCTAAGATAGACTTGACCAATTTATGAAAGAAACGCATACGTGTATAATAAATATGGATTTATATCTGATATTTTTGAGACGGTTGTGTCTCAAGATCAACTAAACTGACAGACACGAAAAATGTGGGAAGACGATTAAAATGTGGAGAGCCATGGAGTTTAGAGATTCCCAAAGGAAAGTAGAGAACGGAGAAGATGGAGAGAATTAGCTGTGAAGTCATCTGGGGTCTATTCGGTGTGGGAAATTAAGGATGATAACCTTGATCTTGGTCTACGTCGAGCTCAAGACTACTGATGGAAATTTAATTGTATCACTCTCTAGGAATTTTGGACAGAATTTCTTTAAACACTTACGGAAAAATTACTGGAAATTAAAGCCTACTTGTGGCGTCATTCTAATTTTGCTATTACCCACTATAAAGGCTTCAATTAAAACATATCCTACTCTAGCCTAGTTTCTAGGCCACTAAATGGAATCGATTTGCACCCGCCATTGGGAATATTAACCGATTTTATGAGTAGTTCAAAACGATAACGCACTGACTGCATACATATACATGTAGTTCTCTATCCAGGTTTTAAAATTCAAAATTAAAACCTTTATCTTATTATGGCATAGATTCTAGACTACATCATTCTATTGATTGATACCCGTTAATAAGAATTTTCGCCGAAATTCTGAGTAACTCAAGGAAAAATCTATTGATTGCTTACGCGTAGTGCCTGACCCTTGCTTTAAGATAGTGCACATACTAATATTAAAACCTATTTCTTATTATGGTCTAGTTTCCAGACCACTTCATGGAATCCATTGATAACCGTTGCTAGGAAAGTTTAGACGAATTTCTGAATGACTAAAGGAACAATGTATTGAGTGTTTACACCTAGTTCTCGACCCTTGCCTATTATTGATACACATCCATGTCTTTAAAACCTTACGAAAAATGTGCTGATTGTTTACACGTATTTATTTCACTATAGTTTTGATATCACCGATTGTAAAGGCTACAAATTAAAACTTGGTCGTATTCTAGACTAGATGAGAGAACACATAATGGAATTGATTTATAACCGCTACTAGGTATTTTACCCGAAGTCTTAAGTAACTCAAGGAACAATGTCTTGATTACCTACACCTACATGTACTTACCAATCCATTATTTTAATAACATAGCGTACATAATAAAATTATACCAGATAACTTATTTGGCCTAGATTCGAGTGTACTTCATGGAATCGATTGACACCCGTTAGTAAGAATTTTAGTCGACATTCTGATTACCTCAAGGGATAATATATTGAATGCATACTCCTAGTACATGACCCTTACTTTAAAATAGTGCACTGGCTAAAATTAAAAGATATATGGCCTAGATTCGGGAGGACTTCATGGAATCGATTGACACCCGTTACTAAGAATTTTAGTCGACATTCTGATTAACTCAAGGGATAATCTATTGATTGCTTACGCGTAATGCCTTACCCTTGCTTTAAGATAGTGCACAGGCTAAAATTAAAACCTATTTCTTAATATGGTCTAGTTTCCAGACCACTTCATGGAATCCATAACCATGGAATTGATAACCGTTGCTAGGAAAGTTTAGACGAATTTCTGAATGAGTAAAGGAACAATGTATTGAGTGTTTACACCTAGCTCTCGACCCTTGCCTGTTATTGATACACATCCATTGCCTTTTTCAGTTTTCATGTTCGAATTTCTTTCTTTAATCTTATTATTTTGTTTTTCGAGTTCAATTTGTACTTCATTTTTTTCAAAATATTTTTATTGTTTATCTATGATGTTAAAATTGTATTTAAATTCGTTTTACAGTTTTTCTTCTATTTTGTATTTTCAAATATAGCATTTTATTGATTTTTGACAGGATGGAGCAAAAGAGGAAGTACAATGACTGTTTTAACTTGCTAAACGTTGAATTATATGTCTGTCATGTAAACTGACAATATTTATATTTAATTCAAAGCGATTCAGGAGAGCTCTGAATAAAGGCTTCTTATCTCTCTGCCTACCTCAAATAATAAAGCTAACACGGTTATCTATCTTGTGTGATAGTACAAAAACAGTTTTCAAAGAGGATCTTGAGAAATGTATGAAAGAAGGGCATATAATATATATGAAATTTCTTCCGATTAAACGTTTTCATGAAAACAAACCCTTGGGATTATTTGTTTATTCCGGTCTATTTTGCAATGGAAAGAAAATCCAACATATTGTCACAACGATTTCACAGGACAAATTAGAACGCCATAGCATGTCTTCATTGTCAAAACATAGTGTACTCCACATTACAGACATAATTCATTTAATCTTCACTTCAATTTAAGTGCAACTGAATCAAAAGTTTAAGACATCAAGTTGTGGCCAAAATTGTTTTAAAAAATGTTAAGAAAAGATTCATTATTGAAGGAAAAACTGAATATATATCATTTGGTTCTCTATTTCTTTGCAAAGCTTTAAAATGTAGCGAATAATTAACGCTAGCTAGCACTGTGAAGGTTCCAAGATACATGTTCTTCCTAAAATGTCACTTGCTAGGAATTATTTGTCGCAATAAGATACAAGCAACAACAGTTTTCACTCAATCGCTTGTTTCATGTACTATCTACATTGAATATTATTTGTAACTCATTAGCTTTTAAAAAAGCATCTATTCATTTAAAAGTTAGATGTCACGTTTGTAGTATATAGAAACGGGGTTCTGACTCACTTCTGTTACTGCGTGATAAGAGTGCTCAAGAGATTCCCCCGTGGACCTACATACTACTGGGTTATGCGGAGTCTGACTCACTGCGTGATAAAGAGTTTCCTTGTCTGTGGTTTACTTTCTCGTGCGATAATGTCCGTGTGATAGTGTGTAAATACCATTGGTAAGATAACACTTATCATCAAACAGAGTCCTTTTAGTTTATGAGCAGGGTGGACATGTTATGTCTTTGTGATCGGAAGGTTCTTATGGAACAGAAGAGTAGATGTCTTTGTATTGACTGTCTAAAATGATCTACAGTAGTGATGTGACCAATGACGGGTTTTTGACACCTTTGCCCTTTTTCCTAAATGGTATCATCATCAAGTGTGTGGCAATAATTTTGGACCTAAGTCTTATGATTGCTGTGATGGGTACCACACAAGTTTCATGTTTTAACTTTCCAAGATACTTTTTATTATCATTGGTGTAGATTGGACTTGTTTCAGGATAATCGCTAGAAACAAAGAGGTCTCGATGCTGCTACAGATCCGAGTACACATCGTCGGTGTGATTTTCATGGATGAGTGAATCGGTATCGGTCATGAGCAGTGTAGCTTTGCTTCAATGTTGGCAGTTGATAAAGTCATAATGAAACTCGAGAATGAGCACATTGGAAGGGTCAGAAAAAGCCGCGTCAACATAAATGGGTTTTGCCTACGTTTAGGATAGGTTTTCAGGATTCGATCGCGACGGGTTTTCATCAAAGATTTTAACACTGACGAATGTAAAGTTGGCTACGAGCTTATCTCGTTACTGACGATTTCGATACTTTTTCCTGCGTTTGATGATTTCCATGGTGTTTCCGAAGTTATGGCATTGAATACATTTTTACCGAAATCCGTAGTTGCATTGGCTTTTGTCACGTGTTGAAGTCGGCATAGGTTTTAGTCCATAGAGATTGTTTAAACTCAAGAGTACGGAGAGCTTTCTCAAGAACGAGTGCATGTTAGAGAGTTTGTCGAGCAGTCGATTTTGTAGCGGGTTTTGTTGTTGATGTTGGGAACGACGTTTTTTACCTTGGCGTTTCCGAGACGGAATTGCTTTTTTCCTCAAGTTTCTGTGACAAAAGTATCGAGCTGGTAACGATGAGATGCTCAGCACAAAAGGATAATCTTTAAGGGTATCGTGGAGATGAGAGGAATAAAGGAGATCGACTTCGACGACATAGCAATGTCCATCATCATATCCCGCTTGTCTTTGCTCAATGAATAGTTCTCCAGTGATCCAGTGCAAATCTCAATGGAAATGTTTGTGACATGATACGTTCGGAGAGATTGGCGGCATGAAGATAGACAGTGTTTGTGAATGGTTTCATGAGATTGCAGTTTTTCATGTATTTGTCGTCGGCGACTGTTTGTTGTTTTATAACAGATGTTCGACCGCGAATCATAGGTGAAGATGTACTTGTCCGGATCGGTAACGAGTTCAATCTGAGCTTGAATCGTCTTGAGGATGGAATCCAACGAGAGGCCAGAAGAGGAGAAATACCAGAAAACGAACATCTGAAATTTTCAAAAACATCCTGAAGCAGGAGTACATCCGTTTTCAAGTACATGTCGTGATATTCTCATATAGTTTGACAACCGATGTTGTTTCATATCTTGATCGCGTATTCGTATTCCTTATCTGTGATGCCGGAGAAATGTAGGTGAGAATAGAATGCGTCAATGGGTGGTAACGAGGTTTCATCGAATCTCGACCACGCATCGATGTATCCATAGCGAAAAACTCCTTTTCGCTGGAGTAGACGAGTCCAAATTCTTTTTCTAGGTGTAGTAACTTAGGGTAGGTTTTAAAGAGTTCTTACAGCAACGACGCCATGAAATGGAACTATCGATGAATAGAAAATGTCCAATCGAAAACGAATTGAACTTCTCAAAATTATTGGGGATACATTTGATGGGGTAGGAACCTAACTCTGCACGGTTGACTGAGAGATACGATAATGACATGCCCATCTTATTCTCGCAGATAATGCGCGATCACCGGTGGAAAGTCTGGATCTGTGAAAAATATATTGCATCAGCATGAGCAGCACCACGAGACCGGTGAGATAGCAAGATGGTCTCTGACTTTTTTGTCCAGTGGCTTAAAGTACTCTTCGCATATAAAGCATAGCTGAACTGATTTGTGCTATCGCAGTTGTGACGGTGTGAGTGGAATGATCGACGTTGGATTATGCCGTAGTGCGGTGATGTGTTTCCATACAGCTACGAGTTTTTCAAAGAATAAGATAATGCAATATTCGACATATTGTTGTCGATACGACGAAGACAAATGCTTATCAACCGATTAGCAGGTTTTATAGCATATTGAACACGGTACATGTTTGTGTTCCACTTGAGTTAAAGAATAGACTGGATCAAGAGTCAATTTGGACTCGTTTTATTTCAATCGTGATATTTACAGCTATGTGCAATTATATACAACGAGGGTACAATCTCTATCAAGTCTAAAATGCCTTCACATATTATCACGGCTAGAGATATGTGTAATCTTAATTAAGGTATATATGACAACACAATCTCCATTCGCTCTAAAATGTTTTCGCATATTATCACGCCTAGAGATATACATGTAATCCTAATTACCTAATTAAGGTATATATGAAAGACCTGGTGTGAATTCCTAAAACGCCTTCACATGTTTGAAGTCCAGAGGTCATATATATATATATATATATATATATATATATATATATATATATATATATATATATATATATATATATATATATATATATATAAGACAACACAACCCCATGTTGATTCCTCAAGTGCCTTCGCATCTGAGTAGGCCCAGGGGCAACACGAAACACAGTCCCCGTGTTAGGATCTAACCCGTCAAATAAAGATATAGAACCTCAGTGGTTATGCTATGTGTATGACGTCGCAACATATATTTCTTAATTAAGGTATATATGATATATTTTATATATACAAAGGATAATATAAGACGACACAACCTATAACCTCTAGGTTCGAGTGTTCTAGCAGGTTGAAGGTACAATAAGCTAGATAGAGACAACACAACAAAGGATTATATATGATGATATATCAGAACACCTATCCTGTCAACAACAGTCTAGTGAATTCCAATATGAATGATGACAGCCTATCAGATTACCTAGCCTGTCAACACAGTCTAGCGAACTCCAAAAAGGCGTGGTTTGATAGTGAAACACTATTTATATACATATATACATATATACAAAGGACTATATACATTATATACATATATACAAAAGACGGCAGAATACACACAGGGGCTATAATCTACATTGAACTTAACCACACTACCCCACAAAATCAACCCGGGAAAATGCAAAAACACATTCACACCGTGTGACGCTTTGACGTAGAGTGGTTTTCAGTTGAACTTCGATCATTGGCTGGAACCCCAATAACAAAACCGGTTGTATAATATATATCTGACTAATATATGAAAATCAATAATAGTGGTGTGTGATTTTTGCTCTTTCGTAACTTTATGTGATTATTCACAGCATCTAAACAAATCAAGATACCTGAATACGGTATAAAAAATGCCATATTTTTAAATACTGCTTTATGTGATTCATTCTTTGGCAGAATAAAAAAATTAGAGAACGAACACGCGATTATTCCCATGAGATCATAGAGGGTACTTCCGTAACAACAACCCAAGAGTTTTCTCTGTTTCAGGACTATACACACATGCCTACACGAGTTATTTCCCTTCGGTGTTAGGATATTTAATTCTTTATAATATTCAAACCGGATTTTTCGCCCATTTTTCTTTGAAAGAGTTTATTTAGTTTTATGTTCTGTTACTTTTTGTACGGAGGATTGGCAAATATCAAAATACTTGCCGCCGCTATTCGACTATTGAAATATTTTTTTCTTCACCGGTATCAACATTTATATATCTGACACATCTTGCAATGTTGGTTTTTTTTCCAGTACAACCTCGTTTGGTATTCTCACTCTTGTAATAGCTTGAAGATTATCCAATTTATTATTTTTTGGACATCTATCAATATGGTAAATCACAAAACAGAGTCAGGGTTAGAGAATTAAACTCTTTTATTATAATGGCGCTTAAGTTCCCTGTATCGCTTAAAACCACAATTGAAACACAGCTGCGATTTTCCTCGCACACTCACCCCACATCTTATGCAGATGTTTCCACGTCGGAAACTCTGTGAATGATATCCACAGAATTCATTTTTGCATGATTTGTTACAAACGTTTAATGATCCTATCATAAGCCACTTACAGTGATTCATTATATATATTGTTTAATTTAAATTCTTGTTTTAATTATAATATGGAGTAGTTCGATAGATTATCCAAAATAAAACCCTGGAAAAAATACTAAATTAAATCTCGATAGTCTCCGTAGATGTACCAAATAAGGCTCTATTAAGTGATATAAGCATGTTGGGTGAAATCCATGAGGGATGTAACGAATTTAAGCGCGATAGTGCATTTCACTGTTGGTCAACATTTCGAATCGATGGTAGTGTTGATGCTACCATGAACGACAAAAAAATCAGCAGCGATAATCTCGCATCTTGACCATAGAAAGTATTTTTTAGAGTGAAATTCATTATCCGTTCAGAAACAGGACATTGGAATATTCGTGATAAATTTGAACCCATCTTGAAAACTAAAAGAACTGTCAATGTGAGTCAGGATTCTAAACCAGGAACGGTGACTGGAATTGACAAATCGTATTACGAGAGAGCTTACCTTGTGACAGCGGTTGTTTTGGGGATCTATCCGATAAATGACAAACCAAGTATTGAGAAAATTAAAATACATGAAACAGTCGTCGTTGAATTGTGTAGCCGAACGAATAATGGGGCATTTTACAAATGCATTGCGTGGAAACAAATTGACGGATCTACGAGGCAAAAAAATAAACGATTGGGCGTTTGCAGTCCGGGATAGCGGTGCAACAATTCAAAATGTAGCTGAGCTATAAAAGATAATAAAATTTCCAATAACCGTAGAGACAATGATGGGAGAAGTAATTAACGAACCGATATATAAATCAAGAGGATCTCCAATAAAAAAATTATTGACCATAATGCACACGCTTGGACCTCCGCAGTCACAATATTTCCACGGGTTAGAACCATAAAATATCTACCCGTGGAGTTCTCCCGGGAGGAGGATTTGTTTAATTTTTCACGCAGAGAGTAAAAACGATCCTGTGTCAGTGTGTTTGTTTCAGAGTTTTGAACATGAAGAGTGTAAATTCGATCAATTTGTAAAACCTAATGGCGAAAAATACCGTACGCAATCTCTTCACGACGAGATGAGAAAACTAGCTCGTGGGTTTTCAACGGATAACGACAAAGAATTACTAACAAACTGTTTAACAATCTCGTCAGTTGCTGCTCTTTTCGCGAGAAAGAAAAATCTGTGGAAACAAACAAGAAATGAATTTTCTCAAACGTGCAGTTAAGCCGAGTGCATCTGATCTTGGTGGATTATGGAATACCAAATATGATCCTTAAAAAAATTTGGGTTGATATGGTTGCGTGTTATCCAGGGATTTTTCTCGGGATGGGTGAACGTTCTGCGTATTTTAAAAGATATGGGCATCCTACACGCGAGATGACCTGTGTTGCGATTAATGGGCCGCTACCCGATTTTGATCTAACCGGATTCGCTAGTGTGGTATCATTCGAATTCGCTAAACAACTTCTTCCGTGTTGTTATGTTTGAATTGGTAGACATATATCTGAACAACACTTGATGCAAATAGCGTTATTACGGTATATGATTGATTCTAAAATACTCATATCGCTGATTGTCAGTGAAGCAATTATATCATATCGGAAACAAACTGAAGTTTGGTTACCACAACCCGATAGTCTAGATAGTATAATTAGCGATAACAAGAAAACCTTTCCTGATCTCGACGAAGGATATATCCTTAAATGGTCTAAGGAGATCTTTGAAGTTAGAAAATGAGCAAGCAAAAGATCTCGGTAGAAGAATAATTGGTAAATTCATCCAAGGTGGATCATATGATCACAAGCGATATTATTTACGATTAATTTTAGATGATGCTGCATACGATTTTATAATCGCAGATGCAACATCTAGAGATATACATGTCAATCGTAAAAACGCTTTTATGTCCGATGGAACAAAATTCGGTACAATTGTTACTTACATAGATTGAGATAATCCCCAATACACAAATTTAAGGGCTTCTGTGCTAGCTTATGCTTCTATCAATTTTCTTTCGATGATAAACATAATTCCTTACTCCGCGGTTAGAGTCGACACTGATTCGTTTTATATAGATGTAAAACAAAGACAAGCAGTGGCTGAATTTACAAATTCCGACGAATGTTGGGGAAATAAAAAGGAAATATTGCGTGATTATTCTAAATGAGCAGATGTTACGATTGAAAACAATTACATAACAAATAATCAGATATCAGAACAATCGAAAGCCCCATCGTGTTTCAATCTAATATGTAGATATAAAACCAGTTACTTAAACGGTTGTGGTGGGTCAGGGAAGACGAATCGTGTGATCGAATTATTTCGAGGGAAATCAAACATGATTGTGCTAACACCAACACACAAACATGCAACGGAGATGAAACAGCGAGGAGTTAATGCAAGCACTTATCACATTTTGTATTTCGATGGAAAGGTGACGCATGGACTCCTGATCGAATGGGCGAGAAATGTATTCCTGAAATTATTATTTGGGGATGAGATATGCACAGTGTCATTAGAGATATTAAAAATGTTTCTTGACTGGTTATTGTTAAAGAATACAGCTGTGATAATGTGTGGCGATCATGGTCAACCACCACCATTTGTCGGTTTATCTCCACATGATTGACTGAAGAATTTTGTAGATTATTATGAAGAAATTAATTCTGATCACAGATCATTTGATAAAGAATTAAGTGAATTTAAGAAACTAATCAGATTACAACTGGATCAAATCCAGTGTGAAATAGCGCGTGAAATAATTTCAGAAACCTCATTAAATGATTTTTGGGAAGCGTGGAGATGAAACGATCTGATAGTGGCAATAATAAAAATTGTTTGCGATACAGTTCAGATGAAGTTATTTGAAACACACAAAGAACAATTCGCAACACTCCCAGAGCCATTGAGTTATCGGCCTACTGTTACACGAAGACAAAATATTCAAATTGACATTCATGGACAAACTGAGAAGCAGATTCTCATGTTAAATGATATTGTGTCGGTTGATATCAGTGTTGTCGAAGATGCACATCAATTTATAATGATAAATTTGCATGACCCGAGATCAAGACATCGTATCGGACTTGATAAAATATTCAGTTAAAACCATAACGGTATCGGTTTGTCTGAAATAGTTTCGGTCTCCGTAGAGGTCTTATTTTCGTTTAAAAACAGCGTCTCTTCACCCTACTTGCTGCTAAAACATATGAGCATATTTTATTGGGTTTTTTTAATGTAGTGTTTCCTCGCGTGGCATCTGAGCTGTTTGTAGTTCTTGACTGTATCCAGATGCGAGGTGGTCGTGTAGTCGCTATGGTTGCGGAAAACATTGCAGGCATTGATAGCAGAAATATTCATGATTTTATGTTGCAAGTAACAGGTTGAATTCTTTGATGTACACGATGGTTCTTGGCAATACCGTAAATTAGTGGTGATATTTTGGAGATCTGCAGCGGTCGAAAACTTACCAAAACAGGAATTCTCCACGACGGACTCTCTCTCCATCAACGTGTTTCGGATCGATGAAAAGAAAGCTGGAGATAAACAGTACGTTGTCTATCCGTTGATGCCAAGTGATATCAGTGATTTTGATGGTATCAAAATATAAGTTGTATTTTGAGACGCGATCGGATTTTTACTCTACAGGATGATGCACTGAAGGATGCCTCACACACGACAATAGTCATCGTTGTTTATGACGTTCACGCATTATTTCTTTTAAGATCTGCTTGGGAAGAAGTACTTACTTAAATCCGCGCTATGAGGTGAATTTGGAAGTTTGAAACGAGCCAGAACTGACTCCGGTAAAGTCCCATTCCGATCCCGATTCATGATAATCATTGGTGCGACGCTGGATAAAGGACCAGGCAATGTCGACGATGTGACTGAAATCATCACAACCGAATTAGAAATTATGATCTGATCCATACATCCGTGCTATTTGTTTCCTTCAAAACATTAATATTAAGAGCTACACTGAGATTGATAGCCGTGTGTTGGCATAGTTCTGCATCTACGGAAGGTTTCAGAATGCACTTCAGGAGTTCTGTGTCAACTTAGCACCCAAACATATTATCGTAAATGAATCATTTGTCAGCACCTCAGTATGCTTTTTCTATGTGCCTGGGTGGTGGTAGAGGCGTGATATTATCTGCGTGCACCCAACAGGTGTGCATAGTTAAATCAGGGCAGCACAACAAAGTGCAATTTGGCATGCTTCAGTGTACGTATTTGGGCGCAACATAATGCCCTCATCGCAATGGGATGTCGGGGACTTAAACCCTGGTTTAGTTGGGAGGTGTTCAATGTGACAGCGCTGCAGTGATTGCAACATAAAAGCGATTAAATAATGATACGAACATTTGAGAACAGTCAGTAGAATTTTTTTAAAAATCAGCGGTGTTTGACGAGCTTCTTGAGCTATTCTTTGATACACCACCGTAAGCAGCACAATATCGTTTCCTATCCGCGACCACTTGTAGTGCTGCCTGATCATATCCTTGTCATAAAAAGATATTAAGGAGTAACACCTACTTGCATGCTTCTCCGTATGTTTTCGTCAATGTTAGTTCAAGTGTCACAGCAACATTATGTTGAATCACCGTCGTGATGGCTTCATGGAGCAATTCGTCATTGTGCAAGATCATATCGGTAACTAAGATCTCATCATCTCCGGCAGTAGAGCTGTTTATTTTAGATATTTTCTAAATTTCTTGATTCAAATTATGGTATATCTCACTAAGAGATTACATATTATTTATTTGTAAGGAAAAATAAAACTATGTATTACTTGGGTCATATTCTTAGTGGTGCACCCATCAGGACCCTTCTTCGGTATCTAGTTCACTCTAACATTGATCTCATTGCTGACAATTCTAAAATGTACATGTATCTAGTAAAGCTATCAGCTCCACTGAACAAAAAATTCAAAAAGGACCTCAAATAATTGATCCATTAAATATAATACCAAAAAGCAGAGTTTATCTCAATGCATCTAAAATGAATTGTATGAAAATTGGCACAAAACTTATCCACTGACATGGACTTCTCAATCTGTAGTGAAAGAAACAAAAGTATTTTGGTAGCTATATTGATACAAGCCTCAGACAGAATTCAAATATCGATCATTTATGGTTCATGATCATCAAAAGAATTACCCTCCCGAGACACCAAAATTTATGTCGACATGTATCAATCATTGATTATTACTGTACCATATGGGGAAATTAATACAATTATAATCGCTCTAGAACTGAAAAACGCAAGATTCATAATCAAGAACTAGTTCAAAAAGCTCTTTTACTGTAGAGTACTGACTTTTGCGAATCTCTGTCCCTGTCAATATGAAACTGAAATGTCCTCGTTTTATATTTTATACAATGTTTTTAAATAAAAAAATGTGTAATAATATTTTCAAGTCAATCAGCACATTATCGTACTATTGTATCCAAATGATGTCTATGTTATTGTACATGTGAAGAAAACACATTGTTGTTCCTTGTCTTTATTTGTATGTATAATTTTATTTTCAGACTTGTGTGTGCATGTGTGTCGGTATATTCTGAGTGTGTATATATGATTATATCATGTGTATATATGATTATATCATAATATATCCTGTAAATATATTCAGGATCCCATGGCAGATGAGCATTTTGTTACCAAATAAGTGATCCTTATTAAATAATCCTATTATCAAGATTAATAACTTTTAATCAACTTCACACAGAGAGTATTTATATATAATGGGTTCACTAAATGAAAATGATATTGGTCCTTAAAATGGTGATCATCACACAGCATACATATTCGTTTATTTAAATTTCATTGTTCCATATCTTGCATTTTCACATTTTAAATTTGTTGAAGATGCATTAAGTTCAGTTACACTCATATATATATATATATATATATATATATATATATATATATATATATATATATATAATGTATGTGTGTGTGTATATTGAAAGGTTTGAAATGTTACAAGTAACATTTTGTTTTCTTCAACTTAAAAATCATAGCCTTTAACACATTAACCCCTGGAGGTTTTTGCTGTTTTCGCATGAAATGCGAGTAGGAAACACATTTTGGGGACTATTTCTGAATATATCGTAATACATCGATTTCCAAACAATAATCCGTTAGACAAATGGTTACTAATGATACAGAAAATGTTTTTCATTGGTTAATTTGCTGGCGCATGAGCAGAAGGGCAAAAATCGGACTCCTTTTTTTTTTTTTTTTTTTTGCTTAACGGACCCATAATTTTTGTATGTAGAAGACTCTTTATTCAAAATGTCCACCTTATCCTACTTTTGCACAGGTTCACCGGTCTGTGTGCGTCACAGACCAGTCTTCCGTAGATCTGAGGTCATAAAGTCTAAAATCTGGACACAAATTCGGAATCCGACCATGGGCGATTTTTGGATGAAAAAAAAACGGGTCCAAAAACTTCGTTTTTTCCCTCTGTATTTTGTAATGCAATTAAAATGTCCAGATTACTTGCTATCATTGTAAAGCTACATCTGTCTACTTTTCAATGATACCACCCACTTTAGTGTATCATGTATGACCTTGACGCTACAGACCATGGAAGTAGGCTACTACCTCATAACCCGTAAAGTCGTCGCTAGGGGTTAATGTGTGAAAGTGTATTTATTAAATCTTCCTGACTCTTTAGAAAATTTCCAGTGCCAACAAAACCAGCAAACATGTAACTAATTTATTTCAACCATCACCATATTATTTCCAGTTACTTCCTTAATTCATCTTGTCTGAATTAACCATTGGTTCTAAAAACCATAATTTGTGTTTAATTAAAGTTAACAATCAAACTACATTTAAAATCTTATTTGTGCAAGTTATTCATACATTGTTGTGTACCCTCAATTGTCTCTGAAAACAAAACAAAATTGTCAACAAACAGTAACATAAATAAAACATTCTATCTAACTGTATACTCATATATTCTGTGGATTGTAATTACATTTCTACACCTTAACAAAAGGATTGAAAAAGTATTACCTTGAACAAGACCAACTCCATTTTTTTTTTTAAAAAAACACTTTTAAGACACCATATATAAACAAGATTTGACTACACTGTACCTGGAGCTAAGAATATTGAACATATTACCATGTGTTTTTTTTTCTCAAATTTTACACCGCAATGTCAAGTCGTTTGGGTAAAGACTAAATGTATCCTTTTAGAATCAACCAACACTGCATGAAAATAGTTTACCTAAATTAAAATATTTAGTATTTAAACAAAATGAGATAAGAACAGCATATAAAGTTTGTAATTCTTTCTTGAAATCCAACTGATGATTAATTCTTTGCCACTCTCTAACACATAATTCACATTACTTTCATTCCAACTATTTTTAATTACTTTTTCGAAAAGCAACTTGGTAGTTTAGTTGTGTACCTCCATACCTTTCTGTATCACAAGCATGTTCAGATGCAAGTTCAGAATGGAGCACATGACAATACTCAACCAAATTTTTCTTTTGTTTTTTTGCTGAGGAAATTTAAAGAGAAAAGTTGTAATATGAATGACATATAAACTAAATGAACTGAATGTCTATTGTCTTGCATTGTATGGTCATCTTCCTTCCAATGTGAATCACTCTAGGACTTTGATGTCTCATGTACATTGGCTGCTTATGAATCAGAAATTGTCAGGGTGCTGCTTCATTTCCTCGGCAACTCTCTTTTCAATAAGTGGTAATTGTATCTGATTAAAAGTTAACTCTCCACTTACAAATACTTGCTTTCCAGTCCGTTTTGCCAATCTTGCTGCCATTGCAAGACAACCAGAGTCTGAATTTCCAAGAAGTACTGTTGAGCAAGGCATTTTCCCAGAATTCATTGCAACTGAAAAGTCACCAAATTTGGCTGGGGAACTTCCAATCCAAAGCCAAAAGCTGTCTGATAATTTTAAAACTTGAAAATACACGTAAGTACCCATTATCTTCTCGGAAAATGTGTGGATTGCAAGATTGGTTGGAGAAGGAATATTTCCACTGTTTGATTGTTTTGTCTCCGTCATTCTTCGCTTCAAATTTGTATCACCTGCAAAAGTAGTAACATCATCAAGACTATTACTAATGAAAATTTCTGTTGTAAATTTAATTTAAAGGCTACAAGTGATATTAACAATAGCAGCTTGAAATAATACATAAAGAAACATATCATCTGTGGTACAAACAAGTCATCTATTGTAAACAAAGAGCTTCATTTTAGTTTCATATATTTTCAGTTTAATGACCCATGATGAATCACAAATTCTTAAATTAATACAAAATTCAGGAAAACTTTCATGAATAAAACTTATTTAATTATTTCAAATATTATCAACACCATGTTTTCTACATTTATTTAAAATATTTTATGTAAGGATTCAAAATAATAAGAATCCCAAAAAGGATCCTAACTTAAGTGACTATTTCATTCAGCTGAACAAACTTTCAGGCTTCCAGAAGAATTTGTTGAAGATTTATATTTACAAAGTATACAGATATGTGATATCAATCAAGATTCATCTCCCACATCTTAAATGGCAGGACTTGAATTTACATGTATTGTTAAATTGGAAAATTCTCTGATTATTATGAAATATTCTTCTTCAGGACAGGTGGAAAACCATTAAAAACAATGCATAGGTAACCACTTGAGATGGAGGGGGTGTAGGTGGTGCCATGATTGTTAGCGTGAATGGCACACCAACATAAAAATTAAAGTACATGTCAATCACAGACTTTTTAAATAAAGCCACATGTTACAATGAAACGTAATAAATCATGTACAAAACAGTTTAAAGTCAACACCTGTCAATTGCAAAAGCTACAAGAAAACAACAATATTAACAGCCTTCATATTTTGACTCTTATTTGCTACCACATATTCAATCTCTTTCTTCTTGACAAATATGGTAAAAATGCAATCTGCCTCTTGCAAAAAATCACTGGACATTATCTGTATATAACTAGTTCACCAATTCATTACACTGATACCAATTTTAAGAAGATATTTGAAAACATGGGGTAAATCAGGGCTGCATTTTTAAAATAGTATACTTCCTAGCAATTCCAACATTTTCCCAAAATAAAACTGATTATGCAGAACTAGTAAGTTATGTATCCAGGGTTTATAAGAATAAGCATATGATGGACAGCTCTATGTAGAAAATTACTGAAAACCTTGATTATGTTAATACCACCATGTTAGTCAATTCTGCATGTCGGGTAATTCTGCGTCATTATATGTCATTTCTGTATACATTAAATCACGTCTTATTTTGGGTCAAAAATCCATTTTGTACTCTAAAATAGAACAATCGTACTGTAATTAAGAAATGTGATATTCATTAAGTGTACAAAAGTATCCCACATTTTGACTAAAAAATTGATTTCAAAATGTCAATAGGAAGACAAACTCCATAAACTTCATAAACCAGTAACCCTGAAAATCCTATTTACTATGTATCTTTTAGCATCATATTTATAAATACATTATATAAAAGATGGAAATGTATACCTTAAATAAAAGTTTGTTCCACATGTACAATATCATCTACTACCCGTGTCAACTTGCCACAAAAATGGGATTCTCAAGAAATCCCCAGCCTATAATCTTTTTCTAAAGTCCTTAGTAATTTTTCCCCATTACATCTTATTCATTCATGTTTTTCTTTCATATAATAGCTTCTTTTTCTAAATGTTGTGCTAGAATAGGCTGACATATCGCACATCATGAAAACAAGGGGGTGGTATCCCATGTGTTAAAAATTTATATTATTTTGAACAGAATAGTCCGGTGACAATAGCCTCTTTTCAAATGGTAAGTATTGCAGTATTTTATTTTCATCAATTGGTTGAATTCGGTTAGTGTTTTGTTTCAGTATTGGAGACGGAAAACTTACGTGCGCAGAAATGCCCTAAATCACTGTCTAAGTCTACAAAGTAAGATACTGATATTTATGCTTTGGTGGCCGATACCTATCAGGATCAATATTGTACACTGTAGGCCAACAAACTCATTAAGAAGAGCACAAGGGAATATATTATTCACATTTCTTTCCCATACTTTGCTAAAAAAATTGTTTCCAAAGTAATGTGAGATCTCACTATAAAGGAAGTAAATTTCTGAAAAGGTGAAAGTAAGTACTTCATAAAGCCAGAGTAGCCCAGGATATGTAATTTGTATGGATCGAATCTATAATGAGCCGACACTGTTTTGGTCCAACTCCGGAATAGTCCTGTAGTATAGTATGGTATGGTACCTGGAAGTTTTGCCCCATGGATATCTCAGCCAAGGACATTTCGCCCGACTTTAATGGACGTTTTGCCCCACTTCAATGGACATTTTGCCCTACCATGTACATGGACATTTCGCCCCATGGACATTTCGCCCCACATCAATGGACATTTTCTCTCTCTCTCTCTCTCTCTCTCTCTCTCTCTCTCTCTCTCTCTCTCTCTCTCTCAGCAAGAGTTATTTGGACTTAATTACAGCCATGTAACTTCTTTGATCATCATAGTTAAATAATCTACTAAATGTGGCATCAAGTTAATTAAGCTGCAGCCAGGGTTTTGAGCAAGTCATGGAAGCTTTATGAAATGGAAATTACAATTTAGCACAGATGTTCTGGTGTTCACTAATAGCAAAAACAATGACATAATTAAAACAATGTATATCAAAAGTATATCAAAATCCGAGCTTTAGGATAAAAATTATGATTCTTCAAGTGCATTGTCCGACAGATCATGTGGTATAGAAGCTTGTGCAGTTGCTCTATAAATTGCAGTCGTTCTTGTTTTGGCATTAACTTGATAACTGAAACTTTTGAAAGTAAAGAGTCACACAATCATGAAAAAGATTTAGTCGATGAAACACTATTTTGGGAATAACTAACTATAAGGTGTAAATTTTCAAACTTGAAGCAAAACACATTCCGAATTTGATTGATTAACAAAAACAAAATACTGCAATGCTTACCATTTGAAAGGAGATAATTGTCACCATAATATTGTGTTCAAAATATTATTAATTAGTGACAATGGCAATAAAAGGCAAGAGATATTAAGCAAACTAAACCGATCTTGAAATATTTTAGTAAAGTTCAACATTTATAAAAAAAAAGCTATTATGTGGAAGAGAAACAACAACAAATAGGATGTAATGTGTTTAAAACATCATGTTTATGGGGAACCACACCTGTGGCCTAGTGGTTAGAGCGTCTGCATATAGAATGCTGGAAGTCATTGGTTCTATCCCCAACCGAGTCATACCAAAGATGGTACCAACAGCTGCCTCGTTTGGCACTCAGCATTAAGATGTTAGTGTTAGGACTGGTCACTCTGGTGTCAGAATAATATGACTGGGTGGGGCATCATGCTACACGTCTACAGCATGATGCCCCAGTGCTAGACATCACTATAAACTGCCACACTGAATACAGGCCAGGAGTTGAACCCACAACCTCCCGCTTACGTGGCGCACACTCTAACCAATAGACCACCGGAGCGGTCTTCATCAGTTTGTGTAATAGCGAAAATAAAAGGACTGCAGTATATAAAATTATAACTGTAAACGATAGATTAATTTTCTTATCAGTCTTATTACATAAATGAAGAAAAAGAGGAAAATGGCATGCTGAATGTAATTGAAATATGAGAGAGCGTGAGACAGACAGACAGAGAGGATAATGGGGTATGAAATGAAATCTTAACGCAAGGCCATAAAGTAAAATAGTGTACTGCTGATGAATTAATATAAATGTCGGATATTTCCATTGATGTGGGGCGAAATTTCCAAGGCCGAATCGTCCACTGGGGGGGGGGTGTTGATCCTCGTGTCTCTCCCCAGCACATACAGCTGGTTTGAGTTGGAAGAGGAACACCGTCATTTCTGAAATGTATATATATATAGTGCTGTGGAGCCCTGTCCACCCCATGTATGTAAAATAGTGTATGTTTTCGTGTCTTTAATTTTATTTTATTTAAATAAATTGGCGACGGTTGATCTTTGCTTTGTTCATCAAATTTATAGTAGTTACATTACCCAAAAAGGAATTTCGACTGATAATACTCTCGATTTCTCTCCCAGTGCCACAGAGCATAAAGATTTCTTTACAGTCTTGTTCCTTAATTTTTTAAACATAGGATTGTACTCTTTTCCCTTAGAATTATTAAAATTCCAGGGCCAATTTCCACTCCTGTTTTAACTATTTTATTATATTATATGAAATTATTCCCAGTTGACTTTGCCAAAGTCAAGTTTGTCCATTGTGTGTGCAAAATTGTGTTTTTAGATTGTATGTTTGCATGATGTTATGTTGGACAGCATTAGTTAGGTCAAATTTTTTATAAGAGTTATTTCCCTTAGACCTTATAGTATTTAGTGTTATTTGGAAATTTTGAAAAAGCCCATTAAATCAAAAATGCTTTCAAACAGTGCAAATTGTTTATTTAGATAGTTTATGTGTTTATGTTTTCTATTGATTCCTTTGAATGCTGCGGCATTTTTAGATAAAAAGAATGTCTAGAAGTGATATGTTTTATCTTTAGTCTTCGGGTGGTCAAAATCGTTCCAGTCGTAAACATGAAATCCTGAAAATAATTTTGATATAGTTTTGAGTAAACTATTATGTTTATGGTAGATTATTCATGAGGCCTTAGTCTCTTTTTGGAAAATTTTGAATATTTAAGTGCCTTAGCACTAAGGAATAATAATTTTCCATTCGCTTTCCCTATGTTTTTACAAAATAAGTGATATTATATAGTAAAAACAAAACAAGAGTGGCTTGAAGACTGTCTTATATAATTAGTAGAAATTTAAGATGTTAGTAAGAATTCTTTGATGTATTCTTCATAGGATTTACTGGCTCCTTTGTCTTAGTATAATATTACATAATAGATTGTGTATATATGTATATATATATATATATATATATATATATATATATATATATATATATATATATATATATATATATATATATATATATATATATATATATATACATATATATATATATATATACCAAGCCTGACATTTACTGAAATCATAGTCAACAAAATGCGACTCCTGCTTGTAGGTCACTGCATCATTTATAGATTAATGCGGATTCGATGATGAGGCCGCCTGGCCTTTTACTGGGTTATTTTGAAATGTAATTTTTGTGAAAATGATGTTTGTATCAAACTATCTTTTTTAATTCTTTATAAGTTTAAAAATTATGTTAATTCTTAAATAAATGTTAATTATAATAGTTGAGTTTGTTTAGAGCTAGAATTAATACAATTATTATACTGTAATTGTCATGTAGATAAATTTGTCAGTTGTTTATTACAGATCATGTGATTGCTAAGTGCTGGAAGATTTGGGTTTGTTGCCTTGGGCGTGTGAAACTGTTCTATCAGTGAGTTATATTCCGTAGTGGATTGTACTAATTGGTGAATGGAATTCCTAAATGGTCACGTGGTCTAGTGTTGGACCATGAGACAGATGTTTTTGGTTTTTGATTTGGTCAAATGATTGTTTCAAGTCGCTTAATTGCTAGGTGTTGAAGGATTTGAGTTGGTTGTCAGTTAGGAGGTAAGAGTCTGTGTGAAGACATCACGTGGTTGCCTCAGGCATGGGAAATTGTTCTATCAGTGACCTGTATTCCCGCTGTAGATTTTACCGTTAGCAGGATTGGAAACTGTAAACATAGTAAAAAATGAGCTTGGTAGATTTAGAAAAGCAATTTGAATATGATAAAAGGTAGTGTAGTTTCTGGTGAGTGCACTTTTACGTGGGAGAGCTAGATTTCTAAAGTATGTTAGGAATGAGAGAAGAACAGATATGGATAGTTAGTACATTTTACGAGAGAGGAGCTAAGTTTCTAAAGTGTGTAGAGTGATAGAAGAACAAATAAAGGATGTTACATTATCCTAGTACCCAAGTCTGTTTATTCCTCGTTGAAATTATATCAATTAAGTATTTTATAATCTCATTATATAGATCTTTATCTATAATTTGGTTAGTATACAATAGCATATTATTATTAAAAGTATCCATTTGATTGTTAATTTTATTTATAATTATTTCCCTTTTCAAGTTAAAAGTTTTGCATTTTAAAATTAAGTGGTTTTTACTATCAACATATTTTTTACATAAAGGACATTTTGGGAGTTTTCTAATAATCTTCCTTTTATAAGCTACTTCCCCAGTCCACCAGATATCATGAAGATATTGAAACATCAAATTAGCTTTTTGGGGTTGTCTAATTTTTGACCAATTTTTCCATATAGTTTCCCAGTTAAGTGCTGGATTTAATACTTCAATTCTGTGTTTTGATGGTTTTATATTTTTTATGTCATTATACATTTCCGTAGGTGTTTTTAGTTGCCATGCCATATTTTGATTTTTATAATATCGAATGGTTTTAATTTGTCTGCTCATCATATTAGGAGGGTTTAAAGTTTTCATAAGTTTATTATCATTATAAATACTTTTTTTGTGGGACAAGGAAAAGCCAAACCAATAAATATAAATTCCTTGCCATGGGTGTTTGATAGGAAATTCTAAAGAGTTTAATCTGTGTAGGTAAATGGACTCTTGTTTAAGTCTGAGATTTGGTAGATTTAGTCCACCTTTCATTTTATCAAGTTGAAGTGAGGTTTTTTTCAATTTGTGGACAGTTTTCCAAAAGTATTTGTATATTGACTGTTCTATTTTTTGAAAATGAAAGATACCAAAATCAATTATATTAAACTCATGCCGAATGGAGTTGAATAAATATGTTTTTGCTATATGTATTTTTTCCATAAAAAGGAATTCTCTTGAATTCCAGATATTTTTATGCTTTTGAATTTTGTTTAACATTTGTTTTATATTTAAAGTCTTATTATTTTTTCCTAGGAAAACACCTAGTACTTTACCACTAGTTTTTATTTTTTCATGAGGGAGTGAAAGATATTTTCTATATTTCCAATTTCCAATCAACAGTATCTCAGTTTTTTCTTTATTAAGTTCAGAGCCAGAAGCCTGGCTGAAATTTGTGTATTGTCTAATCAGATTATTATAAGAAATTTCAGTTGTTATAAAATTTGTCATATCATCTGCATGTAGAAAGGTTTTAATCTCCTTCGATGAGTTGGGTATCTTAACAC
Source organism: Unio delphinus (assembly GCA_029339505.1). NCBI lineage: Eukaryota > Metazoa > Mollusca > Bivalvia > Unionida > Unionidae > Unio > Unio delphinus. Next base: position 7,860,972 of record JAQISU010001239.1, read on the forward strand.
CCGAAATCATATCATCATTTTTAATTGTGTTATTTAGAGTTTCTATGCCAATGATGTATAATAGCATCGAAATTGGGCATCCCTGTCTTACAGATCTTGTGACAGGGAAAGGAGCTGTATGTGCTCCATTTATTTGGATTTTAGATTGTATTTGGTAGTATAAGATCCTAATCCACTGAATAAAGTTGGGGCCAAATCCATTCTTTTTTAAGGTTTCAATTATGAAGTTAATTTCTATTTTGTCAAAAGCCTTTTCTTGATCAAATAATATCAAAGCACCATTTTGTTGATTTGTTTCCATATACTCAATAGTTGTTTTGATGGATAAAATGTTATCTGAGATTTGTCTTTCTTTTTCTCCACATGATTGGTTTCCCATACTTATTTCATTTAATGTGTTTGATAGTCTATTTGCTAGAATTATACTTAGAATTTTGTAGTCTATATTTAGTAGTGATATTGGTCTCCAGTTTCTCAAATCGGTGATTTCACCTTTATTTTTATATAATAAAGTAATAATTCCAGTCCTCATTGTGTTTGTCATTATTTCTGATTCAAATATTTTGTTGTATAATTTTTCCAAAATGGGTAATAGAGGTGTTTTGAATTTTTTGTAGAATTCAGCACTAATGCCATCAATTCCAGGAGCCTTCCCTTTCGATAATTTATCTATGGCCTTTTCTATTTCATGTATTTCTATCTTTTGGTCACATAAATCTTTACTTTCATTAGATATAAGAGGAAGAGCTATTTTATTGAGAAAATCAGAAATTTTATTTTCCGGTATTCTTTTGCTTTTGTATAAATTCTTGTAAAAATCCCTTACAAATTTTAGAATATCGTTTTTACCTTCAATAATTGTGTTATTCTCTTCAAGTTTGGTTAAAGTTTTCTCGCTACCTTTTCTGCATTCCTCTTTTTTGTATATTCTCTTACCTATGTTATATATATCATTATAAAACCCGGATCTCTGTTTTTCACCATTAGTTTTATACTTTTCCAAATTCTCCAAAATTTTCTTAGTTTTTTCTTTTTGTATTTCTGAGGTATTATCATCTTCCATTATCCTTGTGCATTCTTCTTTTATGATTTTGTTATTTAAACTTTGGATTCTAGAGTATTTTTGACATGCTTCCTTAATTTTAATTTTAAAGTTATCCCAAGTTTTTAAGTTTTCTAATTCAAAATCTTCAATTTCATTTAGAATTTCGAAGTTGAGTTCCGTTAAGTTTAATATACTATTATTCAATTTCCAATAGCTTTTGCCCCATTTGACGAATACAAAAGATTTATACTCTAGTGTTATCATTTTATGTTCTGCAATTTGAAAGTCGAAAATCTCACATTTGATAATGTTTCTCCTGTTTTTCTGAAGTACATAAAAATGATCAATTCTGGATTGTATATTAGTGTTAAGGAAACGATACGTGAATTTAACAAGATTTGGGTGCAAAAAACGAAAAGCATCAATTATATCATTACTTTCTGTTAAATAGTTTAAGGAATTAATTTGTCTAGTGTATTTTTTGCGATTGCATCTATCGATTTCTTTTTTACAAGCATTGAAATCGCCACAAATAACTAGATCTTCATGGCTGTACGATGAAGTATAATTGCTGAGTTTTTCATAAAATTGTAGTTTATCAGTGTCCTGAGAAGGAGCATAGATGTTGATTAAATTTGTTTTATGAATTTGTATATGAATTAGCCGGCCATATAGACCTTCAGGAGTATCAAAAAGTTTCCAATGATTCTGAAATAATTTATTAATAACAATATAGCCTACTCCTGAGTATTTAATAGAAGGATTAAATTTATATAGGAAAAGAGCATCTAATTTGTCCTCTATGAGGTTTATTGTTTTTTGTTTAATATTGTGTAGCTCTTGTAGTGCTACTATATCATAATCAGTAATGTTATCTATTCGTTTTTGAGCTTTTTCTAAAGATAGTCCGTAATTCGTATGGTATGGGCTCATATACCCTACTGTATGATTTGGACGACTCTTGAAACTTTAGTTTTCGAACAAACAATAGATATCGCTGATGGAATTTGTGTAAAGTAAATAAAAATTATCTTATAAAACTTTGATGGGAAAAAGCGGATATCAATGTTCGCTTTATAGTTTAACGATATTTACCGTGAACTCAGTTTAAGTTGTCCTCGAAAACACACAACAACGTGTTTTCACATCCGACTCACGAAAAGCTTAATTATGTAAATTATTCATGCACAGATTGTAGCCTGGATGATTGAGACGGTACTTGTTCCTTCAAATGGTGCGCATGAAATCTTATGCCATCACAGATTTGTCCATCTGAATCATGTCATCCTGTCTACTTATAAAATTATTAGGAAATAAAGTTAACATAATAAATTAGGTCACTAGCAAGCGAAACAATCAAATGTGTTCTCAAGAAAATCTGTAACAGAGGCGCCAGCAGAGTTGTGTTTGTGTGTGTGCGTGTGTGTGTTGGTTTGGGGACATGTATAGCTCAGTTTACAGGTGAAATGTAAGAGCTCAGATGATCTGTAACGTGTACATGTAGTGTCATCCTTTATGTATTGTTACTTTTGGCGTTAAGTTTTATAAGACGTTTATAAAACATTTCATAATATGCTGTGAGTGCCCATGCCATAAAACTAAACACATATTTACTGATAACGAAATAGTAATTCAACCAAAATGCATGTACGTCGATTTTAAAATGTGAAACAAACGCAAAACGTGTGTCTGCGGTTTACTTTTGAGTTTTTAATTTCTGACATTACTAAAGTCGAGATTCTGAATAACACCTTGTTGACATATCGGAGATCTGGATGTGTAACGTTTTTTTCTTATATATATATATATATATATATATATATATATATATATATATATATATATATATATATATATATATAAGATATATATACATTGTTTTGAATCAGTGGACTTAGACCATATAACAAAAGAAAAACACGTTTTGTAAAATTCAACAAATAATTTATAGTACTAGAATACAAAGCGGAGATTTATAACCAACTTGCAGTTTTATGAATTAATTCCAGATAATCCTAAACGTTTTATCACAAATCCAAAAGTATAGTGTTCCGAATGAATTCCAAACTTGAATGTGTTGATGTATCAATCGTCTTCAGTAGGTTGATGTACCAACAATCTTGATGTTTCACAATGATATAACTGACAATGTCTTTGGGTCAATTCACTATAATTCCAAATAGTGCTTTTGTTTAAATAGTCAATGAGCACTTTGTAATTACAATCAATAATTTACTTCATTTATTCCTCTCAAATTATAACTGAGCAAATCTAAAGCTTTCCATTACATAATATACAAATTAACATATGCAACTTTAATAATTAAAATGACACATGAAGACGTCTTGTAAATGACAACAAATATAAATAAAGCAATACTGTACTTGCATACAAGTGAAAGTGAATCTGTAATTAGATTATATTTCCCTAATATCAATGATGTATGAAAAATCGATCTAAACAATCACCAATTTATGTTTTTTTTATTGTGTTAATATAAGTATACTGGTTGTGGTCATGAATACAATAATAGGAGAAGGAACTTAACTTACATACACATTAAAGTTTTGCAAACTCAATATCAGAGCTAAACATCGCTTAATAATGTATCTGGTGTTTGTTTATTTTTTCATAGAAAAATAGTACACTCGATGATTCACACCAGTTTTGTGTTCTTGAATCAATACGCCACCAATCATATTACTTGCATCAACATACTTTTTGTAACGGGGTTAGTCGGTATCAAGCGCTATTGGTACAATATTGCACAAGCCACTGGTCAGAGGTATTGCGCAACTTGGAAAAACAACACCAGAAACCGCCTCCAGCTAATACTCGTTATCTAAGGAATGACCTCTACGGTGTGATTTGCCCGGTTATAGAATGGATATGGTAATTTGAGTCGGTATCCTGAACAAAGACAACAAACGAGCCCCGTAAAGATAAATAAAGAATTTAATCAAAAATCAAGAGAAGAAAAGACACTAAATTACAATTTTCTTTCCTCCTGAATACTCTTAGTTCAGAAGCACTTTGAAACCGAAGTTTAAAATAATAGATACATTAATTAAATTTCAAACACTAATAAAATAGACAAATTTAGCCGTTAATAGCTGATAGCAAATTTCATCACGAAATCGAGTGTTCATTAACATTGGACCGCTTGGTAAATTCTCAATGACCTGTTCGTCGACTGTTTTTTCCTTCTGCTTGCGTATCGACTTTAACTTGCCCTCTGGGTGAATGTGGGATTCTCACAACCCTGACTTCTAAATTCTTTTTCTCCTCCTTTGGATCTCGATCTCCGCGCTATTTCTCTCTCTCCAAACAAACTGTTTTCCTTTGAAAAGAAAAGGGTAAAACGCCCTAAGTATCTCGTTAGGTTTTAAGAGTTGAGATTGTCCGTCCGTCTTTCTTGTTCGAACAATCAGATCTTACTATCAGATCAATACAGCTATACCGCTAATTATCGACATCAGAATTTGGGGAAGTCACATATATTCCCGTAAATCATTACGTAAAGTGAGGCAATATATCATAGCCCACAATCAATATTCACTAATATGATAAATTCAAATTAATGTAACACTTTCCAATCATAAATGTACATGGCGGGTTTTCTACAACACCCATTAACCTACCTACGTATATAAGGTGAAAATTCTAATTCAGAATTCAAAAGTACATTACTAAATCACTGTAATAACCGAACTATCCATACAAAATCAACACGTCATGCATCTGTAACGACGAAACATCATATAAATTACATTATGATAAATGTGAACGATTCCTACAAAATCAACAGATCATGCATCTGTAACGAAGAAACATCATATAAATTACATCATGATAAATGTGAATTTGAGTTAAATACCTTGTGTTTTTGGCGTCTTACAATCGTTCCAAATTCAGTTTTCCCAGGAACCCGATTTTACGGACGTCTTTCCTTAAAGTACCGTCCGGAGTCTTTCCTATGGTCGGAATTAATAATAATGTCCTCTCTTTCAGAGGTCCTTCCCAGACTGACTAAAATTCATTGGTTCGGAGTATATATTTCCCCTCAGATTCAGGGATCGACCCATCCCTGATTTCACATTTGACCAATCGGAATAACCGCTATTCCTACAGGCATTTGGAAAACTGCTTAACAATGTGCCAAAAAATGCCACCTGGGGTTGCCTCAACATCCTGGCACTTCTCTCAATCACTTTTTGACAGTTTTTGTGAGAATTTTTGCCTTTCTGGGCCTGTCATACAACTAGTTCGTTTTTACTATAAACATTCTAACAGTGTGACCTGAGTTAGAAAAACATTTCTTCGTGCAAACTCTACCACCAGATAACAGTTAATTGTTGGCTAGACTAAGAATTAATTAATGGATTTCACTGACGAAAAATTTGGCACTTGACACTTTTAAATAACTGACTGAAATTTGAAGCTGAAAGAACTGCAGTACTCTTTATTATGGCTATAATTTGTCAAACGATTCCTGATACTTGTCAGTCAATGAAACTTGGATTTCTATCTCAGCAAATGTGTTAGAGGGTAGCCAATTATGGAGAAATTTGAGCACAAATTTTCGATAATATCCAGCCATACCCCACCCAAACTCGCATGGATTTCTTTTTCACTTATATGCACTAGGAATTCAAAGCTAGCCTTGACCTTAGCTTCAACAGGTTTAATTTTACCGTATCCCACAATATGTCCTTAAACGTAACACAATTATTGCAAATCTCACTTTTACTTAAATTAATTGTCAAAATTGCATCACTGATAAAATATTTTCTGAATAGTTTCCAACTGATCTTTCCAGATAAGAACGTAAATTATAACGTCATCGATGTATGCGTCACAATTATCTAGACCAGGTGTCATCATGTCCATTAAATACTGGAATGTTAAGGGAGATTTTTTCATACAAAATGGCTTCACTATATCTTGATATGGCGAAATTTCCTTGGCTATTTCCATCAATGGAATTTGACAGAATCATTTCAAAAGATCAAATTTGGTGACATACTTTGCATTTCCACTTTTGCTAAAGCAGTCATCGTTATTGGCATTAAAAATGAATCTGTTTGGGGTATAGTGTTGACATTTCTGTAGTGGTACACATACGGAAAGTATTATCTGGTTTAGATGCATAAATACATTGTGAACTCCAGTTATTTTTTATTCGGTTCTATGAAATCATTCTTCCGCAAATAATGATTTTTTTTCTTTCAGCACTCAAGCTTATCAGAATTCATCATGTGATAATTTTATTTCAAAGGTGTATAATGTGCCGTTTCAACGTCATTGTATATTTTATTTGTTCCTGTCGGAATATCTGAAAATATGTGTACTCATATTCATATTATAGTTGTCTTACTTCACTTTTGTGGTTGCAGGTATGAAAGTGTCTCGTCCAAATTGTTTAAAATTTCTGAATTGTGAAGATTTTGTAACACCAAAGTCACTACAGCAATCTTATTCAATTGTCTGGATCCTCATTGTGTGGGACATCTACAACGAAATTATTTGAATGATTAACAGGGTTATCTTTACCTAAATAAACCTGTAAAATATTTTTATGACAAATGTGTTTCTGCTTCTTCCTCCCTGGAATGTTAACGATACAATGCAAGTCACTAACGTTCTTTAAAATATAACGAGGATTTGAAGTATGGGTCAAGAGATCCAGAACTCCATCATCAGGCTGAAAATTCCGTTCCATTTTCTGTCATACCGTAATTTCATTTTTGACTGAGTAGAGTGAAGCTTAGTTATTGCTACTTCAAAAACATTTGACAACTTATATTTAAGATAAAAATAAACATCATCAAGAAGCTTAATCCTTGAATCTACATTTGAAATAGGTATCTCTTTAAATAACGTTAATGGTCCATGGACAGTTTGTTCGAAAACTAATTCAAAAGGACTAAAACCTAATGATTCTTGAACATATTTCCTAACAATCAACTCACAGTAAATGAACGCCCTCGTCTCATGTTTTTTCATGTATCAAGGTCATATGACGTAATCATATGCTATAACTTTTGATGAAACCTTTCTAAAGCCACTTGACTTTCAGGACTATAGGCAAAAGATTTAAATTGTCGGATGCCCAATTCATGCATAGCTTGCTTTTAACGTGTACTTTATTTGTTTATAATAAATGCACGTAATCAGAGATATGGATTTCCGTTCAATCTTATCAGAGGTTTGATTCCTAAACGTTGTGCAAGACAGTGATTTGAAAGTATTTGCACGAGTCTATGATGATTATTTACCATCAAACTGCTGCAAGGAAAACGTATTGGCAAATGAAACCTTGTGAGTCACGGAATAATCATCAGTTGTACTAGCAGTATTTACCAACGCTTCCTCTTGTTAGTTATCAAAGAAGGAATGCACATTACTATGGACGCTTCAATTACTCTAAGTTGTCTGAGCTTATCGTAATCTTGATCATTTTTCTTGGCTGAGCACCGCTTATCAGGTAGTTGTTATTTACCCTTGCAAATTCGGCATGGGTTTTACCTTTTTCCTTCCTACAATTCCCGAATCTGTGTCGATATCCTACAACCCTTCAAGATACATTCCTTAATTACATCAGTACTTTGTTATACCAACGGGAATGTGTAGACTTCACGAGCTTTGCCAATATATGCACTTTTCAATAGCAAATCCAACGCTCTCTTTTCACCTTACAACAATTTGCGCAATGCGTGAAAGATATTTATCTACTTCATATATTTTAAAGTTGGTACTAACCTAATACTTCTGGTAATATCAAAATCTAAACTTGGATGTAAAGGTGTAAGGGAGGACTGTGTGGTCCGCCTGCCATCTCTCTCTCTCTCTCTCTCTCTCTCTCTCTCTCTCTCTCTCTCTCTCTCTCTCTCATTTGCTTCTCTTTGTCTGTCACATACTTACTAATCAAACCCAAACCCAAAGAAAATTTATCCTAAATATTTGTTTCCACCAAATGCTGGACGAAAATAGATTGTATTTCTTGTTTTGCTGAAATTATTTACTTTCGAAATATCAAGACATCTGACAAGCTCAGTCAACTTGTTCCTGTTTTATAGACCCTAACCCTTCCTATGTAGGATTTGAAACAATGTTCACTATCTTAGAAAACGTTGTGAATGAATTTTGAATGCAGCTAAAAGTGATCCAAAAGACTTGTATTGATATGGAATTTTGCTTACTTGCAAACCGTATCTGAAACCGAGAACAAAAAAGATATCTAAGACGTGGATCAAGCGTTTGTCTTCTAAATATTATAAAACAATACCTTTTACTCAAATGCCAATAACTTATTCATAACTCACAAACAAAAACGTTGTCGATTGATAATAGAATTTAAGGAAAACAAACTAATGTCCTGAACTTAAATTCATGTAAACTTTGCCTACAAACGATTATAATGTAATAATGATTATAATGCACAAACATGGACAAAAGTTAGTTATATAATACGTTGTTTACAATCTTCAATCGTAGACACACACACACACACACACACACACACACACACACACACACACACTACAGAGAGAGAGAGAGAGAGAGAGAGAGAGAGAGAGAGAGAGAGAGAGAGAGAATTTTAATTATAGAAAATGTTTAAACAATATTACCATGATCACAATGTGTGTAGAAAATAAACTTACATAACGTACACCTACAGTAAATACACGATTCGTCGGCAATTGAACAGAATAGTATCATAGTTAAGAGATATTGCAGATACGTAACATGTAAAATAAACTGAGTTTCGGCACATTTAGTATAGAGCATAACTGTAGCGACCGTGAATGATAAATGTATCGTCAGGACATACAACTATTATTGTCTTATCTAACCAAAGAAAAATTGTAACCTCCAGTATCAGATTTAAAAAAAAAATTACCGATGATCAAAATGATTCTGATGTTATGTAGGCGAAGGGCTTTCAACCAGAACTTTTGACAGCGTGAAATTAAATGTTCCACCGCTAAAACAGATAACATATTAATGTCTGTTTCGTAACAAAGTGACACACACGAGCGCACGCAAACAAATACATTTTGAGACATGAATGAAGGTTCTTGCATCATTGATAATTCGATAAACATATCGTGATCTTCTTTAAGATACTACATTTTCAAGTGTCAACGAACGTGAGGAAAATGATCAGTTCCAATAACCGATGTTGGTTCCTAACCGAGCAGAAATCTGATAATTTTTATTTGAATATCTCAAATGTTATATTTACGTTTCTGTGATAAACCTGGGCAGCTGATTTTGAAAACCACCAGAAATTTGTAACCTTTTTCAGTCTACAAGTCCCTGTGAAATATAGTGAAGGACAAGAAAGAAAGCTTACAATAGATGCAGACCTTTCAATTTTGGCTGGTGAAAGTCTCGGAATTATTTCTCCACACAGATAAAATGTTCTTCTTTTATATCAGTGTAAACTTTTGTCGGCTAATATTTTGCATTGAATTAGTTCGTTGTTTCACAAAGGAGAGCAGAAGTATCTTTTCTTAAGCTATTTACTGGTCCCTTCTCATCCCCAAAATGAAATTGTCGGTCCCCAGTAGCGTAGAGAGGGGAGGGCAGGTGGGACATTCAAGGTATCAATATAACTGCGCAACAGGAGCAGCCGGGGACGCAAATTTTGATGTTTTGCCCTGGGCGCCGCAAATTTGTGTGTTTTGCCCTGGGCGCCAAATATCCTCGCTACGCCACTGTCGGTTCCTGGTATGTTCCTGCCAGTATGACGATTGCATAATCCATGTATCTTCACTTTGAGTAACCAAGTGTTTTGGTAATTTAATTCTATTTGATAGTATATCGATATCATTAGCGAAACAAGGGATAATCTAAATGACCGTATACATTTTCATATTGATTAGCAAGTGCCAGAGGCGTAGCGATGATATTTTGCGCCTGGGGACAAACTATAAAATTGGCGCCCCAGCGATCTTGTGACAGATTTATTATCCTTGTTTTCTTATTATAATGTAACGTTGCAAGCCTCATTTTGGCGCCCCTGTACCTTGGCGCCCGGGGACATATGTACCCCCGCCCCCCCCCCCCCCCCTCGCTACGCCTCTGGCAAGTGCTAGCATAAATATCCGATATGAGTAGGGTAACATTTGTAAGTATTTTTGTTTTGTTAGGCCGAGTTTTAGTAGTTTTGGCATACTGGTGAGAGTTGCAGCAGCAGTTCTGGGCGATAACAGCGCAGTAGCAGAAACAATCCTGGGACTGACTGGCTTAAATTTACACGAAACGTATGCTATAAATACAATTAAGCTGTATTCATTCTTGAATAGACCACTCTGTAAACGTGTGTGTGTGTGTGTGTGTGTGTGTGTGTGTTTTACCATTTGGTTTTCCTTACAAGTTTAGTCATATCGCTACGATATCTGCAGTGTTGCAGTTTATAGTGATGTGTAGGACTGGGACATGTCTCGCCCAGTCACATTCTCTTGACACTCGGCCGGCCAGTACTTAAACTAACCCCTTAATACTAAGTCCCAGGCGGTTCAGCTGCTAGTACCATTTTTATATCTTCGGTATCACTCATAAATGAACAATTTAAATATAACATTTGATTTGCTCCGGAAAGGAAAACCCATCACAGTTGTAATGGTGGTCCCTTCCGTTTTCCGCTGACCCATTTGCTTTTTCTAACTTCGTATTATTATCTGTCTCGGAAACCCCTCCCCCATTATTGTGCTAACTTCCAAATAAAGTGTCGGCCCACACCCGTACAACTTAATAGCTGACCACTATATGTTTGCCACCCACGCCCTGAAACTTATTCTGCCGGCACCATGAGCCATTTGAAAATCAAACTGTCAATTAGTTTTCTGAAACAGGGAGGTCCCAGAGTAGTAGTAGTAGTAGTAGCATTATATTGATTCTTTATTTTCATGAAGTACATGCATTATCTCCTATCTATATAAAAAGAAAAGAGAAAAAAAATTAACACCGTCACACCCGGCTTTGGATTATATATAGGAACAAAAAGAAGTTTGAACAATTTTATCGGTACACCGCTTACTCATTCTGCAAGAAAGAGTTAAATGAGTGCGGCAAGGCTATAAAATTGTCTGGAAAGTACCATTAATTCAATTGATCACCACAATGGCGGGGGTTGTGTTAGAGACGTTAAGCTGGAAGAAACTAATCGCGCTGGGCATATTGCTTCTTCTCCTTCTGCTGTCATTTTTTCTTATTGGAGGGCTCGTTGGTAAGACAACAAACTTAAAAGATTATTGTTATTAATGTTGCGAAAAGAAGGGTAGAGAATGCAGTTTTAGAAACATGTATTTCAGTAAGAATCATGAGACGACTTTTAGCATTTTTCTCCTCGGCTTTGCCAAATATTTGGTAACTTGCATATTTCAGATCAAATAAATAAGGTTCTGTACTTTTCTCAGCACTGTATATATAACACAAGGATTCGACATTTGCAGAACTGCCATAAAATATATAACCCCGTTCCGTACTGATTCTTCAAATTATGTCTCTGGCGGTGTTTTGGTTATTGAAGTCTGAGGCACAGCAGGGGTGAGTTTAACCTTACACCTGAAATATAGCTGTGCTTACCTAGATCAGTTTTAATTTTCAGCCGTGAAATGATGAAATAAATGATCTACTTACAAATTAGTTCCAATGTACTGACAGTGTACAAATAATTTTTGTATCATCTTACTTAATAATATTGCAAATTTTCCCTAGCAAGTTCCAAATTCATCTGTTACCTTTGTATTCTTTCAATATGCTGGTGCACTCTCACATCTTTAGCTAATATAAATATACATTTATTTTGTTGTCTTTTTAATGACATAGGAGCAGAAGGGGTTACAGAGAACATTATTTGCATTGCAACATGGCATGGGCTGCATTTAGTTGGATTTGTTATTTCTAATCTCATTGTAAGTTTGTCCCAGATGTAGACTAAATGTTAGTGATGTGTTTCATGGCACACATTATTTTAGAGTAATAAACGAAAACAAGTGCAAAAATTCTGACCCCCCCCCCCATCACCTCTTAACATGCTTGGGCTTTTATCCGTAAACTTAATAGCTGATCATTATGTGTTGAACACCCACCCACCCCATTCTCCAAATAGCTGCCTCAGAGTCTGCTAATGTCTACTGATGTCAGAGCATTGAAGAGCTGTAAAATATATAATGAAAAAGTACTGTTTTGTGGATCATTGTATATGACTTAATTTTTCCAGCAATTGAATTCAGTGATTAAAAATGCCGAAATGTTATCTACTTTTTAATGAAATAAAGTTGTAAATTATTGACTAAATATGGGTTGCATACAAATATCTAGTTTTTCAAAAGGCAAATACCAGTTACTGCTCCCCAGATGACATTATAAACAAGAGCAAAACAATAACACTAATCACTGACCACTTTGGTATCCTAGTGTCTAGAGCATCTGCCATCCACCTCTGATGTGGGAGATCATGGGTTTGAACCAAAAACACATCCATAAACAATTTGCTAAGAGATTTATTATTGCCAGTAGCAATTTATGGGTGTGTTTTTGGTCAAATGAGGACTGGCAGTTTATAGTGATGTCTAGTACTGGGACATCATACTGCAGACATGAAGCACGATACTTGGCTGGGGTTCAAACCCGTGATATCCCGCACGATGCCCCAGTGCTAGATATCATTATAAACTGCCAGTCCTCATTTGACCAAAAACACATTCATAAACAATTTGCTAAGAGATTTATTATTGCCAATAGCATGTGGCTGTATAGTTGTTTACATGGTGCATGTACTTAAATTGGCCTAGACTTTTGGCTGTATAGTTGTTTACCACCTAAGTCTGCTCAAAAATCAGACTGATGCGCTCCTTGGTTGCATCTGTATTCCTATATGCCTGTGAGTCATGGACCCTAACAGCGGATCTCGAAAGGAGGATACAAGCTGTTGAAATGAGATGCTTTCAAAGGTTGCTGGGCATTACATATAGAGATCATGTCACAAATGAGGAAGTGGGAAACAATTAAGCAAGCCATTGGACCCTATGAAGAGCTATTGACCATTGTGAAAAAGTGCAAAATGAAATGGTATGGACATGTCACACGATCAACAGGGCTTGCTAAGACAGTCATGCAAGGTACTGTGCAGGGAGGGCAAAGGAGAGGAAGACAGAGGAAAAGATGGGAGGATAACATCTCAGAGTGGACAGGACTGAAGCTGAGTGACGCTGAGAGTATCAGAGAACAGATTGGAATGGAGGAAGCTGGTTGTCAGGTCATCAGTGGTGCCCCAACGGTCGGCAAGACTAAGGGATAGATAGATAGATAGTTATTTACATGGTACATGTACTTAAACTGGCCTAGATTTTTGTCAGCTGGATACAGTTATCATCTTGCCAAGGCTGCTAAGGAGATGAGATAGATCATACGGAAATGAAAACATGTAAACAAATTAAAAGTTTAACAAACATCTTTGCGAGATGTTCCACTCTCAATTGTAACTAATCTGGTAGCAAGAATATTTCAGTGCATCACAGCATATAGTACTCAAGTCAGCTGTCAGCAAATGTGGATTACGATGTATCAATGCACTGTTAAGATGGATTTATCAATACATGTATGAACAAAGGAATTGTTCATGTAACAATAAATTGTTTCCAGTGCTATTTATCACTTCCTTTCTTGGTGCCTTGTATTTTCTTTACTTCAAACCTAAAACTGTTTACACAAGTTAAAGCAGCCAAACAATTTTGTTGCCACAAGACAATTTGATGGTATATTTTGTCACCAATACTGTAAAAAAAGAGAGCAGTTTGTGACTTTGGCAAACATCAACACAATCCTTGCTCAAATCTACGTTGTTTGTTTATTCATTGACATTCATATTAAATGGATACTGTTTTACCCTGCAGGATCTCTGAATTGTTGAACTCAGTAAATGAAAGGCAACTTTCTATGTAACAGCAGGTAAACTACTAAATCATGTAAGACATGTGCAGGAACAACATTGACAAATGTATAGACAGTAAAACAACAATTGGAAAAAGCATCTTGCCAAATAAAAGTTTTTTCAATTGTTTCTGGTATCTTTAACACAATGTTAATCACGTGTTTACCAGAATGTATTTTTCTCAAACATTTTATCTTTTGAATGAATAAATGGGACAAATTGTACTCTCTCCTAAACAAGAGTGTTGATAATAACTAATAAAATGATCAAATTCGGGTCATCATAATGCATAGTTGTAAAACATAGACACTGCATAAAAGTTATTAAGAGTGTATGTTCTTATTATTACAGTAAAACCGGTCTTGAAAAATCACTACTATGTCTGACCATCTGTTTTGAGAGACCACATTCTCAGTGCACAGATGTATTGATTACATAACATTGCAACCTGTTTAGAGAAACCACCTGTCTTGAGAGACCATATGTTTTTCAAGGTTCAACTGTATTGAAAATAATTTAATCCTTAAAATATAACAATAATTTTGTGTGCATCATAATTTGTTGTGTATGCAACTGGCACATTAATTTCTTATGTACTGCATGGTTATGTACTTTGAATCACTTTCCTTTGAGAAAAGATGAAGTGAATCACAAAGAAGATCAGTAACCACATACAGAGATGAATATGCTGTATTAACTGGTGCCATCTGGGATCCCCTTGTTTCATTGGTAGTTGCACAATTTCAGTTTTTAAATATTTCAATCATGAGCAGTTACAAAGAATTACTAAACTTTTACTGAATCCATTCATATATGTAACATTGTGTTAGTGGATTGGAGTGGATTGGAATCATAATTTTATCATTTTCCACACCAGAAGTCACCTTGATCATTAAGAGCTTGGCATTGCCTTCTTAAGTGCATTTAGGCATAATAAATACTTGGATTATTGTAGTAAGTGTGTTGCTGAAGAGCTGTCAAGCAGGCAATTGACTAATAAACATTTTCTGAGATGAACTGCATGAAATTAATACAAGGCCTGAGAATTAATGGCTAATGTAAGTTTGTAGGCTAGTGGTTTAGTGTGAAATGCTGTATGACTTTTCAATGCCATCTTGAACAAAGTTATATCATTTATGAGATTCATTTTCATGCATTTTTACTGAAAATGGATTATAGTTTTTAATAGTTTTCATTGTTCTAGTTCGGTGACTTGTTTTTTTTTAGCAGATCTGTATGTTCGATATCCCATTACTGACTTTTCATTGTATCAGTCAGCTGTTTTTAGTGACACAACAGCTTGATCCTTCAAGTATGGCTGCCATTCATCTGCTCACAGCTTAACCTTTTGCATGGATATGATGGCCAGGCTTCTGCTATACCTCTATGTGTGTATTATCTTTATGTAGAGATTGATCTGGAGGGGGATGACCAACATACTGACTTTGGGGCTTAAGTTAAGCCTGTTGGTCCTCTTTACTCACATCCCACCACGGAAAGGACTTAAGTTGACTCTTAAGGCCTCAGTGAAGGTACTTATCCAGTGCTGTCTGCTTTAGAAAGCCCATAACCCCCTATTTCTACCATAGTATATGAAGTCACATCCTCAGTTGACTGAGATCCTTAAAAACTGTAATTGCCATCAATATATCAGACAAGTTTGGGGACCCAGGCAATTTTAAAGCCAATACATGTATCTCTGAGGGTAAGTTACTAATGATTTCATTATTATTGCCACATCTTCAATATTGGACATGGCATATCATTTTCAAACTTACTTAGAAACATGGCAATGATTATGCATTGGACTCAATAGTCGGGATAGCTAAGGTTATGAATATGGCTGCCATCCTTTCAATGATGAATACATTGACTGCTTTCTGCCAACCTGGACCTTGTAAGTAACAATATATGCCTGTGATCCAGTTTGTTCATGCTTGCATCATGCCCTGACACAAGGACCACCGTCTTTGCTTCACAGTTGCTATTTGGTGCAAAAGTTGGAGGAATTGCAGAGGTTTTTCTACAAGAGAGACACACACAGAATGTGGTAGGTTCAGCATTAGTTGCACTTGTGAGTAACATATCCATTTGACCTCATTATAAATTTTTGTTGGGCCCACATGTTGGCAGTTTTCACTAGATTCACTTTAAATATATTGGTTGGTGGGAAGATTTCATTTCTTATCTCATATGCAAAACATGTTTCCATTTGTTGTGCTGCTGTCAAGTTAGGAGAGTGGGTTAACTGTCAGATAGGCAATTTTTTGAAGGATACTCAAGGTATAGACAGGATGATCAACATTTCCTTATTCTGTTTCTCCTAACATTAATGTAATTGGTAAATTTATGCAAAGGAGAAAGCAAACATTTTTGTATACTGTTTCATCAAGAATACTTACCTTTTCACAATATTTTAATACCCATCTTCCTAACACTACAAGCATCCGCAATGTTCTGCTTTGCTTAAAAATGGCATCGTTTGGTGACAGCAAGGGGAGGTAATGAACAAGGGTTATTGCCCTTTGTCTATGTTTGAGATCGACCTGAAAGACAAATTTTTCTCTTTTGAGAGGGCTGGATTCTTAACAGCAGGCTTATGTTACCCATGTTATTGTATTCAGGTGAATATTCTTGGATAAAAATAATTTACTGACAGATTTTATATCTCATATTATTTTCTTTTATCCTGTAGCACCAAATCCCTCAAATGTTATGGTAGTACTTGGAACAAAGTGTCTTCGCAAAGGAAGCCATATGCAGGAAGAATGGTTCATCCCATTTGGTGGAAATGAGAAATGTGACTCCATAAGTAGTGTGGATGACGACAGGGTATTCGATGAAGGGATATCTGCCAACCAAATTGTGTTTTCATTTTGGCTGCCATATATGCGGGATGGAAAGCAGCTGGATTTTAGCCGCTGGCAGCAGATGCTTTTGACAGTGATACAGCTGGACATCAAATATGATCCTAAATTTCCTGTTGGTATGTAGACTTTTGATAAGTGTCTCAGTTTAGAATGAGATGTAGTTTTTAGTTTTTACATGTATAATGTAAGAAACTTGAAATGGCCATTTTCTTCTGTTTTTGGTGGATGCACATCTTTAAACCAATGAACACTAAGGCTGGGTTGGTATATTGATAAACTGGTATAAATTGATATTGCATGCTGATATGGTAACCTATAATAATTCTTAACTGTAATGGTTCATTAAAACACTTTAAAATTCCAAGAAGCACTTAAATTGTCCTTAGAGTTGCCATCAGTAAATGGGGGAACATCAATAAAACAGCTTTTTAACATAGAACTATTTGATCACCCATGAGAAAATCTAAGCACAATTTACTCTGTAGAGCTACATGTTTTTCTTTCCCCTCTATCTGGACAACAGATGATGTGACTGAAAATAAGTACAGTTTCTTTATCTTAAAAATTAGTTTTGTGGTTTACATGTTATGCTATGTTGATTTTGATGAGAATGCTTTCCCAATTTGGAATACTGTGTATCAGATCGCGAACAGTACTCAAAAGACCCAGGTGTCTCAACTGCAGACACTGACTGCAACATCATATCAGCTGACATTTGTGATTGTAGAATATTTTCCAATAAATCAAAATTGTGGTTGCATTACCTTCATATTGGTGGAAAGATGGTAAAATGCAACTTAGATGAAGCTGTCATTGACACACATTTAAGAAGGCATCATGGTAGAGATATAATCAACCATCAATGGTGTTGATATCATCAATCCTCCATGGCATTAATGTTTACAACCTGCCATATCATTGATGTTGTCAACACTTCATGGCATTGTTTTGATATTGTCAACCCTCCATGGCATTAATGTTGTCAACCCACCATGGCATTGAGGTTGTCAACACTCCATGAGGGGCCCTGAGGGGCTGAATGGTCTAAAGCGCTGTCCGTTACAGATCACTGCCATCTCACCCGTCTGCATGGGTTCGAGTTTAAGATTCGGCTGATTTAGTTATGTGAGAAAGCTTGCCAGTAGCTTCTTGTGTGTTGTTGGTTCTTTCCATGGGTTTTCCGGGTTCTTCCTCCACCATTAATACTGGCCATCATGTATAGCCTATATTGTGCTGAAAAATGGTGTTAAACCATAAAAACAAACAAACGGTTAACACTCCATGTCATTGATGTTGTCAGTCCTCCATGGCATTGATGTTTCAACTCTACACAGCATTAACATTGGCAACACTCTGTGTCATGGACTTTGTTCAAATTCCATTTGCCATTATTATCAAGGAAACAAGCCAAAACTATTGAAGGTAGGGAAAAACAATCTTAAAAATTAATTCAGCCATCAATTGTAGCAGTGTCTCTTGTTGATTGTATATGGCTTGTCTTACCAGTAAAGTTTTTTCAGCTGTTGTGGTTTAAAAAAAAGATAAACATTCCAAAGATTTTGATATTAAAGTCCAATAATAGTAGTAAGTTAAACTGAGATTTATTTGAAAACAAAGTTTCAAAGACATGTTTCTTTTTAATGTTTTATATTATCAGTTCCAATAACCTTGGTTAATAAAACATTTTTATTATATTGCTTATGTTACATAAACACAAAAATGTAAATGTAAATATGCTGAATGGAATCAATGTGAAGTGGCAATACATATTGTGTATTGCAAATTGAAAATACAGTTGAACCCGGTTATGTCGCCGGCCTAGGGGTTTGCCAAAAAGTGTCGAGATAACCGATGATCGAGATAAACGAAAACCAATATGGTGGCAATATTTTAACATGTGCTTGAAATTTCTTTATGTACATGATGTGCGTTAATAAATGAGAATATAATGCACATGTTTTTGGAGGTTTTTTTACACAACAGCGTTGCCGCGATTTGTTTGATGAAGCGATCGGCGTGCTATAAAAATGTACAAGTGTACATACATATTTGCTAACAACAAAAGGCATATGTGCACCAACTAACGGCAGAGATTTACAAGTATACAATACCAGAGAACCATGCATTGGTATATGCACGTGTCTAATTTATATATACATGTATAATCTATTGCATGAAAAGAGTATCAACACCGTGTACTCACCAGCGAATCTTGTAACATACACTGAATCCATAATACAAATATTTCCATCGAAAATATCCACACAAGGATGTAACATATTCAATAATTTTGTCACAGATCATTATGTGACTGAATTCAATGAAAAGAAAATAACAAAAATTATGTAACGGGTGTACGTAATAAATGATGAAATAGTACATGTCCGTAGATTAAATAATGGAAGCTAAAGTGTATTCTTATAATAACTACATGTACATCTCAGGATCTTTCTGTCTCTGAATTCAGTCATTGTAAATTTCAGCACATTTTCCCACCCAAGCTGCTAGTCAAAGTTCTTTGAACTTGCCGCCCAGCTATTGCATCATGTAATTTTGATGTACTCTAATAAAGCAGGCGAACTGGCTGTATTTTAACTACTGAATTATGTCACTGTTTAGCTCGGCAGTTCACTTTGATGATAAACAATGTACTTAAATTAATTGATTTATACATTCTGGTGAGAATCTTTTATCAACCGCCGCATTGGCTATTGCTTAGTTGTGTATGAAATTAAGAGAACATATATCGGAGATTATTTGAGCAACGATTGTATTCGGAATGCATTCAAGACAAACACAAAGTAGACACGATGGCTTCATTACTCAGGAATCAGTAATTATAATATTGACACTTATGAGCTGTAATTTTTCAACAATAAACAAAGATCAAAGTTCTCAGTAGGCCCAGCAATTGGTTCGTATTTCCGACGTTAATTTTGGCACAAAACTAGAAGAAATTTGATAATACATTTTCAACACGTTCTTTTTCGCACTGTTTAGATGAATATGAGAATGATAATTAAACTCTTAATTTTTTTTTTTCATTCTTAAATTTTTTTTTTTTTTTGGTCTTTGAGAAAAATACCTGTAATAAATTACCCGAAATTTCGGGAGCCATGCCACGACCGGGTTATATCCGAATTCGGGTTATAGCGGGGCGGGTTATAGCGGGGTCCCATTGTATTATCATAAGTTAACACCCAATATAGGGATTCTTTCACTCCTGTATTTTGAGAAATACATAATTATTGTTTATTTGTTGTTTGCTATTTCTTATTGCGGAGTTTAAGTCTTTGTAACCGTAACACGGGATTGATGGCAAACGGAAAAGATCAATGAGTAAAATGCACAAATATTATTTACACTGCCTGGATTTATGTTTGGTGACATACTCCTTCTTCAAAATATCACAGCCAGTTGTAAATTAATTGACGAACTTCGCCTTGATACATACATCATAGAACATCTGTTTTAACTTTTTTTTTATCATATCTCAGCCAACAAACAGAAGGATTAGCCATTCCATTAATTTTATCTGTTCTATTCGCGTCTTCAGAAGTCGGTCAGTTGTAGGTATAGTACGGTAGCATGATTGACTGTCACAACATACAGTACTTGGCCCAGATGTCAGCATAAGCAGATTATGATGCAACAATGCACTGCTAAGATGGGGTTGTCGATACAAACAAAGGATCATTTGTGGCATCGATAACTAACATTTTCAAAAGCCGGCGATTGGTCATGGGGATCGAGATAACCGACGTTAAGTGGCAAATTTGGCCCTCATTTGTGCTCGAGATATTAGGGTTCGGCGACATAAAAGAATCGACATAACCGATGAGAAAATGCTAAGACAAAGAGAGAATTTGGCGGTTCCACTTCAAAAACGTCGACTTAATAGGGTTGGCAAGTTAACCGAGGTCGAGATAAGTGGGTTTGACTGTATTGTGATATGTATCAAATAGGAAGTCATATGCCAGCCCTAGTGGACTTGACCCAATCAGATGCATTTAAGGATGATTCCCTTATCACCAGTCGATTGAGAACTTTTTATTCCTGGTGTTCCTTCTTATCAAAAGGTGTGGCTATGCTTTAAATGAAAACCCATATTATGAAGGTATACAAATAAATTTATCATTTTATTGGCAAGAGTTATAAAAATATTTGTAGCAGAACTTTTCTTTTTTGTTATGTAAAACATATTTATGATATATATCTCAAATTCCATTTGGATTTTGCTTGATAATAATCATTTGATCTATGAAAAAAATGTGGCTGATATTGAATGGCACTTGTAGTACATTGTTGAATACAGCATGCATAAGAAATGGGAGCTGATTGCTTTTCCTTAGGAAATACAAAGTCAACCAATCTGGGGAGGTTTAAAAACCATGACCATGGATTACAAATCCAATGTTAGTTTGACTAGGATGTGATGGCATCCATGAATATTTTTGATCATAATACTTGAGCCTGTATTATGGATGTAAATGGAGGAACAAATAATTTTGGATCACTGTTTAATTAGATATTGAGGTGCCATAAACCGATCCAAAAACACAAAAAATATAGAGCAAAGCATTGCTATCATTCTTTTTGAAAATCAGAATAAGTAACAATATTACTGACATTCCAGTTAATAGCAGGAAAGAGAAAACAAATGCTAGAATGGTATTAAACGATTTGCAAGTCTTACAGTGTATATGTGAAATGATTTGTAAACTAATGATCCAATGAAGTCCTCTTTCATATTAGACTTTATAAAGTTGAAATTGACATAATGTTATGTTCTTCTTTGACTTCTTTCAGGGAAAGATCCTACCTTTCAGTTTGATGCCAGAATAGGTTATAGAAACAAGGAAGATGGAGTCAATGACTGGAAGGAACTAGCACACTCTTTGGAAGAGAGAAAACTGGACTGCCAAATAGCGCCCGATAAGGTGAGACATTATTGAGTTCTGACCAAATATTAGCCTTTACTTTTGGGGATACATGTATATTGTGATTGGTCAAGCCTGTATGTTCATATGTTTGTGCATGTATACATCACTAAGTACTCAACATAGTATGAACTGATTTAGAGACAGTAATCAGGTTTTTTATGAGGATGAGTTACTGGCAATTAAGGTTTTGGATCCTGTATGCAGATGAGTGGAAGTTGTAGTGATTGCAATGGGATCAGCAGGTTAAATAGAATCTTATAAAACACAAATCACTTCAGTACCATATGAATTGGGTTGACCATGGTCATATAGTAGACTTGCAATTATCTGAAGTCAAGGGACTAGAAGAAAAGTTTGGAATACACCGGAGTTAGAATAACTGAAGGTCATGAATATGCAAAGGTACATAAAGGTGAATACATTACTTTTCATACATAATGTTTATTTTAGCTCTTCGTATTGTTTTTTTTTAAAATCATTTTCTTTGGCCTGACTGGCCACTGATTATAATTTTATTGGCTAGATGAAAAAGCATAAAGTTTGGATTCTTAGAGAGCTTTGCAAAATACAAATTATGCCAGAATGATATTTATTTGCATGCAATGGGAGAAGTGCTCCAGAGTCACATGCAGCTGAATAAAAACCCAAGCTCTTGTAGGCCTAATGGTGGCGCTTAATACAAGCAAAACAAGAAGCCTTCAACATGAAATTATTTTTGACAAAAAGAGGTACATGTATGTCTTTGAAAACAGAGATTCAGGTTCTAAAACAGAACTATATGATCTTAATTATGAAATTAGTTCAATCTGGTTTTGTATTGGAATTGTTTTTAAATAGCCAAGATGATAATTCTAAAAATATAGAATACAGCTAATCTGACAGAATTATTAATATATTTAATATGAAATAGTTTAAAATATTCATACGATGTTTTTATATAAGCATAATAAAAAAAAAATAAAAAAATTCTTTACTTATTTTGTTTATGGGGTTGAATGAAGAAGAAAGGAAGATACTGAAAAAAGATATTGAGACATTGCTAGCTGTTGCTGATGTTTTTGCATTGAAAGCAAAGATCCATTTGAAAATTTCATTTATCATGACATCAAAATAATTTGAGGAAAAGTTAAAAGGACAAAATGGCTGAATTTGGAGCACATGAAAATCTGCTTGATGACAAAGCTACAAGAACTGAAAAATTCACTCTTAAATATTTTGGACTTGTAAATAGTGTAGTGTAGACAGAGTAAAATGAACTTTGTTCAGTGACTACATTATTATAATGCCCAGATGTAGGATGATAATATCAATGGGAAAGGTACCAATGATCATACTGTTGACTTAAATGTATTTTTGTTGTTTTAAAATAAATTGGCAAGAAATGTTCCTCGTATGAATACTAGTAAGTATAAACTTGAGTTTACAAAGTTTCATTTATATAATCTTTAAAATTAATGTAAAAATGCCCCTTGAAAAACATGATTTTTAACCTTAAAAAAACCTTGAAAATTTTGAAAGAAATATGCTACTAACCCTATGTACAGTGTTATTACAAATCCCTCTTGAATTTTTTTTAAGAAATTCAGCATGGTCGAAACCAGGGAATAAAAATACCAATTTATAATAATTTTGTTTTGAGCTTTATGCATTAATTGAAATGTTACCTCTATCAGACTCTACATTTTGCACATTGCCTCCTGTATTTGTCCCAGACTTAATCTACATTTAGGAGTCATTAGGTTCATTACTGTAGATGTGATTCAGGATTTTGTCCATATTGGTTTGATTCAGAAATTAACTGGGTGATTCATTTGGTTAAAATGACCAGCATTTCCTATCTGTATATAGTGAAAGTATACAGTTTTGACTGGGAAAGGAGGATCTTGCAAAAGCCCAGTGAACACTATCAAAATCCACTGCACTTACTACCTAAATATCCTGGAAACTGATGTATGCCTTGAATTAGAAACAAAAAAGTTCTGAAGCTGATACATACCCAAATATATACGAAACTCTGCACGGAAAGAAAAAAAAAGTTCAGAAAAATGTTGGTGACAAGATTGCTTTTCATTTCAGTTGGTGACAGGAAACCAGTATAACTGTAGCCTCTTGTCATTTTTTGAGTTGGGAAGTCTTCACTACGATTACTATCTGATTAATGTCCGAGTCCCAGTCGAGCCATACAAAGGAATCAACATGGAGATTGGAAGTCTGATGGATATCTGGGTCATTGTAAGTCAAAGGAAATTGTTTATGGGAAGTCAGTTCTTGCTATAGCACATCCAAGTTAAGTTTTAAACTTTTATTGTTTCCACACAGTGTGAAAGATGGTTTTAATCTGAAATTTCAGGTTACTTGGCAGAGAGCCTTCTAATGTAATGATGTTTCATATTTGTTCTGATTGTATACTAATCAACAGTCCCTTATGATTGCCATGATTATTGATGATATGAAAAACTTAAACTCCTTCTGAGAATAACTGGAGATAGCATCTCCAAAACTGCAGGAACAATTTCATTCATATTTGTTTGAAGGAGATTCTTTGGCCTCCAGGAACAATTTCTTTTTTGATGTGGATTTCATGGCTTCAGGGAACAATTTTATTTTGATTATGATTCCTTGTGTTCAAGGCCTCTACATTCTGATTTTCTAGTCTGTTCTGTAGAATTTAGCCAGTTTTGATCCATGCAGACTTACTGAGTGATATAAGGCCTACTTTGATCCATGCAAACTTACTGAGTGATATAAGGCCTACTTTGATCTATGCAAACTTACTGAGTGATCTGAGGCCTACTTTGATCTATGCAAACTTACTGAGTGATATGAGGTTTACTTTGATTTGTGCAAACTTACTGAGTGATATAAGGCCTACTTTGATCCATGCAAAAAACTTACTGAGTGATCTGAGGCCTACTTTGATCCATGCAAAAAACTTACTGAGTGATCTGAGGCCTACTTTGATGTATGCAAACTTACTGAGTGATCTGAGGCCTACTTTGATCCATGCAAACTTACTGAGTGATCTGAGGCCTACTTTGATCCATCCATTACTGAGTGATCTGAGGTCTACTTTGATCCATGCAAACTTACTGAGTGATGTGAGGCCTACTTTGATCCATGCAAACTTACTGAGTGATATGAGGCCTACTTTGATGTATGCAAACAACTTACTGAGTGATCTGAGGCCTACTTTGATCCATGCAAACTTACTGAGTGTTCTGAGGTCTACTTTGATCCATGCAAATTTACTGAGTGATCTGAGGCTTACTTTGATCCATGCAAACTTACTGAGTGATCTGAGGCCTACTTTGATCCATCCATTACTGAGTGATCTGAGGCCTACTTTGATCCATGCAAACTTACTGAGTGATCTGAGGCCTACTTTGATCATGTGAGGCCTATTTTGATCATGTGTTAGACCATCAGATAGACAGCATAATACAAAATTATTAAATATGTATATTGCTATTTTGTTTCAGGCCATTCACCAGAATGGTGGGTTTACGAAGGTATGGGTTTCCATCAAGACAGCAATGTTTCCCATTGTCTTAGCAGTTCTGATTTGGTTCTGGAGAAGAATTATGATGTTGACCAGGCCACCCAATCTACTTGAAAGGTAGGCAGTTGGGTGGGCATAAGTAGTTTCCATTTTTGTGAACAGATTGACAAATCATGTTTAGGAGTTTAAGTAATGAAGTCAGAATACATGTAACAGTTACAGACCTTAACTTACAAATGTTAAAAATAATAATATATCTAATATTTTGTTATCTATGCTTTTTAGAGTACATTATGAATTAGAGCATTTTTTATGTCTTCTAATTTCATGGTGTTTTTTTTTTTTTTTTTATAGTCATAAAGCGCTTAGAGCTTCTAAAGATAATGCACTATACAAAGTTCTCATTATTGTTATTATTATTATTAATTGAAGCAAACATTCTGGATTTGAGGACTATTTTAAGATTTCATTTTTGATTAAGTAAGGTTAAAAGATCACAAGTTGGACATGTACATAGATAGCATCTCCACAGCAGAAATGACAGCCTTGTCATTATTTAGTCCATTCTATTTCCAATGACAAAATGGAATAGAATTTTGTTAGTCTTCATCCTAAACTTGTCTCCTATCCCTTTGAAACTTTCAAATTTGGTACATGCAAATAAATTCCCAATAAACCTGGTTGCCTTTTATCCTTCTCTTTTGGGTACACATTTTTATGAGGTTATAGTGAAGAAGGAACAAGGTGGTAAACATCCATCCTGCAGCTCTGTGTCAATGCCCTTGAGATCTTTAGTCATTAGAATCCTCTCCAGTTTGGAGAGGGTCTCTGAATGCAATCCAAAATGAACCTTGTTTCTTCCACATTGGCAATGGATTGGGAGTTAGGCAGCCAGATAGCAGACTGCCAAAGTGAGGTCTGGCCCAGTGTATAGCATTGGCTCTGGTTTCCACCTCAAGTACATGGTCCAGTCACCTGTTTGGCTTGTTAATTCGCCTATTTTGGAATCCAATGTTCCCCATGTGATGATATTGATATGGACCTTAATTGCCTTCCATTCTGATATTTGCAGAGATTGGTCGGAGTCTTAGCCAAGACAGCAAGAAATGCAGTTTCAATGTTTATTGGACATCTCTCTCCAAGACAATTATGTTGCATATGAAACATTATATTGGAAATTCATCTTTCAGAACAGATCAGATACTTAGAGATTCAACAACCAGTCCCTTGTTCTTAATGCCTAGATTGAGCCTTTTATGTGATCTTTGGCCATTATTAAAATCTTTTTATGAAGCTTTATTCAAGAGTCTTTATCTTTATGACAGTATTCTTTCACTCCCAAGCACCTTCTTACAGTGAATGCAAAGTTTATTTTGACATTGTATCTTTAGGCCATCAGCTAAATGTATATTTTCATCTTACCAAGAATTGAAACTTTGTGAGTGGATAAGTCGTGAAAAGTTCTACATCATAATTTCAGAAAGACAAATTTCATTTTTCATTGGCTTTGTTGAAAGTATGTGTCAAAGTTCATTTATTGAGTGTTGTTATTTACAATCCCTGAAGCCTGATAATTGGATGCATCTCTATTAGTACTAAACCCTTACAACCAAAACAGGCCTTAATGACCAGAATGTTATGTTGTTTTTTTTTTGTGGGTTTAATGTGACCATTTAGCACATGACTGGCTATAAACAATGGCCAGTATAATTGGGGTGGGGAAAGTACAGAGAAATGTCCCAGAATGAATCACTGACCGTCACAACTTGACTATTAAAATTTAAAGTAGGTCTGTCTATGTGACTGTGTATGAGAGGGATAAGCAAGAACTACACAAAAATACATAAATTAAAAACAATATTAATCAAATCATATACAAAGCCACATAGGTAACACTTTATTCAATAAGCGAGTACATATACAGTCGACTCCACTTAACTGCACATCGGTTAACTGCACACACCGGATAACTGCACGTAATCACACCCGTCCCGTTTTTTCCCCAATGCTTTTCAATGTACTGTACCGTACTTCGGTTAACTGCACACTCCGGTTAACTGCACAGTCTCGTGACTGGCCCGAGGGTGTGCAGTTAACCGGAGTCGACTGTATTAAATCAATCCACCACTAAATTGAAGCTAAATTATAATGGCAGCATGTCACGAGTCCTATGTTTATTAAAGTTTATCTCAAATTCTAGTCTTCAAGACTGCATACCTTGACTAAAACACATTTAGACCTATTGGTCAGTATTGTTCAGAGTCCACCATATCAAACTAGTGGATATCAAACTAGTGGTTACAGAGGATTATTAAACACAAACAAGCATGTAATGTACCATTCATAGTATATGTGTTGTTTGTTTTATCAGGACATTTTCATTTTCCAGGACCCTGTTTTCCCTTGGAATTGCAATGAGTCTGCTGAACTGTGAGTAATATATGATATTGTTCATTTACTGGATCATTTTTATAAGTGCATCAATATTTATCTCGATTCAAGTTGAAAAAATAGGACTTTAAGTTGGTGAAAGAAGAAAAATTCTATATCTCTTTTGCACAATTATTTGATGAATGTATTTTTTTAATAAAACTAATTAACATACAGTTTTTAGCTGACCTTGCCATTAGGTCATGTGAGCTGGTATATTGACCTGCATGCACAGTGTCATTTGGTATCCATCAAGATTTGTTTTCTCAGAAAACTACTGGTCCAGTTTAGATTAAGATTTATAAAAATGTGTTTCATGAATAATTTACCAATTTGTGTTCTGAGAGGTTCCCCTAGTAAGGATGCGGTTTCCATTAGAACTTTACGTCGAAAACCTATTTTTAGCATTGTTTTAAGATTGGCTGAGCCATTGTGGATAAAACGTATGATGTCAGCCATAGTGAAAACTATTCTCAAGTCCTTCATAATAGCAGAGCCAATTTCAATCAGACTTTGAATTTTTTTTCGGAAAGGCTTTAACACAATTATATCCATAGTGCCTCCCCTTGCAAAGGTTGGCTTAAACATGTGTGCTCCCCTAGCCATTGTATGGCTTCTTAGCAA
Source organism: Unio delphinus (assembly GCA_029339505.1). NCBI lineage: Eukaryota > Metazoa > Mollusca > Bivalvia > Unionida > Unionidae > Unio > Unio delphinus. Next base: position 7,889,329 of record JAQISU010001239.1, read on the forward strand.
CCATATGGAAAACCTTTATTCAGTTTCATCCAGGGATGATTCAAACAATACATTTTTATGGCTGCCATCACCAGAATTGTGATTATTTTTATTGTGAAATAAGTTCTTTATAGTACTATTTAACATTGACTTCTAGTGTTTCTAACCTCTTACCTTGGTCATACCTGTACTTGTTTTTAACAATAATTTTCATACGTTCATGTATAGCAGATTTAAAAAAAAACTTAATTTTATAAGTGTTTGTATGTAAGTGTGTAAACTAAAATTGATTATAACAATTTGTTGGTGTTTTTTAAAACACTTTTCTATAATAGAAGTTGTTATTATGCTTGGTATAGAACAGAAAAACATTTTTATAACATGTTCTTAATATGAGGCTAAAAATATACAGCCAATAAATATGACTGTTTATTCATGTCACATACTATTAATTTATGCTTTATTATATAAAATCTGTATCATTTACAGGTGTTTTTAAAAATAATAAAAAGTGTTCTGTAATTATATAGTGCATTTGGTTTCACATTGATTTAACATTTTATTATGTTCTGAAGGATAAGAATCTTGAACAGTCAGTTTAACTAGCAGACCTAATTCAGCAAACTAGAATAATTGAACACTATTAATACCAATATTCACTTGACAAAAAAATGTACCCACTAATTATATAAGGTATAAAACAAAACTTTATGAGGAACTTGTCATTATTAAGATTTATATCCAATATAGTCATAAACAGACAGACATGAATTTGCATTTTCCTTGGAGACCATTTTAAGCTAGGTGAGTAATATTGGGCCAACTTGAACATCTTATATCATTAAATATATTCACTTAATATGATCTAAATAATTCTCATCAGTAACTTTACTTTTCATGTAAAAATATCAACAAAAGTCTCAGGAAATAATCACTGAAATATATATGGTCAGTTCTTTTTTGTTTGGGCCACATTCTGTGAAAAGTATGATTTTCAGAGGTAACACAATCAAAAAGTTACTTAATTAAGTTCACATTTTAACAAAGTTCTTTTCTGATTTGATGGAAATTGATACAATTGAAAAGAATGTGTTCCACTGGCAGGGTATACACTTTGGTCAAGATTTAACCATTTCGATGTATGCGTGAGTCAGGTATGTATGTCCTATATGCAACCAAGCCACTGCCTCTGTGTGATTTCTTTTGGATTGCAGGATTCCACTCTCTAATAATGGGTTTTGGTGTTTTGAAGCTTGTTTGTGAAGATTTTGTACAGCTTAGTCATCCAAGTACATAGAATGTGTCAATTTATATCAGTTTTACAGCAATTTTGAAACAGGCAGTAAGACATTAAAAGCAAAGATGATTTAGAGATCCATTCAAACACCTGCAATTTTTTTTCTTCTTCAAATTTGATCACTCACTTCAATTACCCTATGTAAAAGAAAATAATATATCAGGCAAACAACAATTATAATCAGTTACTAAATTAAAAAATACATAAAGACCTTGAGAGATCTTGATGTACACAGGGTACTGAGAAATCTGGAAAAAGTCAGGAGAAATGATTTTTTTTTTTCTAGCTGTGATAAATTCTTGCAAATATTGATAACAGTTTGGAAAACCCTGGGAATTTCCCTTCACAACTTGACGCCGAAACAACTATGTAATTGAGTTGTAACATAATTGATTGTGAGTTAAATTTATCGAGTTCTAATATTAAGAGGTTGCAGTATGGATCATTTGGGTGATTGCCATAAAAATATTTGCTGAGACAAGGCATTCAGTGGATTAGATTCGTCTTGTAGACTTTTTGTTTCATGGACAGCTTGATATCCATATCTATTTTTTTATATGGAAGGTATGAAAAACGGAATAGCATCACAAGAGGCCAACATGGTGGTGTTAAAGCAAAGCCTTTTAGTGGATGAGCTAGCAAACTTATATGTTGTTAAATCGAGTTATACCTGCATGAAATCGATATGAAAATTGTTTATTTTCTCAGAAATTGCGAGTATTAAAATTGTTATGTCTTTAATCTGCTGAAAGACGATGAAACTAATGTGTTGATAAAATTTGAGCTGCTACTAGCAATTGCAATTGCTAATCACATGAGCACACAGAATTTCATAACTGTCATTTAGTGGTTGTAATAAAATACAAAAATGAAAAAGCACAAAATTCTTTATATTTATTCCGAGACCAACTTTGTATCATGTGACTACCATGTTGACATGTTCTCTTACGCATGGAGCATAAAGCATAAAAATCAGGCAACCAAACTACTGTTTTATGAATTGGACTGAAAACATTTCTTGTAGTTCTTGAAATATGTTGAGAATTGTATGTTCCTTTTTTTTTTACAAAAGGTATCAGACTTTCATTTGATACAATTTAATTTTTTTACAACGTTATGAAGGAGTTTGTTGTTGATATCACATGACTACTGGACAGAATGTCGTTTGAAATTGGTGAAGTCATGTGACTATTAGCGCAAATGGCGAGTAGCAGGTCAGGTTTCATCTATGCTGAGTTTCATTTAGTCTGTCAGCGCATTAAAGATAAAAATATTATAATACTTGTACATATAATGTAACAAATACAGAACATTCAAGCTTTCTTGAGTTATTCATATGTATTTTAGTATCATATTGTATAATGCTGTCTGATGAATAAAGTTAGATTTAATAGAAATGTATTCATTTTTGTTTTTAGTGCCATTGGAGTGGCTGACCTTGGCAGTCGATATGCCCTTCATGCTGATGATCAATGACATCAGACAAGGGATCTTCTATGCGATGTTGCTCTGCTTCTGGATTATCTTTGCAGGAGAACATATCATGGTAATGGGGCAATGCTTTATGTCACTTACGCTGGTTGCAGTGGGGCATCTTGTCCTGTCCATACTGTGATCCATCCCTTTAAGGGAACTTGTTAGTGAAATTTATAAAATCTACATTATATAGACAAATGACATGGAGCTTTAGATACTATTATTAGATTTTCTTGCTATTAATGTAGTTTTTTATTTTAATAGTTTTTGAACTTTTAATAATTTTTTGGCAAAGCCCTGAGCAGCTCGAGAAATAAATGCTTGCTGTAGACAAATTTATTATCTCAGTTTGTATGCATATGCTGTTATTGTTGTAGGGTTTAACGTCATTTTTCAGCACATGATAGGCTATACATGGTGGTCAGTAATAATGGGTGGAGGAAGAAACTGCGAAAACCCCTGGAAAGAACCACTGACCTACAAGACGCTACTGGCAAGCTATCTCACATACCCACATTGGCCGAATCTGAGATTCGAACCCACGCTGACAGGTGAGATGGCAGTAATTCGTAACTGAGAGCACTTTAGACCACTCGGCCACTCAGGGCCCCAGATATATATGCAGATTACCTGATTAGATTTTTGTGCCATGTAAATATATTTTAGTAGCTCACCTGACTGTAAAACCAATGGAGCTGCTATATAACCCTGCATTTATCATGCATCATTTATTATCGTTCAACTGTGTTAATTTTGAGCTCTTCTCAAAAAGTACAGGGCTAATCTTTTAAAACACACTTGGCACTTTCCTCAGGACAATCAATTCCAATATTTTATTTATAGTGGCTCCTCTAGTAACAGTGTGGCTTCCATAGCAAAACCAACGTATGTTTGAGTTCTACTCCAGACTGGCTGGGTTAATTTTAACTTCGCCAGGCTTTTGATGTCGCGGTCGGATAAAAAAAACATAGCACATTTTCTCACCACTCTGCAGCTAGTTAAGTCTTTGATCTTGCCGCCTAGCTTGTGGGTCATGTTCTTCAGATATACTCTTACAATGACAACATGTACATCTGTTTGTCTTTCAGCCCCTGAATTTTCTGATTGTAAATATCAGCACAGCTAAAAGGATCAATTGATGAACACAATTTCCCAATCAACAGGTGGTCGAAGCAGGACTAGCAAGCTGTCCAGGAAATTGATGCATACAGAGGACTCCTGTATACGTGATTTTCTGAATCCCATATATAAAAATTGCGTGAAAATACGGATTACGCGTTTTCAAGACCTCTGAAAGTGATTGGTGATTAAAACAAGTTTTTTTTTTGCTGTGAAATTTTCGTTTTTAATTTTATTTACATTTACGATGGCTACCGACAGCAGGGTAAAACACAAATTAAACTTACAGTCTTTGGAAACTAAATATCTGGCTGTTAAGGAAGTTAAGGGATGAACATCTCGCAAAGAGGTCTGTGAAATTTTTTCACTTAAAAATAACACACATCCAGGAAGGATGAAAGCTGCATAGTCTATAAAGAAAGACTAAGTTGAAGGTGACTGTGCTCCCCAAAGGAAGAAGCAAGACTGCTTCATTTGAAGACGTGGAGGAAGCATTAAAATGGTTCAATGAAGCATTATCGAAAAAACTTAGTGTGGAGAACTTCGCTGCAACAAGTGGTTGGTTCAGTCGCTTTGATGTTCGTCATAACATCGGATACAAAAGTTTTTGTGGAGAATACATGTACTGTTGACAGTTTTTCATTTCCCTGTGAATAGCCCCATCCCCTTGGTAGCCACAATAAGATGGGTACAGACTGACCAAACTCGAGGCCAATTTAAGTACATGTACATGAAGCATGTAATTGACAACTTCCCAACCACATGCTAATGCTGACGTTGAATATTGTAATGTTGTTCGTATCAGGATGTGATCAATGCAATATTTTAATTTGGATTTTATTAAACAAAGGTAACCAAAATGTAATTTGTCAGTATACAAGTGTATTTCACACTGATTCTGTCTTCATGAACTCAGATTTCCTTTTTTTTTTCCTTTCTCAAAGTGTAAATGCTATTCACTGACAACGGGTCTCCCTTTGCTGATGAATTTTAAATTTTTTTTTTAGCCCCCCCCCTCCCCCCCACAACACTTATCTCGACATCCGCCTATGTCGACAATATTTCCTCGTGCCCGATGATGTCGAGATAAACGGGTAGGACTGTACAGATGAAACTTTGTTGCAGTGTTTATTATATCCAGGTGACTTCCCTAGCAATGTTCATTGGAAGCCTAGTTTTTACTGCCTCTCTATAACACCCAGTCCAACTTCAGTCCAAATTGGTTGGATAGCTTCTTAGGACATGCTCTGTGAAATTTTATATGTGATTTCTTTTCTTCCAGAACAGTTGAGTCAGTTTCAGTCACACTTGGTGGCATTGATTGTTAGGACATGCACTATCAAAGTGGGGCCCTGAGTGGCCAAGTGGTCTAAAGCGCTCTCCATTATGGATCACTGCCATCTCACCTCTGTCTGCGTGGGTTTGAGTCTAAGATTCAGCTAATGTTGTTATGTGAGAAAGCTTGCCAGTAGGTTCTTGTGGGTCGGTGGTTCTTTCTGGGGGTTTTCCCGGGTTCTTCCTCCACCAATAATACTGGCTGCCATGTATAACCTATCGTGTGCTTAAAAATGGCATTAAACCATACAACAACAAAAACAACACTATCAAAGTTCTGTGCAGAGTGGTTCTTCTAGCAGTGTTTTACATTTGATGGTAATCTAGTGAAAAAATCTGACTTTGGTCTCATATCCTGAGCATCTGTGACAGTTTTGATCACATTTGATAAGAATTTATGTTAGGACATATTCTATCATTATTTTATATGGTGGGACTACTCTGTTAATAGTTTAGCTTCCATAGCAACATATGCAGAATGCCATTTTCGAATCTTATTCAGAATGGCTGAGCTAATTTAGATTAAATTTGGTAGAAATGTTTCTTTGGATGAATTCTATCAAGATTAAGTTTTCTTAGTAATGGTATGGCTTCTTTATAAAGCAGGTGGACTTCTCTTGAAAATTTACGCCACTTTTTAACAAACTTTAAAGTTTCTTAGTACATACTCTATCAAAGATGTGTATTGAGTGGCTTTGGTATATATGGATTGGATTCGGTTGTGAATTGGTAGAAAACATACAAATGATACTTATCTCACACTGGGTTTTAGTTACTAATATTTTTAAAAAATCTGTCTTACTAACAGAACTGCCTTACATATTATAATATTATAAATCCTATAATTGGTCATTTGATCAAATCCATTTTTGTTTTATGCTTTGTTTTCATTTGAAATGCATTTGAATTTTGTTTCCATTGAATTCACATTTACATTTCAGATAACATGTCTATCTCAGAAATGCATTCTGATGTTGTGTTTACTGCTTTCATTAATGTTTTTCTTTTCATTTTTGTCCTTTTTTTTTTTTAGTAATGTCTGCTGTGCCTAAAGAAGGGATTTAAGTATAATATAAAAGCAAAGCATACATACTATACATTATTTTGTACATGCATTATACATATTTTTTATTGTAACATACAACAGAATTATTTTGGAATTTACTATGGGTTATAGAACACATTCCAGTTGTGATGGTGTACAGTTGCAAACTATATTGTGTGAATTGCTACCAAACTTTGACAGCTAGCTCACAACCAGATATCACTGAAAAAATATTGTTTAATTTGGATTATATTGTGAAGCTGTTTATAAATAAACGGAATATTAACATGTGTACTTTTAATTTTAAATTTGAATGGATTTTAAATTGGTTGTTGTAGGACCAGGTGGAGAGAAACAGACTTAAACACTATTGGAAGCACCTAGCAGCAGTCATCTTCGGATGTTCCTGTCTCTTCATCTTTGAATTGAGTGAGAGGTAACAAAGAACATCATCTTGTCTAGGTTTATTAGGAAAGAGAAAAAACCTTTTGGGAGGGAAAATGCTGTCATGATGCTTATGCCATGTCATCAACAACAGTTTAATGGTTTTGGGTCACAAATAATATTTTTTCCATGAAGAGGTATGTTTACTTTTAAGTTTTAATTGTTTCTTTTCCTGAAGATTGTAGCAGGATTTTACTTTTGCCTTTTAACTACCTAACTTCCACTTGATGTGAATAGCCAGGATTGTGCTTATGTGCTGTTTAACCTCACACACACACACACACACACACACACACACAAATTTAACAGAAAGAATCCTGGTATGATACATTTTTACATTTGCTGCAAATGATGCCAATCTGCCATTAGATATTACGACCATTACCAGAAATAGAAAAAAATCTTTAATGACTTCAACTCAAGAACCACTCTTAAGAATAGACCAAATTTGACTGAAAGCATACTGCCACAGTGTGTTTCATTATTTGTATAAATTATGATTGACCATAAAAAAAATGGTCACTGATAACTAAAACTCTCAAAACCTTGTAATGACTTCTTCACAAGAACTGATCAAAAGAAATGGACCAAATTTTGTAGAAAGTGTACTGGCATTAATCTGTCTAGAATTTGTATACTGATGATATTGACCTTAAAAATGGCCACCATTACTAAATTTAGAAAAACCTTGAAATGACTTCTTCACGAGAACTTTTCAACAGAGTGTGACCAAATTTGTACAGAAAGCATCATGGGAATAAACTCTTTCAAATTTGTTCAGATGTTGCTACTCCACAATCAAACGTGGCCACTGTTACTAAAAATATAATTTTTTTAATAGCAACCCCAGTCAAAATTACAGAGTCTTCATATTTGCATTTTAATAATTGATTCTTACAGAGCTCATTCAGACCATTTCAGAACAGTTTTATTTTCTGAAATATTTTGATTAGTTCAGAAGTGATGACTATTTGAATCTTGGCAAATATTGTCTTTTCGGTGAATTTTTGCCTTCACGAATGCATGTTTAATTCATATAAGTCGCGGACCCAACAAATATATAAGATAAGTATTTTCATCGTAACTTTTGATCTAAAAAAGATATTTCCATGAAACTTGTCAGTCTTATTGCATTTTTACTCTAGAATTCAAATATATACAAATAAATTAGGATATATCAACTAGATTTCAATGCAGGAAAGAAAATAAGGGGTTCAAATATTTTGTTTTCTTTTTTCTATCAGACAAGTCAGATACTGTACAACATATTTCTTAACAAGTAAATTTATTCAGAAGAAAACATTGGCATACATTGTATACAGTTCATCAAATTTTCTATGCTCTAAGAATGCCCACTGACGTCCAGAATTGCAGCATCTGTTTTCTGTCACATGATATGAATTTTTTTATTGGCACCAATGTCTTGAATTCCCCTTCATAGAAGTTCATCAATGTTTTTTACCTCGGCACTTTTTTTTTTTTACTCACAAGTTTTTTCTTCTGGTCAAGTACACTATTCACTCTGATGGAAAGAGTAGATTGGTTAAGTGACTGATACCCATCGTTAAGTAATGTTAGGGTGTTGCAAACTTCAGCAAATGTTTGAATATTTTTCTTATAAAAGTTGCAAATTTTAATCACACTTCCAATTGACAATTTGTCTAATTTTACACAAGATTTGGAAGCTATTGTATCAGCACTTATTCCTGCTTTTTGGCAGTAAGGACCAGGAAAATCCATACTCATATTTCTACACTGAAAATAAAAAAAAAAAGTTTTAGGTAAAGTTACAAAAAACAACATATTTCATCATCTAACATTGCAGAGCAGTACTTTATCATGGTATGAAACGTCGATCAGTATTCACGTTTTCGTACTCTATTCGTACCATAAAATTTGTTATTTGTTGAATTTCGTTTACACAGATTTCATTTTGTTATTAACATGTTTAAACATCATTTGCATAAATAATTTGTCATTAATTTGTATTTAGATGCAAGTTTTGCAGAAAAGTAAACTAAATTAAAGTTGTGAAATCTACATATGTCAACATGAGAACGATCATTTATAATAAATTTTCGCTATACTTTACAAAATATTTAATAATTAAATAAATAAATATAAAAAAGAACTACTTACCGATACAAAACATTCCAACAGTATAAATAAATCACAGCATTTGTCTTGTGATCGCGATTTTTCACATCGATGTTATGTTTATCCAAAACAAAGATGGCAACTGAACTCATATGCTTTATGGAGGTCAACATGGTGAAATGCGCACTTTCAAAATTAAATGCGGGTACTTAAATATTTGTTCTGAAAAACAATTTTGGTATTGAAAGAAAGATTAGAATGTCTATTTTGTAATGATATATTGAAAATTTAAATAAAACGTTCGTGAGCTGAAAAATCCAGAGATACTTTAGGGGCTATTTTCTCAGCTCAGGGTCATCATATGCAAATTTTCAAATCACCGTCGGAATCGTTACCTCATTAATATTCATTAGGTGTTTGTGACCCGCATTTGCAAAACAAACACACTGGTGTCAACGCGCGTGCACAAGAAATGGCACTTAACTGAGAGCTGTCAATTTTGATAACTGATTGATAATTACATGACCGTATGGTTATACAATAAGAAGTACATATTAATGAAATTTATATGCTTTTGTAGATAATTTAAAGCCCTTTTAAATAAAGTTTATTTCATAAAAATGTTATTATCAGTATTGATTTTAATGCAAATTTAGTGCACACAGTGCAAGAAAAAGTCTATTTTCGTCTAGTTTACCGATACGGAATAGGCACTACCTGGGGTTCCTATTTTTAAATGGCTGCTTCTCAAATAAAATTTGACAAAGCATCCTGATTTTTCAAAAATCAATTAACACAATTTTAAATTTAGCATCTTGTATATTTTTTTAATGATGCCATTTCCAAATTAAATCTGATGGTCATTGCTAAAACTATAAAGATATTTATAAAACATTAATCTAAAAACAAAAAAAGCTCCACCGAATTAGACCAACTCTGCAAGAAAGCATCCGGGTGTTGAGGTCTTTCAGTATTTGACAATTGATTTTGAGGTGTCATTAAATAGACGAAGGTATAAATTATGTGAGAAACAGAAATATTATTTTCGCTGCTTATGCAGTTAACAACATTTGAAGAAATGTCAATAAAAAATAAGATTTCGCTGACTGCTCTTGCATTTGTATATTGGAAAAATGTCAGTCATGTGAGCTATATGAGGGGTCCTACAAAACACAACAAAAGTCAGACAAAGGCAGGCAAAGTCTGTTTATTTTTGTTTTATTTGTAGATATTCGTATATATTATACTATATTAACTTTGTTTTGCTATTTAAATATTTAAAAAACATGATTTAATGTTGTTTGAAAGTAAAATTGGTATATATGTGCATTTAATAGAACAAAGTCAGACAAAGGCAGGCAATGTCTGTTTAATTTTGTTTTACTTGTACATATTCGTATACATTATACTATATTATTCAATTCATAATCATATATTCGTGATGTAACGTTTGTATGAACACGCGGTTTCTGGAATTTACTATTACCACACCTCACATTATATCACTGTTCACTTGTTTTGTGTCTTTGTAAACCTGCATCGTGTCCTTTAATTTGGCTTCTTGACTACTTTTGGGTCCTTATGGACAGTATATTTCCCATCTGAAGAGGTCAGTCCTGAAACACTTGTAGTACACTTAGGAATTTTCTGAAGAGTTGTTTCTCCTCTTCTGTCTTCAATGTCCATGAAAGTTTGGTAATCTTACATTTCGAACATCGTGTGTTCAGGTAAAAGTTACCCGTCCCGTATAATGCCCTTCTTAGATCCACCATCTCCACTTTAACTAATTCGAATATCTTTTCAACCAGTTTATCGGTTTTTCTGGGCTCCCAGTTAAGTTTCACTTTTAATCTGTGGTTCATGCTTTCTGTGTTCTTGTTGGTCCAAAGTGGGTCTTCGCCACTGGAAATAATGTAGTTCGCCTATTTGTTCTCAACATGCCGAACGTAATACTGCAGGAAGCCACTATGACATTGTTCTTTAAAGATTGTTTTTAAGTTTGATGTTTCGCTCCTCAAAGGTCGCAGAGTCATGTATCATTGCAACACCGTTTGCTCCGAAAATCATGTCAACAATTTCCTTTCGATCAGTGGTACTCTTTGGTATCTTGTCAGTCATTTGTCGAAATATATTATCTTTTAGGTGTTTTGAACACAGTTTTCTTGAGCATCCCGGAAATGCCATGTATATGGCATTGATCATTGCCCATTCGTCGTCAGTTCCCAGGATCATTTCAATGTTTTTGATTTCCAAGACAATCACCCATCTCAAATGCGAAGAAAATCTGAAGTAATTCTGTTAGCAGCCATCCCAATGAAGCATGAGTGGCCCCAAAAGTATTGGCACATCTCCAGTTCTCTTGCACAGTACCTTGTTCGATTTGTTCAGTTTGTATACCATGGTTGTACAGCTGGTTTTACCTTGATTTTTATACTACATGATCAAAGAAAATTTATTGTGTAATAGGTCATTGGCCATCCTGTCATTCTAATGTCAGGTGTTATTTCTTGTGTTATAATGCAAAAAAATAGTAAAAAGAGCACAAAACTACCAGGTCAGGTAGAAAATGATTGACATAATCCTGACAAAGAAAGCTGTCAAACTCGGACACTAGCTGCCTTCTGCATGGAAGAATACTTATAAAGCGTTAAAGTATAAAGTCTATAACAGGTCCATTATGAATTGTATCCCACTGCCTGTCTTTGAAATCATTTGACTGGCACAAGTACAATATAACTGAGAAATATTTTAAGACCTTCATACCTTACAAATTTGAAACTAAACTGTGTTAAATAAGTGCAGATTTAAACAAATAAAGATGTAATCAGTGAGTGTAGTATTCAAGAATTGCTGTTTTTAGTAGAAGCTATGGCCTAATGCTTGGTTGTGATGTGAATGCTCATGCAGGAAAAAATATATTCATATCATTTAGAGTATGCAAAATACCAACCACTGTAACACAAAACTGTCTTGTTCGAAATCATAATCTGTTATATAAGTAGATTAAAGATTTTTATCATCTTTTTTAATTATTATAGGCTGAAAATTCACAATAATGCAGTATGTATAGAAGTGTTTATTTCATTCTTTGTTGGCAATTGGCATACCAGTAATTTGATTAGCTCTTCAGAAGGGTATGTAATATATATACATAATCATCATAAGTATTATTATTATTGTAAATATGATATAACTAATGATATAAATAATTCCTAAATATCAGATTAAAAGTCAGATAGACCTATAAATTATAATTATTAAAACTATTTCTGGATTTCAAAATTTAATTTTTTTAATTTTAAAATAATGATAAAAAGATGATCCTTTATTTTGCAGTATTTATTTCATTCAACATTGTGTTTAAAAAAAAGTGTGATCTGAATATTTTAATTATTTTGATTCTGTATGCATTGGGTTTTTCTATCTTCTATGATAATATTGTTGTTAATAATAATAATAATAATAATAACAATAATAATGTTCAAATTATGTGTTCTTTTAAATATAGTTGATAAAAAAGTACTGAAATTTTGAATGCTACTTGATTATGAATTAGCATATAATTTGAAAAAGAATGATAAAGTCTATATTCTACTTACAGGACATTATTTATGATTCAGAGAATTTTGTCACTTTTTACCTGTGCATCCATGTCACAACCTTACAATGTACATTAGTCTGCAAGAATGTAATTGTGCCAGATAAATACTTTTGAAGATAGGAAGTGGGGTACAATTTATACTGGACTTGTGTCAGACTATAGTATACCAATATCACAAGCTTTAAAGATGGAGTAACAAATTTTTATCCTTATGGTAAGAGAGGTAAAAGGTGGATCAGCTAATCTTATGGTTTTTTTTTTCTTTTTCTTTTAACAGGGGTGTTCGCTTGACCAATCCTTTCTTCAGCATTTGGATTACAGATGTTGGGACAAAACTTGCCGTATCCTACATTCAGTCTTTTGCTGCTCTAGTTTTTCTAACTTCTCTCACTTTTTCCATCTTTGTTACATGCTCAATTTTTACCTCCTTTTTGAAACAAGGCCCTGCTATTTCTACTGTGTTTCAGTTTTATGTTGAAAATTTATTACACACTGCATGAACCAACATAGTGAAGTGAAGCATGTGTTTAAGTAGACAAGAGGCTTCTTGTACGAAAGATACAGTTAGTATATTTGTTAACATTTAAGAAAGTGAATGAATTAAAGGTTTATTTTTTCATGAATTTACATTAATTTGAAACTATTTGTAAAAAAATATTCAGTATTTTTCCTACTTTTAAAAAGGTAGCCCTACTTGATCCCTACTGTATCACAAAGGGTTGATGGAAAGACTAAAAATTTAAAATGTCAATCTAGTGTATAGAGATTTATTCTTTATAAATTTGTCGCAAAATTACCTTTACTTTACAATTTGTGATATTATTTCCCTAAATTTCAGACATCTTTACTGTTAAAAAGCATTTTGCAAGCACGGTATATTTAGTGTACGGTATTATTCATGTATTGTCGGCAGCATTAATTTTTGTTAACATGTTACGATCTTCAGAGTTTGTATGGGTCCCTCAGACCATTGAAAATGTTTGAAAATTAACGTTTGCTTAAAACATTTTGGAAAGGGCTTAGATTCTGAAGATGTTCACATCACATTTGCAACAAAATTTCAAACAATTCAATTCATCTTCACGATTTCATTTACTGAAACCATGCTCGTTGGAGTGCTGCAAGGATAACACGTGTGATCCATCCATGATTTGTTTCTGCATCAAATGCTTTAACAGATCAGATCGGATTAGAATAACTTTCTTTGCTATCTCCAAGTACAGCCCTTCCAGGAAGATTGAAAAATCTATCTCTCCCTCTCTCGACAGATGGATGGACCTCTTACAGGTCAGCTCCCTTTTGTACCAGCTAAGTGGCTGATATTATACCTGATTTAAACTAGTGCTTACTTTTGCTAGTCATGTTGTAAGATGTCCTCTGCAATCTAGTTAACAGCTAAACTTAGGTTTAACCATATTTATTTTTCAGTGGTGCAGTAAGACAGAATGTTGTTTTATGTGGTGCATACAACATTCTTGTGGATATCAATGATTTTATTCACATCTTTGCAATTTTCATACCATTCATTATTGTCACATGTGATTTTGATAAGTAATATTAATTCTCAGGAAAAATGTTTGGTGCTGTACCTGTTATCTTTTACACTTATGAATCAATTCAATAATTTCGTTTACTTTAATTTATTATATATATATATATATATATATATATATATATATATATATATATATATATATATAGTATGCACTTGTTTGTTCCTCTTCTTTACTTTATTACAGAGATGACAAGCAGTGGCTAGAAGTATAAATGATTTAAGGTCATGGAGTATGGGCATGAGATGTGACTATGCATAAAAGTTGCATTTGGTACACACATGTAATATATGAATAAACCTGGTTCTCTGTTTTGATGTTTTACAATAACAAGCATGCTCCACAAATGGCAACATACTCCTCACATCTGAATTGTTATTAGTCTGATTGGGGCTGTTGAGGTGTCCTCTCCAAAATACAGAATAGATCCAGAACTTACTGTATCCATGAATACAGTAGAATCATTGATCAGCCTCATGGGTGATGTTGAGATGTCCTCTCTAGTCTCCATGCAGATATGCATAAACAACACCAGACCATACGGTAACTGTGTATGCAGTAATACAGTAGAATGCCCAGGAAATTTGAATCAGGTCTTGGAATCACTTATGATCAGTAATACTTAATGAGGCATTGTTGTTGATATGTCGACAAGTAGAATGTCATTTATATATTGTTATCCCACTGGGCATAAACCTTGGACACTGCCAATGAGGCAATCATTTATTCGGTCCATGCATAACAATACTAAGAAAATGAACAGGATGTAAGGATTTCAAATTCAATCTGTATGGAAAAGAGGGACAGTCTGTACCAATATGTATGCCAGACGGTCCATACTAACAATACCACACCAGGCAGTCAGACAGTAAAACATAAGTCTTCTTTGGTACGCCATTCTGACTGCTGATCAATGATTCCAGCCATACAAATGAGCTATGTATGATTACAATAGTTAGGTGTCTGTGATCAGTGAGTCAGCCATCTAGATATGCTGCACACGTGGTTGTGGCTGTTTTTTCTGACTGGCAAGCTGACTAACCAATCAACCAGACTGACCATTCCTATGAAATTCAATACAATACTTGTGAAGCCATCAGACCGAGCCAATCTGGCCGAAACATTCTTAATGTGATCATTACTGATGATATTTCCAAAAGACAAAATGGTGATGAATGCTGATGATACTTCATCATTTCCTGTAGATGAAGGGAATGAAACACAAATGCCAAAACATGCTGATCAGACAGTGGAACAAAATAGATATTAGTTCACAGCAGTGCTTGAGAAAATCCCTAGGACTTTGTTGGATTGCCATCATCCACCCTCAGCCAGTTCTTCCTACAAAGTCATTTCCTTGGTAAACGTATATCATGGTGATGATCACAATTCGTCATTCAGAATCTTGTCAAAATCAGCAATCATCTTGAATATAATGTCTTAATTTGGGACATAATGGAATATCAAAATCAGCAATCATCTTGAATATAATGTCTTAATTTGGGACATAATGGAATATCAAAATCAGCAATCATCTTGAATATAATGTCTTAATTTGGGACATAATGGAATATCAAAGTCAGCAATCATCTTGAATATAATGTCTTAATTTGGGACATAATGGAATATCAAAATCAGCTATCATCTTGAATATAATGTATTAATTTGGGACATAATGGAATATCAAAATCAGCAATCATCTTGAATATAATGTCTTAATTTGGGACATAATGGAATATCAAAATCAGCTATCATCTTGAATATAGTGTATTAATTTGGGACATAATGGAATATCAATATCAGCTATCATGCCCAGTGTACCTTCTCTAGTTTCCATTTGCATGACATGGCCTTGCTAATTGGGTTTGTGGTAGTTGTGTAGACAGTGACTGCTCTTTTTAAAAGCACATCCTTTGACCTGGGCTTGAATTTGCCACTTTTGATGTATTCGCATGGAAAAACGTTTGATTGTGAAACAGTAATCAAGCACGAAATCCCTCAGCAATTTCTCCACGCCCATTGTATAAACAAAATGCCACTCATAACTAGCATTATGGAGACATTTATCATTTTAGAAGATCAGTCAGTTGTCCTACTGGGTGACACATGTAGAAATAGGATACTCAACGTTTCCTATTCCTCTTCTATATTCATGTAATATAATGTGAACCGGTAATGTACTGGATGGAGAAAGCAAATATTTTGTTAAATTATGTTCCTCCAGATATACTTGACTTATCACATCACAAATGATTTCTCCCACCCTTCCCTTGCTCATGTAAAACAACTAGTTTAAATCCGATAGCTCAGATGGGAGTTTACTTGTAAGAGATGCTTCCAATTGTATATAGACAAAAAGATGTTTCTCCATCTTTTCTGCTGGGTTGTATTCAAATATAACAAAGAATATTATCCTAATGGTCTTATTTTAAACCCCTGGCCCACATATAGTGATATTTGTTTTAGACAAGCTATGGTGGTTTAGTTTGGTTTTATTTTATATCACTGGAACACTCATAAGTTTATACCATGTTGAGGAAAGTAATGTAAATTGTCGTGCCCAAGGATACACCACAGTGGTGAGAATCTAACCCAGAACCTTCTGGTCATGAGTTCAGTACCTTAACCACTGAGCCACCATTCCCCCTTAGCACAGGGGTATGTACTTTTATCTGTGCCTTATGCCATTTTATTCAATAGAAAATGCCAATTCCAAATCCATATGCAAGTTATTTTATCTTAACTATTTATGTAGTTGTCATTTATAATCCTGGCTGGCATTGCAGCCTGCTCCTACTTCCTGTTCCTGTGCTACATGATTTTCCTCGTGTTCCGTAACATCAGCGCTAAAAGAACGACCCTTCCTAGTATGAGCAGTGCAAGACGCAAGTTTTATCTGGTAAGTTAGACTGCAGTTCCGATTAATAATTTTCAAAGCCTTAAGCATCGCTATTCAAAGCCTTAAGCATCGCTATTTGTTAAATCATTGTAGAATATAAAGAAAAGTTTAAAAATTCTTATGTATTACTGAAGTTTTTCAATAAATTTTATATAAAATAATCATAAAATGTAAGGGATATTTACTTTACTTCAAATTTGGTAAGGACAGTGACAGTTTACAAATGTAGCCTGTACATATAATACTTCAGATTGATTATTTTGCCAGATAATGACTGTTTTCATACAAAAATAATGAAGTTTTTGTCTTCATTAACATTTCTTGCACGGATTAATACTGTAACAGTAAATATTGCTAGGGTATGGATATAAACATAACAGAGCATTGTATCCAACAGGTTTGAGAGCATTAAACATTTAAGCAAAACAGTTATAATGAATGTGAGCTTATCTGAAAATATTTAGTTTTTTATTTTGTTTATTCCATTCAGACATGGATTGTGTGGCCTCATCAAGATTGTGGTTTTGTTCGATAACAGATCCTGCACCCAAATTTTGATTTTCACCGAATTTCAGTTTGCGATAAACACTGATCTGTTCCCATTTTCTCCAACATTTTCAATTATAATTGTCATGAGAGTTAAAATTTATACTTAAAAAGTTATGTTACCATATAAAAACAAGAGTTTTTCACAAAACAAAATTGACATTGAGTTGAACAGGTGTATGAATGTGAATGATCAAGATGGAATATCAAATAAGAACAGACCATGGAAGTTAAATCACTGATAACTTGCACAATTCAGGTGGAAATCTTTTTATTTAAAAGTTAGTATATGAAGCCTATTACCTATAGTACGGAGTTTGTGTATAGGTATTTTTAAATGACTAATCTTCATTGATTACATAAATATATACTAGAGGTATATGGTCATTAGATATTTTAAGATCTTTTCATCTTGATGAAGAGATAGGAAGGGTGGGAGAGAGGAGGAAGTACAAGTTTTAATAACATACTTTGGGCAAATTTATTTCCAGTATGGAAAAAAAATATTTCCATAAGTAATATAGACACTCTGATGATATCAAATTTCCCCCACTGATAAATTTTGTGTCTCATTATAAATGTATAATAACATTATTTGCTACATAATTTACAATATTTTTACATTGTTCAATTACTACACTATTTGATATTGCTATTTATTATATTTTTTACTTGAACCTTTTGAAGTAATAGTGCTCATACATGTGATTTCTAAACACATTCTCTATCTTTTAGGGAGTGATTTATAGATTCAAGTTCTTGATGATTTCCACACTGTTCTGTGCAGCCCTCACTGTGTGCTTCTTCATTATCAGCCAGCTGAATGAGGGACAGTGGAAGTTTATGGATCAGGATCTCAACTTGGAATACACCAGTGCTTTCTTCACAGGTACAGTCATCAATAATTTGAGCAGTTTGAGTTTTCGTTAGCATACTACTATGAAATCAACACTGTACATTCTATTGTTTATGGGTTTAATTTTCATGTTCATCATAGTTAAATTTGACCATGAAATTACATTGTCAAGGAGTATTAAGTATCTCCAGAAATAGTGGAAGACGAGTGAGGGATATCCTGAGAGAGGGAGAGAGAGAAATGAAATGAAAATCAGCTTTTCCAAATGTCCACTTGATTAGCTCTCATTTACGGGCAGGTTTTTATGTACATCTTTCACCTGACAGGCACAGATCGGTGCAATCAAGTTCCAACAGACATGTACACAGATAGGTTGCATTTGGAGAAAAAATGCAGTGGATGAAGTTCATAGCAACTTCATCTTATGGAAGCCAAGATTCTATGTTAGGAATTAGCTGGTAACCATGCCTTTTCTTCCATAAACTCAAACATTTTAGTCCCTATATGAAAGCAATTTTGGAAAGACAAACAAAATTGGTTATCCATGAAAGTGAAAATAATTCCATGAAAGTGAGTTCATAACAGTATATATACAGAGACAAAATGAAAGAAGACCCAGGTTCTTGGAGTTTGCTGCCTACAATAATCTTGTGCTGGCCAACACATTCAATCCTCACAAAGCATCTAGAAGTTGGACATGGCACAGTCCAGATGGGCAACATCACAACCAGATTGACTACTTCTTGGTGAAAAAAATATTTCTGCACAGGACTGAATATTGCCAGAACACGAAGTTTTCCAGGAGCAGATATTGGTAGTGACCATGATTTATTAATGACAATGTTTTGCCTCCAGCTGAAAATAATCAAAAAGCCTAGCCAACCAAGAATCAGATTTGACCTTGAAAAAGTTCAAAATCCAAAAGTCGCAGAAGTCTTCCACACAATAATAGGTGATAAATTTGCACCTTTGATAACCCTGGTCAACCAAGAGACCGACCTTGAGTCTGTCTTTAACAACACAGCTGAGATCATTGGCAAATATCATCAAAAAGAGAAACCTTTGGTCACAACAGATGTCCTTGAACTATGAGGCAAAATAAAAGAACTGAAAAAGTGGAAAAGAGATCATGAAGGAGCTAAACATGACCAGGAAAAGCATGTAAAAGTCAAATGAATCATGGATAGAATAACAATAATGCAAAATCAAAAACAACAGCAAAATCAACTGGTGAAAGATCTCACAACCAAGAAGAAACTGAAAACTACAATCATACAAGACAAATCAGGAAAATGCCTCACAGAAGATAAAGAGGTTCTCAAGTGATGGACAGAATACTGCTCAGAATTGTGCACTCATAAAACCCAAGGAGATCCAGCAATACTAAATTGCCCACAGGCAGAATTAATTGATGACAACCCCATTCTGTATGAAGTAGTAGAAGTTGTAGTTAGGTCACTAAAGAAAGAAACGTTAGCTTGCGTTAAAACATACCAGCAGAGCACTTTCAAGAAGGAGGAGAAGAGATAGTCACAGTCTTAACAACAATCTGCAACAAGATATGGCAGACAAGAGAATGGTCCACCACATGGAATTAATCCTCGTCATCGTGCTCCCCAAGAAAGAAAACCTACAGTTACGCCAAAACTACAGAACCAGCAGTATAATTAGTCACCTGAGTAAAGTCTTGTTGAAGATAATTCTCAAATAACTAAAGCCTCAAGCAGAGAAAATTATTGCTGAAAAACAGGCATGCTTCCGAGCAGAAAGGAGCATCACAGAACAAATTTTCAATCTCATACTTGCGAGAAATACCTTTAGCATCCACAGAATCTATACCGCAGCTTTATAGATTTCATAAAGGCTTTTGAGAGGGTATGATGATGCAGCCTTATGGGCAACTTTGAGGAAGTACACCGTCAGCTCAAACTTGCTACAGGTTGTTAAGCATGTCTATGACAAAGCCACCAGTGCTGTCATCATCAGTGGCAGGTGAGGAGATTGGTTTCAAACACCTTGGAGTCAGACAGGGATGTATACTGATGGTACAGAAGAGGCAGACAGAAAAAGAGGTGGGAAGACAACATGAAGGCATGGACAGGCATGTGATTTTCAGATTCCCAAACAGCAGTAGAGAACAGTGAAAGATAGAGAGAATTGGTTGTGAAGTAAAATTTGGTGCCCCAACGACCCTTTGTGTTAAGGGATTGATACTGATGCTGATAATGTGTAATACAATCAAAGTTTATCTGTGATTTTATCAGAGGGCTAGAACACTGTTTGCATCTGGTGAAAAATATGATTTACTATGATGGTGTTCAATCCAAAAGTTGGCTTGTTTTTTTAACTTGGAATATGATATGAATAAATGTCAGCATGTTATTTATGATAAATAGTTTAGTGCTAAACACATGGCAGTGTAATGTTATTAATGTGATGAACATGGTTTATCTTTAATAGAAATTTGGAATATTTCAAATATGCAGGTGCTTAAGGCCTTTGCTAACTCATCTGATCCTCACATCATGTCATTAGTACTAACAGAGATGAATACTTAGTTTAAGGATAATCATTGTGTCAATCACTGGTATCCTAGTATGAAATTTCCTGATTTCCTGTTACCAATATAATAAAATAGTGGGGACATGATTATGTGTTGGAGAAATTTTACATTTAAATATTAGAGAACCAGTTTGACATGATTTGGCAAAGTTCCAATCTTTTATTACAGAAACTATGTAGGAATTTCAGGTGATTTTATGTACATGTTGAGAAATTTTCTATTTTCCAAATTATATTGTGTTCTGTGTCGAACTGATGAAAGTTCAAGTTCTTGGAGGTTAGAGGGAGAAGAACTGCATACAATTTTGTTAAATGTGCAGAGTTTATGAAATTTTATTCCTTCTGAGCCAGGAGATTTTTTGGTAAATATTGTTATTATATTAAGCATTATGAGTAAGTCTGGATGCAGTTCCCCCCAATTTTAGATTGGAGTCTTGCAGGTCTTAATAAGTCAGCAGCTGGGTAATTATCCCATTTTATGTCAGCATACTCAAGGAGGGCATGTATAAGAAATGATATCTTTGCAGTGTTTTCCTAATTAAATTGTATTTTAATGTTGATGCATTGATAATATCAGTATATTTTGCAAAGCAAGCAAAAGTTAGCAAATTTTAGAACAAGGTGTTTATGGTGCTCAACAAATTTAGAAGCTTATTTTGAAACTGAAGCTGATTAGTTGGAAAACCCTTCAAGTTAAGTCTTTGGAGGGTTAAAATTTACTAGCCATTGTTTTGGACCATTTGGTCATTAGTTTTAAAATCAGAGTTAAGCACATGTTCAATTTTGTTGCTATTAGGAAAATGCTACTGAACTGTTATCAGCAGAAAGTAATAATATTGTCACTTCATTAAGAAAATACACATGTTTTCTGAATTGTTGAATGCCAGTTTGCTGTTTTGACTCGTCATAATTTGCATTCTTTCGACAGTCGATTTTTCAACCCATTTAATTAAGTTGCAAGAATTTTAATATTTGGTACAGTTAAAAATATTTGTTATCTTGACACCATATTGATTGTTTGAAAATTGTTTCTCCAAATTTGGATTATGTCCTAGGCATGTGTTGGACAGAAACTTTCAAATTCATTCCAAATATGGAAAGATTTGAGAACTGTGTTTTCAGAATAACCTGGGATTACCTTCCCATATTAAAAGTATATTTTCATATGTACGAGTCATTGAAAACTACAATTTTGCTTTTCTTGTAGATTTTTTTAAAAGATATCCAAAATTTAAATAAATTTGGTACATTTGAAGTTGTCAGTATTGTATTATTTTGAAGTATTAAGGCTGTTTTTCATAGTTTATTATTAAGGTTTCTTTGTCATATGCCATAAGAAAATAGAAAGTCTGTAATACCTATGTTTAGAACATAAATTTTATATATACAGTAGTCCCCTCTTATATTGCCACCCCTTCACCACCAGAAAAGTGGCCTCAATAAAATAGATGGTCTTTTCAAAGGGGGACTACAATTTTTGTTAGAAGTATATGTAGTATACGTAGTAAGAAAACTATATACATAGCATTTAATATAACCATTTAATATCTTCATTTAAAAGTATTAATTATTAAAATGTTCTTCTTGTTATAATAATAGACTTCACCTGAATATACATTAATAGTTCTTATTCTTGGTGTGAACATGATATGTGAGCGGGTATTGTTTTCACGCACACTGCAAAACCATTCAAAATTGTCATGTACATATTTAATTATCTTTCCATTTGCTCCATTTTCCCACAGTCGCTGAACAACCTTATCAGTTACGATGTTTATTTGAGGATTTTCAACATGAAGTTGTTTTATTAGTTTTTTTCTACATAAAATTGTTCTGCAAGTGTCCCTCTAAACCCCCACCTCACCCAATGTCATCAAGTAGAATAACCAACTTCTGAAATAAAATGTTTCTATTTACATAATGCCATGTTAATGTTTGGTAATGATTTGTACAGTTCTTGCTCCCTGTCTGTTATTGAATTATGCAGACAACAATGTTGTCGAGTGGACGAAATGCCTTTGTAAAGGAAGTAATAAATTTGTTGTCATGTGATGTTTTGGTCTTTGTCTGGTACCCGGTTTTGATCAAGGTTTTCTCTGTGTGTTAATGCACAAAATCTGTTTTTAGCCTACGTTGACACTGTGATGATCTAGACAATTATGTCCTGTTATAATCATCAAAGAGAAGATCTCAACTGATGTGTGAAGTCAAAAACTATAGCATAACATTGTTGAGCCCATTTCCTGTAAACATCGGCTTTTATAGACATGATATAATATTATTTTTAGTGTGGGGTTCCGAGTGGCAGAGTGGTCTAAAACCCTCGATGTTATGGATCACTGCCATCTCACCTCTGTCTGCGTAGGTTTGAATCTCAGATTTGGTCAATGTGGGTATGTGAGAAAGCTTGCCAGTAGCTTCTAGTAGGTCGGTAGTTCTTTCTGGGGATTTTTCTGGGTTCTTTCTCCGTCATCAATACTGGGGCTGCCATGAATAGCCTATTGTGTGCTGAAAAATGGCGTTAAGCACTACTACTACTACTATACTATTCTTAGTGTTACATGTACTTTAGTCAACACTTCTTTCAGTAAATGGAAACTTGACATTGGGAGATGGGTATTGATGATAGAGATAATCTGTATCAATGATAGAGATAATCTGATTACTTACCTTATGTCACTATATGAAGTAATTATTGGTTCTGGATACATTTGAGAAAAAGTGGCTGCACGTGAGGGGAACATTTTACCTTTTTGTTCAAAAGTGTTGGCCGATGGCCAAGTTAGAGTTCAAATCCTCATGATTCTGGTAAATCCAGAACATCTTGAGGGGTACTTTTGAATATGAACTCATCTATACCAGGGGATTCTGGGCATAAGAAGCTAGTGGCTGCTGGTAGGTGGAGCGTTAAAGAGGGGGACTACTGTAGTTATATTGTTCGAATATACTTTCCAATCATATGCCTGCCTAGTAGATGTTCTGGATTTACCAGAATCATGAGGATTAGAACTTTATCTATCTGTTTAAGACTTTTAGAAATTTAAATTTGATTCATTACATGATCAAAAATTCTGTGTATTACAGATTTGTAACTCATATTTTATTTCAGGTGTGTTTGGTATGTGGAATGTATATGTTATTGGACTGCTGTGCATGTATGCTCCCTCACACAAGAATAAACCCATAGAAACAGGTAAGTCATGAATAAGGAATGAGTCTGCTTTGTTTGGGACTCAAAGGGCAATGATCATGGTCTCTGTAACTGATATGAGAAACTAGTTTTTTCACAATACCAGTAGTTTACATCACAGACTGGGACCAAACATTGCTGATATCTTGCACCTAAAGTAAGAACAAAATGTTTAGTTTTGAGGTCAGAAGAAAAAATGGTTGAGGTTACTGTGAGTGAAATGAAAAAAAATGGTTTCTGCACAAAACTTTAATTTCTCAGCAATTTACCTTCATCATAGTTTGTGGATGTCTTGCATGTACTGTAATTAAGAAAACTATTGAGTCAAAAGGTGAAAGGTCAAGGTCACTGACTGAAAGATTTATTTTTGTTTGCATAATAATTTCAGTTCTAGTCTACGTGCTTTAAAGTTTTTGAAGGACTTGCAGTTAAGTTATAAAAGGGTCTTGTCGATTTTGGGATCAAAAGTTAAGAGGTTAAAGTCATTCTGGCTCCAAGAAAAATGTAGTTCAGTTCCCTAACCAAACTTTGTGCGTGTCTAGAATTGGGGTAATAAAAATATTGGTTCTGGTGTCTCTAGGTGAGAAGTTATGGCCTTGGCAAATCTAAGAAGGAAATTATGGTTTCTGGGCAGTGTAAAGCATTTCCTCAACCCCACTTGGTGGTGTGCTACTGCTTCTGCCACACCTCAAGACAGGTCCATCACTTGTAGCTAAGTCATCATGGTGCACCACCAAGTCATCCTTAAGTTGCTTTTCTTTTATCCAGAAGTGTCCATCTCATTGCCGTTTGGGAATGCCATTGTGAATCATCCATTGAACATATCCCAGCCATGTTATACAGTGCTTCTGCATTTCCGTTCTGATGTCCAATGAGTTTATTTTCATGTGAAGATATTCATGTGGAATAAGCTGTGAAGACAAATGTTGTGGTAAGCAGAATGTCATCATTTGTGATGCTTCATTATTCTGATCCATATAGGAAAGATTTGATGTAGGCATAGTAGAGTTTAACCTAGGCTTTTAGGTCATAATTTTGAAGTTTCCAATTGGGTTGTAGTCCATATCAAGCATTTCGAGCTTTATCTTTCCTTAATGTTTTTACTTGTGCCACATTGCATTTGACATTGCTTCCCATGTAGGTGCAATTCAAAGCATACCCTGCTGCCTGGTTGTTGATGGTTGTGGGAACTTGGAATATTTGTGTCCTCTGACTCTTCTTCAGATTATTTACACTTTCTCCAGCATGTCAGTGTGCAGAGATGAAAACTGCCAGATTTTCAGTAAAATCCAGCTTCTTGAGAATGGAAAAAAAAAACAAACTTAATTGGATTCCTCTGGGTCTGATTGCTGTCTTTATGATCTAGTCAGTGGGTGGTGTTAAGGAAAAGGAATGGATAGATGATGCAGCTCTGACAAACTCAGGGATAGGGAGTTCAATGATCTGATGCCAGATTATCATGCAAAAAAGGCTTTTAACTGGAAATTTAGCAGCATTTTGAAATTATGTAGTTTTCAAACCAAACCTGAAATGCAATTACATTTGGTACAGTTTTCATGTATCCATCATTTTGCATTCTAGGTTTTTCATCTGTGCGCTCTGCCCTTTTTTCAAATTATTTCATTATTTTATTTGCTTTCAATATGCATTTTATTTGCTTCCTTCTACATTATGATAAAACTATTTGGTGAGTCATTAAATTGAGAGTGCTTAAGCAATGGGTAGTACAAAAATTCACAATTGTGAACCATAGATTACTTTCAGTAGGAACCTTTACGATAAGTGGATGAATTGGGGCAGGCAGTATTAATTTAGATGATTAAGATTATTATTCAAATGTTTGATACTTTTACTTACAGATGAGACAAGCAATGAAGAAGAAGTTCAGTTGACACATCTTCCATCGGAAACCTCATCAGTGCAGGCATTTGCTGCAAAAGCTGCAGCTGACTAGAGTTATCTCCCTTACTCCACAGACTAAATTCAGTGAAAAAAGACTATTATAAATCAATATTAAAATGTTGCATATGCTTATTCTTGTTGCATTTTTCAGCAAATTGCAGACTGGTATTGAGTTTTCAGTTGTTTGTACTTGATAAGACATGAAAATGTAGGAAGCAGTCTAAAATTAGTTTTAAGCATGTAGATGGTGCTGTAGTATAATTTGTATATGTAGACATGTTTCACAAAGTTTCATATATTTCCAATTGTGTTATTTAATGGTACTCATAACCCACTTGTCTGCATAGCATTTAAATTTACAGTTGTAATCATGTTTTATCCAATTACAATTTACCACATACTCTGCATTCGATATGTTTACCTGTTGCGTTGGTCATTATATATATGTTAGAGGTGCAGAGCCTTTCTTGTATGTTTTGGATGTGAGATCTTGGTGGCAGCATTGTAGGGGGCAAAAGAGTTTATATGGTCATATTAAATAAAGTTTCCAGCAACTTTTTAGTCATATATACTTAAAATGATTTTAGTCTGTTATGAAACTAAAACATGACTAACATAAAACATAATAACTGTGTAAAAAGCTAATGATAAAAGCTGGAAGTTGAGAAAACTGCATCCACTTTTCTTTGACATTTCTTTCATGTAAAACACTAAAAAGTTAAGAAGACAAAGTATCTGTACGAAATATTAAAGAGTTATTTTTAGAGAATAAGCATAAAACCATTGTTAGGAAGCAATTATGATAGATACATGTGGCACACTGGCACCTGTAATGAAAGATTTTGCCATCTCTGACTGGTTTTGACAGACACATGGTTTGAATTTTTTTTTACTTAACAGTTATGAAATTAAATATAAGAAACAGAATCAGATATTTTGCAGAATAGCATTTGCATTTGAGATGTCTGTCTTATACAAGGGTTTCCAGAACATATATATAAAGTGAATGTCCTCTCAGGTGGATTAGATCCAGCAAAAAATCATGTGTCTGGGATAGATTCAGATAAATGAAAAGGCTTTGCAATTAAAAGTTCAGAACTAACTTTTGACTAGCATAAGTGCTTCAGACTATTTGAGTGTTTTAGAATAGAATTGAGTGTTTTAGACTCTCATTTAAGATCTTCAGACTCTAATTGATATGCAGTCCAATAATCTTAATCAGAAACAATTACAAATAAGACAAGCAATAAACACAAAGTAAATTGCTGATGTGTAATGGAAGTGTTCTTTGAAAAATTAAATATCATGCTTTATTGGCTGATAGTCATGGAAAGCTATGTAAATTCATCTCATTTGTATTATTGTTTTACTTAGTGGTCTGTCTGTAATTGCCTTCATTAGAGAGACTAGGTACTTAGGCTAGTTAAAAACTAGTTTTGTCAGCTATGCAAGATGTGTGTGTGTGTGTATATATATATATATAAATTGCAAAGGTTGTATATTTATGGTTAACAATAACTTTACATGTTATATCTTTTTTGGATAAGGAAGCTTAATGCTTTTGTTTTTTACTGATTTAAATTTATTTTATGTAGTTTTTTTGGGGATAAAAGGTCATAGAAGATTGAAATAATAATGTGCACCACAGTGTGACACATTTAAGAGTGATAATTAGTAGACTTTTGTATATTTTTGTAATTTGTTTAGAATTGTGCATTATTCTAGCTATTCATTGTTATAATTTCATGTGCATTTCTTTGGTAATGGTTTTTGAATATCATACACATCAATATAACATTGAACACCATTACCCAAGTCTACATTTTCTTGTTGTGGCTGTCTACAAGTCAACATTTAAAGTCCTTTACAAGCATATAAAACGAGTTGGATTAAAGATATAAAACTAAATGAGATTAAGACATTTTTTGGGGTCAGTTTTCATTATATACTTTTTATATTCATAAACAGTTCAGGGTACAATCCTATCCAGTTCAAAAGCAATTATTTTTGTTTTAATTTGAGATAATGTAAGATTTTTCACAAAAGAAACCCCAACATAGTAACATTTCAGATTCAAGGCTTTGCTTTGACTGAAAACAAAGTTTCAGTCTTGTTTACTTATACATTTTCTTCTTCAAAGGGCTGTTTATTTCTTAAGATAAATAATAATAAGAACATTGTGTAATTAAGGATTATAGCGTTTGTTTTATAATGGATAGTGTTTGCAAACCAAAGAGCGACAGCATACAGGCGCCATGTACTTTGGGCTAGCCCACAGTATGTAACAGTACAAACATATACCCCTATTTCTTAAATATAAAATTGTAATAAAACAACTTCTCAAAATTAAAAAGAACATAAATCTTGAAACCAAAAAGATTGATTAAATTATTGTTTACAATATTATTTTGTGGTTTTAAGGGCACTGTTAACATTATTGGCTGTATGATAGCATGGAAATGGGAGTGAAGTGCCTTTTGCCAAGGACATGGCATGGACAGATATTAAACCTGCATTGGATCATGACACTCCATTGTTGTACCAACTGAGCTAATGTGGCTTCCTAATATTTACAATTAAATGGTGTTAAATACAATTTTTATATGACTGTGTTCACATACTGTTGCATCATGATTGACCTATTGTTACAGGGCCACGAGTGGCAAAGTGGTTTAAAGTGCTCTCCGTTACGTATCACTGCCATCTCACCTCTCTTTCTCTCTCTCTACATAGGTTAGAGTCTCAGATTTGGTCAGTGTGTGTTTGTGAGAAATCTTTCCAGTACCTTCTCGGGGGTCAGTGGTCAGTCATTATTTATTGTATTGAAAATCCATTGATATCAGTGAGGTCCAGTCCTACATTAGTTTCAGATATGTTTACAAATGTCCTTTCATCTATTTCATGTTTAACAATGTAAATGTTTTTGAGTAGGGACCGTAAAATTTTGTGTCAAATGACGGATTCCTTGGTAATCACTTTGATTTTACTGTCCATGCATCTTAAGACATGTTCATTTGAGTTTGAATAGAATGGTTGTTTTGATCATTTGATGGCATCAGTTCAGCTGTTGGATCAATTATTATATTTCCCAAACTTTATTTAGATTTTACTTCCAGTCTATTATTATTTTGAAGCTATCAATAACATACCATTTGTCCAGACTGTATTCTTGAATTTATTTAGTTGAATTTAATTAATTTA
Organism: Unio delphinus; assembly: GCA_029339505.1. Classification (NCBI taxonomy): domain Eukaryota; kingdom Metazoa; phylum Mollusca; class Bivalvia; order Unionida; family Unionidae; genus Unio; species Unio delphinus. The sequence goes on from JAQISU010001239.1 coordinate 7,918,431, forward strand.
ATAGAAGTGCACTTTATTTCATGTGCATGAATGCTGAGTTTGTGCAAATCATATTATGTTTTAGTGACATATTGTTGGCTTTACATGGTTGTTATTTGCATTACATATCATAAAGTTTAAGATCTGATAATTTATAAATATATCTTGGTCCAGTCAATTTCTTATTATATAATGTTGATGTATATCAATTTAGTTGCATCAACTCAGAAATATACTTCTTACTCAGGAAAGTTGATCACTTAGTCTTCTGTTTTTAGATATTTCCTCAGTAACATGAAGTGTATATCTCTTTGTTTTGGGAGTTTTTGCCAGTAACATTATTTATTACCAAAATACTGCTATGATATGATATATGAAGTGTATTGATATATCTTTTACAGATCTTTTAACCTTCCCATCCTGACCTAATACCTACATAAGATGAATGTTCCCATGACCACATTTCGCTATACCATTTCGACCATGAGATGAAAGCATGTAGCAATTGGGTTGTATGTGTGTGCGTATGTGTGTGCATATGTGGACAGCTTTTGTTAATAATTATTCCTACACTTATAGCTCACCAACCTCTTACCTGATTCACTTTCTTATTTGCATTATAACATTATCCCATATCTTTCTTTTTTACATGCCATTCATGCCCATGGGTGGGGTAAAGAATTATATTAAGGACACATTTTGGTTGTAGTTTTAACAGTACTTACATTTTGATTTCCTCTTCACTTCATATTTGGAATTAAAAATCATCACATGCTTCACTTTCCATAGTATTTCTCCTTCCCTTGGGTGGCATAATGGGGTCACAAATTATAATGGAGGCACATTCTGGTTAAAGGTGTCTTCTTTCCATGTTTCCATAACTAAATCACTACTTGGTATAAATACAGTTTCATTACTCAATTTACTATTCCTCCCCCTACTCTTGAATAAGGTCCCAGAAAAATGTTAACTTTTTGGTGCCAGTTTGGATTTCATTTTATTTTAATTAGATTTTAAATATTTATTTTTCTCTAATGTTGCTCCCTCCCTGTGCTATGTTGTATTTTTGTTATGTCCCTGGATCTCAAGAACTAGGTCACTTTTTTAATTTTTGGGCACCCATTGTACCCCCTCCTCTAGGAAATTATAGAATGGTTAAAAAAATAATTCTTTATTCTAAACATTGCACTTGGAAGTAATCATATTCTTGGTTACAGATTTGACAAATTTTAAAACATGACAGAAATCCCTAAATCTTCCTCAAAAGAACACTCAGATAAAACTCTTTTGTGAGTAGAATTAAATGTATTGTGAATAGGTTTAATTCCTAATGCCTGATAAATGTTCGGTGAAAAATTAATTGTTGCTAACTCAACAATATAAACAATAATCAGAAATTTAAATTTGAGGAAAGAAATGTTTGTTAAAACTGGGGCCAGGTACATGATGTTCCAATGATATGATGACTTATTCATGTTGCACACCAGTTATGTCCTAATTTTGTATGGTACTCACTCCTTCAGGTTCTGTCATCAGTTTTTATGGTGATGGTGCACAATCTGTAATATCATACCCCAATTTTGCATTCAAACATGACAGCACTTGAAGTTCTATGCAGATTTGATGGCACACTGTTTGGTAACATTGATGTGTCCAAGTTTACATTAACAGGGGATTTGGGTTGTATTCTGGCACACCAAACAGTGCACTTTGTGGAAGGCTAATAAACCTAAGTGGTGTGTAGATTAGAATTACTTGCCTGGTGCAGTGTTAGCATATATTTCAGTCTGACTACTCTATTTCTTGGCCAGGCCATGTAAATAACTTTGTACAATTGTGCAGAATCCATATGTTGCATCAGATCTGTTTATCAATGGTCTAACACAATTTTGTTGTTTTGCAATAATTTTAGTTGATTTGACAGAATTTGGAATCATATATTTGGAACTGCTGCTTGCAAACTAATCTAATTTAAAACTCTCTCTCTCTCTCTCTCTCTCTCTCTCTCTCTCTCTCTCTCTATATATATATATATATATATATATATACACACCAGTGAATCCCTGATACAGTACTGAGCGCTAAGTGTGATTCGGATTTTTAACACAGCTTTAACAATTTTTCAATCATATTTTTCAATCATATCGCTACAATGTCTCCAGTGAGGCAATTTATAATGATGTCTATCACTGGGGCATCATGCTACAGACATGTAGCATTATGTCCCACCCAGTCACATTATCCTGACACCAGGCCAACCATTCCCAACACTAACCTCTTAATGCTGAGTGCCAAGCAAGGCAGCTATTAGTACCATTATTGTAAGTCTGGGGATCGAACCCACGACCTCCTGCTTCCATGGTGGATGCTCTAACCACTAAGTCATCAGAGTCTCAGTGGCTAACATTATCCATAATGTTGTTCACACAAAAGTATATGCACTCACTGCAATTTTATTTACCCACATGAGAGTATAAAACCAAATAGTTCAGCTTTGTGCAGCATCCATTTTAGAAACTACTTTCACCTTGTGGAAGTAAGAGTTTTGTAAGGTTACACATTAAAAGGAAACAGCAGGAAAGAAACTCTGACACTTGTGTGATATGAGAGTTGGAGTGTGTGGGAGGGAATGATTGACTCATGGGACAGATTTGCATGCTTTTTATTTTTAACAATTCATTTTCTGTTCAAACAGATATTATATTCATTAGAATTCAATTAGGGTTTTTGTTTTTTATGTTAACAATGGAAAACATGCAGGTTATATTGAAATGAGGTAAGTACTTTAATTCTGCACAAAAACTAGTAATGGTAGCCAAGCTGGGCTGATCCAGTTGTATGTGTGTGAGTGTGTGGGGGGGAGGGGTCAGCAAACATGCAGTCATCTGTTGGTCATGTAGCCAAAGCCCTTACCACTAAGCCATGCAACAGCTTGAAAACTGACTAAAAGATTCCAAAACATATGTACATACCAAGTCAAACTGTCCATAATCTGTTCAGTTTAAAAGCTCTCAGACCTAGGTGACTGTTTTAAATAACTTATATTTTGACAGTTAAGTGTTATATACCATATGTACTCGCAGTTGAGTCCCACTGCACACTACACCATGTAATCAGTAGAACAAGCAACATAGACCTTTACCAGTACAATATAGGACAGCAGATCTGGATCTGTGTGGGTTGTTAGGAGTATTCTGTACAATGAACAACGTAGACCCTGGTCTGCCAGTTCATTAGGGGCAGCATGTCAGAGTCTATGTTGTTTGTAGTTGGACATGACTTATTAAGGTATTCCATATAATTTAAGTCTTACATTTCTTCCTAAGAGTCATAATTGTATTTTCATGCATCTGTAATCAAATCAAATATTTTGGCATTAATGCGAGTTTTCATATTGGTAAGTTATGACCTTAAAAAAATACTTTATTATTTGTGTGAGCAATTTTATTTGAAATGATAACATTAGATTTATTTAACTATAATATCTGCTGTCTGTGGAGATGTCTTTCAAGAAAAAATGTGTAGTTTCCTGAAGTAATAAGTGTAGATTTTTACATATTTGCCTTTTTTCAATGTGGTATATTTTGTCTTGATTCAATGTGGTATATTTTGATATTTTTGCGTCCTCATATATTTAAATAAATTTCACATGGAACAGTATCTTTTTATATTTGTCTTTATTTTTAAAATTGCAAATGAACAACACTTATTCATAATCATTTAAGTTGATGAAGTTAGTATGGCTAATTAATTGACACACCCAAAGTAGTCCACATTGGAAAATAGGGAAAAGGCTCTTTCACAGTAGTGCAAGTGAAATCATAGTTATATATGTACTTAACTTTATAACTGATGGGAAGGGCATATGTTTTCATGATAAGTCACATAATTGAACATTTTGGCTTGCTTTTTCAAGTAAGCACTTAAATGAAGTGCAATAGTTGTATTTCCACTTGATATTGACTTTGATGTACAATCTTGGGTTATGCAATTTGAGCCAAATTTAAGTTACCCTGTGCCCCTTTTAAAGAATGGGTCATGTTACACCAGTATATTATTTTCAAATATGATGTAGATACTGATTACAGGGTCAGATTATGTGGCAAATCGTTTATTTCAAAATGAGGTACTTAATTGTGATAGGAATCCTTTAATATAATTTTTTTTAAATCATAAAATAAAATTATATGTAAAAAAAAAAGACTTCAGTGATTGAAATTACTTGTATATTGTCTTAATTATTTTATTACTGGAAAAGCGCACAGAAATAGTTAATTTTATTAACGACCAGTATATCAGTGTATTCTTCCTGACAAAACATGGCTTAAAACATCAGGCAATGAGCCCAAGTGCGCAGATTTAACACCCACCACTTACTCCATCAAGTCGTTCCCCTGCAACTTTTGCAGAGGTGAAATTGCTGTCATCACAAAGAATTCTATGATAAAATGCCTTAAATACAACACAACCTTCAATTTCTGCCACACATAGTTTGAACTAGTCTAAACAACACTTACACTGGAACAAAGGTCAGTCCATGTTTTCTGTCTCTACCGCCCTCCTCTTTGTCGAAAAAACAAGATGACTGAATCTCTCTTTTTGGAGTAGTTTCCGAATCTTCTGGAGTATGGAAATTCGATAGGTGGCAACCTAATTATTCTTGGAGATTTAAACTTTCACTTTGACTGTCCTGGAAATCCATCATACACGTCAAACCTCCTAGATTCCAATCATTTTTTTCAACCTTAAACAGTTAACCAACCCACCCATAAACTTGGTCACATTTTAGACAGGTTTCTTCATAGACCTGATGATAGTGTTATGCAATCCACCCTTGTATCCCACGAACTTGCATCAGATCGCCTCTGCATATATGCCATTTTGACGTATTAGTCCCTAGCTCTCCACCATTATTTGCTACTAAGAGAAATCTCAGTATGATAGATAGAACCAAATTAATGCAAGACATCCAAGAAAACCTAACAACTTACTTACATCCTACAGCAGAACGATTCAATAACTGCCTGCGTTCATTGCTTGAAAAACATGTCCCAGCCACCAAATACAGAATATCAATAAAAATGTGTTCTCCATGGTATAGCAGTGTTAGGGACCAGCTTCGCACTGCTAAAAGACATTGCTAAAAAGCAGAGAGGCTTTACCTTTCCACCAGACTCACTATTCATAAACAAATTTATGAAGTCGCTAAAAAGAATGTCACAAACATAGTCCATTTAGCCAAATTATCCTACTACAATACTAAGATCATGGAGAGTTCCAGCTGCAAAGAGCTCTTCGAGATAGCTAACAAAATAATATCAAGGAACAAACCACCACTTCCAACTACCTTCTCGCCAGTAGACCTTACGGACATATTTGCAATTTTCTTCCGTGACAAAGTATAAACTAACAGAGATTCGCTTGACAACACAATTTCAATTGACTCTTCACCTTACAGTTAAGATACAGAATTTCAGCGACAACCTTTAGGAGCATTTGAACCTGTCTCTATTAATTTAGTACGGACAATGGTGATGACGAGTGTACCAAAGTCTTGTGAACTTGATCCAATTCCAACATCACTACCGCTTGAATGCTTAGACCCAGTATTGCCTTCACTAACTGATATTATTAATATCTCTCTCATCGGGGAAATTCCCATCTTATTTCAAACTGCCATCGTAAAGCCTCTGCTGAAACCAGCACTTGACCATAATGATTTAAAGAACTACTGCCCAGTTTCTTAATGTTCCATTAATATAAAAAAAATCTTAGAAAAAGTTTGTATAACACAACTTGTATCTCATTGGAATTCAAACAGTCTTTTTAGCAATGTACAGTCTGCATATCGCCCTTGCCACAGTACTAAAACTACTCTTCTGAAAGTATTTAATGACATTCTTTCTGCTTTGGATAGTGGAACGATTACAGTCCGCATCCTTTTTTATTTATTTGTCTGCAGCATTTGACACAAAAGACTATGATATATTACTTCACCGTCTCCAGCATGTATTTGGCATTCACAATAGAGCCTTACATTTGTTCAAATTCTACTAAGTCATTAGGAGTATCTTCAAATGGAATACATTCCAGCCCAGTTGATCTATGTTGTGTGTTCCACAGTGGTCTGTTCTTGGACGTGTTCTCTTCATTCTGTACACTCAGCCGCTCTCAAGTGTCATAGATCATCACCCAGTGTCTCACCAATTGTACGCTGATGACACCGAAATATACGGGTCTAGCCACCCAACTGAAGTTGCTGCTACTATCCACAGAGTAGAGGTGCATTTCTGATGTGAAATCATGGATGCCATGTAACAAGTTGCAGATGAATGATGATAAAACTGGGGCCATTCTGATCACACAAAAAAACTTTCTCATTCACATCGTTTACTTCAGATAATAAATATCAGCAACACCAACATTAAAATCACACAGTCAATACGAAACCTAGGTGTTACTCTAGACAGTACTCTCACATTGCACCAACATGTCATGAACATATGCAAGGCTGCATATCTTGAGCTGAGACGCATCAGTTCCATTCGCAAATATCTTTCAGTTGATGCCACTAAAACACTTGTGTGTTCATTAGTACTTTCAATACTGGACTATTGTAACTCAATTCTGTCTGGTTCGTCACAATATGTACTGCAGAAACTTCAAAAAGTTCAAAACACAGCTGATCGGATCATCTTTTGAGTACCTCGATCAGAACACACCATACCACTGCTATGTAACCTACCCTAGCTATACATTCGATCCAGAATCAAGCAAAATGTGTTCTCTGTGCTACGTTTCAATGACAGACTCCAATCCAACATACCTATCCGGCCTCACCCGGTATGTACACACCAGCAAGATACTTACGCTCCTCTTCTGACAATCGTATACTCGTTGTCCCCACTATGAAAACGAAGTCATATGGACAACGTTGTTTTGCATACCAGGGCCCGGTGATGCGGAACGAATTGTCCATTGAAATTGGACATAAAGACACAGTGATCCCTTTCAAGAGTGCTCTTAAAACTCACCTTTCTTGACTAGAAGAACAAACTTAAAAACCTAATAATATTTAGGACCTTAAATATTTTTAACATTTTCTTTATGTTTTCCAATTTCATGGGTTTTTGTTTGCCTTTTTGTTTTTCTGTAACACTATCATTATAGATGGTGTATAGGGCTTAGATCTTTTAAGGATTAGGCGCTATACAAAGTCCTCATTATTATTATCTCCCTGCATGCCATGCTTAAAGAAATTGCCTCGAGTGGCAGATCTCGTTACAAATGTCAACAAGCATCAGCTGCAGCAGTCACGACCGAAACAAAATTAGGAATGCGAATCTCAGTAGAGACTTGTTAACATGCCGATTCTTACACCATTCTTCGTGCTTAGTGAAGGGTTGGAAGTCTATTGCAAGTTTCGTGTCAACACAAAAAGCTACTTCGGTGTCACTGGATAGTTTCGTATTCCCTCTCCTCTTACCAAACCTTCTTACCTTAGCCCCCCCCCCCTCCCCGCAACTGTTAATGTGACTGTCTTACGTATAGAGTTATAAATTTATTCAGAAAAAAATCTGTTAATTCGCTTACAATTTTTAAAATTTAGACGTAAAAATTGATAGATCTGTGTATTAAATGCTGTGCACAGCTAGAAAATCAGGAGATCAAATGGTTAATTTCGGTTCCAATTTAAATGCCAGCTTGGTTTAGGTGATCATGTGTCTCTGTTGCAGAGGTAACTATTTCAAGAAGGTTGATGGTTAAATGAGAGACATGCCGATGTGGTATAAAAACAATCACCTTTAATCATGCATAAGACCCTATTGTTTCTTTTATAGTTAAAAACCGCCTTGTCATTATAAAATATCCAAAATGTCATTGTTTGGAATTAACACAGTAAAATCGTGTTGGGAATAGTAATGGCTTTGTATACAACGTATCGGTTGTTTAAAAAATGACCCCTAATACCGCCATCAAATATTAGACTCATTATCGATTATGTACTTGGTCTTGCCCCTGATGTTTCGCTATATTGAATTTTGAAATTGGTGCAGATGAAACTAAAGAAATTGAGGTTAATGTTGTTGTTATACGATTGGAATGTATGATTATCTGGCATATGGGAATGCAGAATGTGCCTGATTGCTCAAGTCTTTGATCAGCGTTAAAGACAGCAATCAGTTGCGATGGGAAAAATCAGAAGACGAATGTCACTAAGGACTTGTTGGCATACTAAGTCTTACATAATTCTTCGTAATTTCATTTTGTGTTGGAAGTGTATGACTCGCCTGGTTGCAATATTTGTATCAGCAAAGTACTTTACTATATTAAAAAGTTGCAATTTAGGCCTCAGTGGACAGGTTCGTACTTTGACCACCCCTAACCCAGACCTGCTTCCCTCCTCCTCTCCCAAACGTTAAAGCAGACGGCAATTGTCTAGTGTCTAGTGTTTTGAAATTGTCCTAGATATTATATATGTAATTCTGCTCACATTTATTTGCGTTAGGTTTAAAAATGGATTAATCTTTCCGTCACAGTTAGAAGATCAAATTCTTGACTTCGGCTCCAAAATGAACAGCTATGATTTACAAATCTTTTATATGTCTGCTGCATATATGGATATCTAAAGATTGAGATGTTAAAAGGTAATGACAGGAATACCAAAATGTTATCAAAACATGCATGCGTAAGATCCTAATTTATTTTCATCGCCTTGTGTTAATTTAATTCTCTAATTGTAGTTAACCAGCTGAAATTAAACTATAAAAGAGGGTATTTTATAGTGTCGGTTCGGTATACAAACTATTATCTGTAGAAAAAATTATCTATATAATTTATATATTAAAATCTTAAAACCATGATTTCAGGAAAAGGGTCATTATTTGTTGTTAGTATTAATTATTCTAATTTTCTCATTCTGTAATCGTCAAAAGAAGTATAATGCAAAATATATCCCCTTGAACTTAAGCATATGAATATTAGAGACCGGTCATTTAATCTTATTGTTTTTGCCCATGGGGACTGAATAACATTTTTTTTTCTAAGTCAGACTAATTTTACGGATAGTGTTATTAAACATATTGCCACAAATCAGAGCAAGAACATTTTGAAGACAATCGGAATCTGATACAGATTCCTTGTAAATATTACTAGCCTTGCGACGATCACCCACGGCTTATAAAACTGTTTTCATTGCTGACCTTTCAAGTGATGAAGGGAAGTGATGTCTTCAGGGATGTGTCTATTTATTAGGCACTACGCCCGATATCAGGATTATATTGTGAATGGTCATTAAGGCACTAATGTTTCATGAGGAAATACTTTCATGACTATGGCGATTTTGTTCACAAGAATTTTTACCGTTTTACGGGAAAGTCAGATTCTCATGTTTCTCATGAAGATGGAACAATTTTTTCAAACTAAAATCGCAACATAATATTGGCTTTTTTATTATGAATAAACCAACATTCTAGGTCAAATTTGCACATGTTTCACGGAAAAGGTTAACAATGTAGCTTGTTGTCTTCAAAGGCTTGCAACGCCATCGTATCCGTTATGACAACACATTTATTTAGTTGAATGTTCGTGTAATTCCGCTTTATCGTGAAATAATTCACTTTATTCATTAACACTAACATTTCGCCAAAATACGGTGATCCAGTTAAATTTCTTGAAAGGCTTGAGTCGTCATTGAAAATAATTTTTACGTGAAGAAAGTATCATTTTTTAAAAATGAAGATTACACTTTTTCCGATAAAAATGTGCTGCGTCGAGACAATAGTCAAGGATAATGAATAATATTACTTTCTTTTACTCGTTCACGCAAACTGCATAAAAAGGTACTAATTTTCACGAGAAGGTTACGTTTTCGTGAAAAAATGTGTAACTGTAGTCAACACTGTCACAAAAAACAAAATGCACGAGGAAAAAATAATGATCAGCAAACAAACGTTTATTTTCGAAAACAAAAACTTAGCTTTGCACCAAAAACATTACTACTTCTTAAAGAAAGTCGATGTTTGAAATGTTTTCATGACAGGGTGCTCACTTCAACACTTCAACTGGTATCACTCTTCATCAAGAAAATCGATATTGTAAATGCTGTCTTGGCAGGGTCCGCACTTTACACTTGAAACGTAACACTCCATTAAGAAAGTCGCTATTTTCAACGCTTACGGGACAGGGTGCACACATTTTCACTTCAAACGAATGCGGTAACTAATTCATAAAGATTGACATCGTAACAGCTGAATCATCTGCATGAAAAAAGGCTCTCTTTCTCGACACCACTCTTTTCGAAAGTCATCCTTTTCTGAAAAACTTGCTTTGTATGAAAAGGAAACCTACTAATACCTCTTTCACCATATAAGAAAAACCTTCGTTTAAATAGAAAAGAACAAAATTGCTCGAATAATATCACTGTACTATACACATATCTCAACTCGAGATGGAATTAGGGTTTAGAGAGGCATACCAATGTGTTATAAAAACATCAAGATGTAATCATTGTTACACACACATATATATATGTGTGTGTGTGTGTGTGTGTGTGTGTGTGTGTGTGTGTGTGTGTTTAAGTGTTTAAATTTAATTATTTATTGTCAGTTTTAAATTCTTTATGCATTTTTCATTACATGCTATTGTAATATAAATTGATTCACTAAAGATGATGTTTTTTCGGTTGATCTGAATTATTATTTAGTAAACAAGTAAGTAATCAAGTAATGTTCGCCTAGATCATGACCTTGATTCGTGCTTAGTGACAGCATCGTAAACAGGTTTTACTTTATTTTAAAATGATTGGTTGTTACAAAGGTCAAGATGAGACTAGTGAATTAAGAAGTAAACAACGTTTTATTTGTAAAGAAAAATGATTGGTTATCGTAGCGGTCATGTTTGGAATAAGTGATATAAACAATTACATGACTCTCCCTTTTCTCAATTTTGCAATTTGGTGATTGTTTCGAAACTGCGTATTAGAATAGGCAATAATCTTTGTTTAATGAATTATGGTTATTTCGGGGCTTTTAGCCTGACGTTAAGTTATTTTCTTTTGTTGAAGCCAGTTATTTTAATCCAAGTTAACTTTCCTTCAGTCCAGTTTCTATTTTAAAGGATTAATTCGTATTTCTGTAAATATTTGATGTGCTCATACAGAATTCTTAGACAAAGACAGTTTATCAGCATACAAGGAGCTTTAAATCAGCATTAAACAGAATTTAGCATACGTCATCGTCTTCCATCTTGGATGTTCCAACAGGATTCGAACTTTAATCGATTAGACCATATAATTACTAGGACTTCTGTGAATTAATTCGTGGAGTATTCTCGGATTTGATTCTTAAATTGTAAGTTTTTCTCCATTTTTCAGTCTTTCTCCGGGAAAATAAATTATTTGTCAAATCTTTTTAGAAAGCTTGTTGTTTTCGCTTTTTTGTGTTACTGTTTATTAGAACCTAAACGCATAACAAAGAATTGGGGGCTCGTCCGGGATATTTGATTTTGGGCTAAAATATTTCAGAATACTTTGTGTGTTTTTTATTTGATATTCTCTAGTTTTAAAACATTTCTTTCAAATCCTACCTAGCAACAATTAGACTTTTTCAAGAAAGAAGAATTAATTCAATTTGCCAGAAAATACAATATTTCCGAAGCGAAAACTTTCTTAACGAAACAATAAATAAGAAATATTTTGGTTCAGTGTTTGGATGAAAATAATGTTTTGGATAAATGTGCGTTTGTTTCGATCAGTAGGTCTGTATGAGACTTTAATCTAAATGTAAAATAATTAAAATTAAAGTATAAATTTGAATTAAATTTAAAAAAGCTCGAACTTCAGGAAAGAAAGTAAGAAGAACAAATGCAAATCTAGTTATATAAGAAGAAAAAAGACAAATGCAGCTACAAGAAAACAAATGCAAATGCAGTTAGATAAGAAAGAAAAAGAAAAGGAAAGATAATTTTCAGTTACAATAAAAACAAATGCAATTTGAGAAGAGAGAGAGAGAGAGAGAGAGAGAGAGAGAGATGCGGATGAAAAGTGAGAAGGACAAGAAGGAATTTAAATGTAGAATGAAAGAAATAGAACTTGCAAGTGAAAAACACATTCACACTTCAAATCCAAATTTAAGTTTTGATCTCGCAAAGAATATTAGATTAGTGTCCCACCCCCCGTTAAGAGAATGAGAAGTAGACAGATATTTCACTCGTTTTGAAAAAATCTGAAATGACCAAGGGAGCACTGGACTTCAATTATTACAATGTGTACACACTGGTAAGGCTAGTGATACTTAACATTGACTGTCAGCTCACCAAGTGGTGACTATGATGCGGTCAAATATACATCTTAAGGGGTTGTGAGTTAGTCCCTGGAGCTTATAGACAAACTTTAGAAACTATAAAAACAAGAACATGGAAAAAGTCATGTTGAATTTGTTACAGAAAAAGAACAGTTTTTTGATAGATTGTGGTTAGCCAAGAAAGTTTGAACGATTATAAAAGTCTCAAACAATTGATATTACTTGAAGAGTTCAACAAGTGTGTCCATAGCGACATTAAGACTTATCTTGACGAGTACAAGATCGAAACCTTGGAAAATGCTGCTCGTGCCGCTGATGAGTACTCTTTAACTCATAAAGGTCTTTTTGTAAATAAGACTTCTACTCCACAGTCTTTTGGCAGAAACGTATTTCAGCCTAATACAAGTCCTTCAAAAAATCTAACTGGCACAACTTTTGAAATTCAAACTTTAGAGACGTTTGATTATAGGTCCTTGTTTCTTCCTACGTTTGCCTATTGCAAGAAGAAAGGATACGTTATTTCGGATCGCTACAAACTGGAAAATAGTCACCAGAATCAAAACAGACCTTTTCCATATGCTCTTATTTCTAAGAAGTCAAGGTCACGGTCATGTATTGAAAGCAATACATTTGTTTGGGCTAATAAACCCCAGTCTGATTTTATTTATGGAGAATTATGAACCATTCATATCGAAAAGTTTTATATCACTCTTGGGTGATTTGCAGCCAATCTCATCCCTATTAAATTGTAAGGGACACAAAATCTTCACAGTCTTTTATTATCAGGTACCTTTTTCTGAGAAGTCTCTTTTTAACGATAGTGTTATTTTTCAATAAGTGGAGTGTGGCTTATGTTAACGGTCCTCTTCATAGTGTAAACTTGTCATCAGACTTAGTCTCAGGATACCGTGACAGTCGGAGCTATCTATGTTCTACCCGTAGAGGGCGTTCATTTATTACTAGGTAACGACCTAGCTGGAAACAGGGGTGTGGTTAATTCGCTTTTTGTTACAAGCCTTGTTTGGATCATAAAGTTGATTTATTCTCAGCTTGTGCAGTTACCAGAGCCAATGCAAAGAAAGTTCTTGAGAATGATTTTGAATTTCTTTAGCTGACACATATCTTGGTTAGGTGTTTGATGAGGCCACTTTCACTCCTTGTTTGGATCAATCATAAGGTACTGATCACAGTGATCCTCTTTTAACTACTCATTTTTCTTTATTCTGATCGGAACGATAAACGACAATCACGTGTAGTCGAACAGGAAAACAAATAATGAGATCCTGTCTGTTTCAAAGGGCAATTACTAAACCTGAATCCACTGAAGTACCAGTCACTTATATCATTACAAATGGAATTCTTATATTAAAATGAAGACCTCTCGAGGTACTTGCTGGTGATGAGGGGTCAGCGAACTATCAAATTATAGAGCCAAAACCTTACAGACAGTAAATTCTTAGTCTGGCCCATGAAACGTCTGTGCCAGGCCATTTAGGGCTTAATAAGACTTATCACGAGATCTTGACTCACTTTTATTGGCCAAAAGTCAAAAGTAATGTTGCCAAATACTCTCGATCCTATCAGAAGTTACATAAGGCTCATCTGCAAACTATTTCCGCTTTTGACGAACCATTTAGTAGAATTATGGTAGACTGTATCGGTCCCTTACCTACGACCAAGATAGGTAACCAATACCTGTTGACCATTATGTGTGCGTGAACCAGGTTTCCAGAGGCAATTCCTTTAGGAAGTTTATATCTACATTAGCAGTAGCTTTGATAAAAATATATCTACTCCGTTTAGCCTTCCTAAATTTTTTCAATTGGGCCAAAGGTCAAATTTTAGGTCTGGAATCTTTCAGCATATTATGCTTGAATTATGGCATTCAGCAATAAAAGTCGGAAATGAAATTATGGCTTGATAGAACTACAATTGAGAAAATGTTTGTCTGGTAATAGAGTTCTGTATCCCATGCGCACTCTTGAAAAGTTTCTTCAGATTAGATTTTACGGCCTTTACAAAGTTAAAAAGAAAATGAATGAGTTAAATTATCATATTAGTACTCCTGGGATCTAAATAAACTATAAAAGTACCAAATGGATAGCCAGGTTAAACATGCGATTAACTAGCTGTACCTGTCCCCCTCAGTTTTAAGTGAAAAAATATGATTGGATTCTACTAATATTGAGTGACAAATCTTAGGAATTCAGAAATTATGACAGATCTAGACCAGAAACTTTCACATTTGCAAGAGCAAGAAAGAAATTAACTCAAACATTTATTAATTGGAAATGAGCACTTATTTCCAGATGTTCCTAGAAGGACAAACAAAATAGTCCATAACGTTGAAATTGTAGATTGATTTCAACACCCATACAGGATGAAACCTCTCAAACAGGAATATTTGGAAAGAGAAACTCAGTATTTGCTGAAGAATGAATTCATAGAGCCCAGTATAACTGATTGGAGTTCACCATGCATACTTTTTTCAAAATCAAATAAATCCGTATGTTGACTGTTTATAGGAAGGTGAATAGTGTGACAAAGACATTCATTTCCATTACCAAGAATCGATGAGTATATTGGAAAGATCGGAAATGCCAAGTATGTCATCGAATTCGACCTTCTGAAAGGATTTGGGCAAATTCCTTTAACGGAAAGAGTTAAGGAAATTTCGGGCATTCATAACTCCAGATGGACTTTACCAATATAAAGTATGCCGTTTTGGATGAAAGGTTCGATATGTACTTTTCAACGTCTTGTGAATATGATCACCTCTGGTCTAGACAATTGTGATGCTTATATCGATAATATCATCATCTACAACGACACATGGAAAGAACATTTAGCAACAATTCTTTGACAGACTCAGCGATGCGAATTTGACAAATAATTTATCTAAAAGTGAGTTCTGCCGTGCTAGTGTAATTTTTCTAGGACATATCGTGGGACATGGACAAGATAAACCTATATATGCTAAGGTCAAGGCTATCTCTGAATAAAAATCAACAAGCACTAAGGTTGAGTTTATTTTTAAAAGAATATAATATTGACATCAGACACATCAAGGAAAAATATAATTTAATAGCAGATGCACTTTCCCGTGTGTAGAAATGTATTATTTTATGTACGCTGTTTGTATTCCATTAGAGTACTTCTTATGTTTTTCTTAAACCTCATGTATAAATAATAAATGGTAAAATATAGCTTTATCATATAAATCTTTCTTTTTCTTTAATGAGGGAGGAGGGAGTGTTACGTATATCTGATTAAATATTATATTTAATTATTTATTTGTCAGTTTTAAATTCTTGTTTATTTTTCATTTCATGATATGGTTATGTAAATTTATTCACTAGAGATGATGTTTTGTTCAGAAAATCGGTTGGACTGAATTATTCTTTTGTTAACAAGTTTAGTGACTACCACGTAAACATCTTTTATTTTAATTTTAAAATTATTAGTTGTTGCCAAGGTCAAGATGGTGCTAGTGAAGAAGTAAACAGCTGGTTATCAGTCATGTTAGGAGTATATATATATATATATATATATATATATATATATATATATATATATATATATATATATATATATATATATATATATACATATACATATATATATATATATATATATATATATATATATATGTATGTATGTATGTATGTATGTATATGTGTATATATATATATATATATATATATATATATATATATATATATATATATATATATAATATATACGATCACGTGACTTCCCCCCTTCGTGATTTAGCAATTTTGGGATTTTAATTAAACTTCGTATTAGAAAACGATATAATCTTTGTTTTAATGAAATAATGTTAGTTTGGGGCTTGTTCATCTTTCGTTAAGTCATTTTCATTTGTTGTAGCCATCTTTTGAATCCATGTTAACTTTTCTTCAGTTGTAAAGTTATGACCCGTATGGTTGCAACATTCGTATTAGCAATGCAACTTCTTAGATGAGATTTTGCATCTTAGGTCCCACTTGATAGGTTCATACCTTTCCCACCCCACCTGCTTTTATCGTCTCCTCCCCCCCCCCCCCCGTATTTGCATGACAGGGGACATTTGCCTAATGTTGTTAAATGCACCCCGATATTTATAATGTAATTTTGCTCACATTTATTTGACTTAAGCTTGAAATTGTGTTCTCCTTTATGGTAAGTCACAGTCACACTTACACTAGAAAAGAAGATTCAATTCTTGACTTTAGATCAAGCATAAACAGCTAATTTGATTTACATATTTATTTATGTCTGTTTGAGAGGTGAATATCTTAATCTAATATATAGATATTCATTATGCAAGTTTGCTCACATTTATTTCATTTGTTACTGAAATTGAAATGTCCTCTTTGGCGAGTTCCGTTCACGCTTAAACTAGAAAAGGTGGTCATTTGTTAACTTCTGTTAAATGAAAAGCCAAATTGATTTACATATTCATTTATGTGTTACAGAGTTCAGTATCTCAAAATTGAGATGGAAGTTAGATAACGAGAGACACACAAGTATGTTATAAAATCATCCATCATTAATCACGTATACGGTCCGTATTGTCCTCCACCCACGACTCCATCGTCATAGGCAAAGATTAAAAATTTCAGTTTCTGTTCGAAATTAACATTGTACAAAAGGGTTTAGATGTAGTAGTGTTGGCACTATCCAAGCTACCGATTGTGCAATGAATGACCTCTAATACCTTCATCAAAATGTTGAAAAGACGTGTTTCACGAAAATGAAATTTTGTTTAATTATTAATTTTAACTTAATCGTCCAATGAAAATGTTGGAAACAAACTGTACCATGAGAGTTTAATGTATAGGTTTTAGGGAGTGTCGACTTCATTTTTGGAAAGCGAAGCTGGGATTTTCTTTCCAAGCTGTAGAATTGGTTGCCAAACATAATTTTTTTCACACTAATTTTATGGGTGATGTTCGTAATCTTTTCCCACATGTTAGAACGTGGACATATTTTGAAGTTATTCTGGTTTTCATATTTTCCCAGGAAATATCAGTCACCCGTGCACCACTCTCCAGGGACCTGACTATAATTTTTACAGATCCATCATGAGAAAAAAAAACGTAAATGCAATAGGGTCACAAAAAAGGTTAATAAAGTAAATTGTTTTTGTGAAAGACTTGCCGTTGGTCATAATCTTCATGATGATTACCTATTAATTAAATTACTTACATTTGTAATTCCACTTTATCATCGAGAAATTGATTTTCTACATAAAATATTCTCTTTTGCGAGAACTGTTCGATAAGTTACTTTTGTTGAAATGCGTGCATATTGGTGCAAAGGCAGTTTTTAGTGTAGGAAGTAACATTCTTCACAAAGATTATAATTTTCAAGGGGAAAAGGTACTGATTCGTGAAAGAAGTGTATATATATATATATATATATATATATATATATATATATATATATATATATATATATATATATATATATATATATATATATATGCTTGCATGCATGCATACATACATACATACATACATACATACATACATATATACATACATACACTTTTGTTGAAATGCGTGCATAGTCGTGCAAAGGCAGTTTTTAGTGTAGGAAGTAACATTCTTCACAAAGATTATAATTTTCAAGGGGAAAAAGGTACTGATTCGTGAAAGAAGTATATATATATATATATATATATATATATATATATATAAGAAAGATATAAATTTTACGAAAAGGTTCTGTTTTCGCGAAATAATGTAACTTTAAATAAGAATGAAAGTTTCTCACAAAAATGTGCCTGTACACGACAACACAAACGTTTTCTAGAGGTGGCTTCCATTGGCAGACGCGCACGCGAGGCACGCACGAGGCATTGTCTGATCTCTTATTATTTTTGAGAGTTAATATATGGATCAGCGATGGTGGCTGTACCATTAAGAATCACGACCGAATCAAAATAAGCCATCGGATATCCATAGAAAGTTACTAGCATGCTTTTTCTTACATTAGTATTAACTTGATAGCTTTGTATTTTGTCCCACCCCGACACACACACACACACACACACACACACACACACACACACACACACACACATACATACATACATACATACATACATACATACATACATACATACGTTTTGTTTAGCAACTCTCCAAGAAAATTAATTGAAACATTGCTTCGAGAGATCGTTATCGAGAGTCAAACTCAATTGTAATGACACAGCGTTACTAATTCATTGAACTACAAATCATTCTCTACAGCTTAAGGAAAAGGCGCTTGAAAAGGTCGTTGGAGTTATGGACTACTTCCTTAATTGCTTTTCATGAAGCTAAAAAACAGATGGGGTACACAGCCATTCAACTCTGGCTAAAACTAGGTCATGGTTTTGTGAAACAATTAATTTAAAAGTAAACAAGATCCTCCTTAGAGTTACAAGTGTATCCAACTCTGACAATTGTATTCGCTTTACTAGTTGCATTTACACACAAGGTTCTTTTTTATCTTAAGAGTTATTATAATTCGTAAACTGATTTTAGTGAAATTTAATTAGAAACAATTTTATAATCAGACACCACTTAAGAAAACACGATACACATATGTCTGCAGGCCTATACAAATTGTTGACGATTAACCCTTTTTCACAGTTGCTTGTTACAGTGGAATAATGGAATAACAATGGATGGAATAAACAAAAACGCAATGATAAACGAAATAGTTAAAGGAAGAAAAAGAGAGAATAAAACATTTGACCTGTGTTTTTGAATGTTTCTTGACAAAGGAATGACATTAAATGCCCTTGGATACAAAAATGAGAGAGAGAGAGAGAGAGAGAGAGAGAGAGAGAGAGAGAGAGAGAGAGAGAGAGAGAGAGAGAGAAGAAGAAGAAGAAGAAGAAGAAGAAGAAAAAGAAGAAGATGAAGAGAGAGTTCATTTATTAACACAAACTGACTAATATAACTCGAAAAGCAAAGACTTTTTGATCTTCAAATTCTGAAATTAATAGTAGCAAATAGTGTTTCGTCAATGTGAATGATTCTGAAAGATAGAAAAGAGGATGAATACATTAGGGAAAGAACACTTGAAAACTATGATAGTTTAATCAGAGCAGCAGGTTCAGCATCAAAGGTGATGTTCAGTGTTCGTGGGCAGGGTAATATATGAATGCGTAGTTTAATAACATGGACGTATTTTTTTTGTTTGTTAAATTGTCCGTACACAGTTAGGAAATACTGACTTTATGAAATAAACAAATATACGTGTAGAACAAATGAAAAGAATCACCAATATACATGCAGAACAAATGAAAAACGTCCTGTGCAAAGGAGTCTTTAAATAGATTTTATTTCTGGTAATGAGCTTTACATATACATAACTCCTTTTCTCGAATCCAATGTTGAGTATTATCCCTTAACATGAAACACCAATAAAGGTCTTTCGATATTACCTAATATGTATATCTAAGCCTTTTCTTATCATTGCATTATGTTGAAAAGGTAATAATACAAGCCATGCATCTATATATGTTTTCTAGAACAGGAGCAGCATGCATATATATATATATATATATATATATATATATATATATATATAAATTAACAACGAACAACGCCAAACTAGTATCTAACTTGCCTGAGTGCTTTCGACTCTTAAGTCTTTTTCAAAAGGCAAATACAAAAAAAAAGACAAGACAAACAATCTTTACATGACTGTTTTTATAGGAATTAAACCTTCAAGTTGAAAAAAACCCAACTAATTGAAACATAATACAATCTACAGTCGTAACTTTCTGATTCAATTTAATTTTGTTTCCCTTTCGCAGCATCCTACGTTATGGCATAATTCGGACGTTCGGATAGTTACTTTATATCTGGCAATCGCAACAATTCATCGACATGTTTCAAGAAATCAGAGCATCTTAGAGAAAAAAACTAACTGAGATATATGAATTTTTAGAAATGTACATATTAATGCACATCACCATGGCACATGTTAAATATTGTTTTTTTTTTTTTTTATTGTTTATGTGTTTTAAAGCGGTTTGTATAGCTTGAAAGATGGGTCTTTGCATTTATACATAATCAAATGTGTTGGGTCAACATTTCATATTAAATTAATTTAAAGGTTAACATGACTAATGAAGATGATTGTAGAGAATATAAAAGCATATTAGTCGTGTGTATATTGATGCTAAATGATGGCACATTCAATGTGTATGGCAGCCTATGCAAGACATTATTTCTCAAAATAAATCTTAAGATGTTTAAAAGACAAAAGAAACATATATTAAATTGATGCAGTTGCATGATATGTACAATACCAATCTGACTTCAGGGTTTGTATAATCAATCGTCAAATGATTTTTTCTCTTTCTCAATTCTAATAGAAGTCCATAGTCTAGACAACTGTCTGAGACATCCGGCTCCTCCATTAAAACTTTAATCGACTTAAAATCTTGCTCGAAATAAGTCTGACAAAAAAGACTAGTTTTCATTTTCAAGTTACATTTTCGGTTTAACAAACCATTTATAAATGCTACGTAAGTTTAATGACAGACGGTCGTGGTATGGATTGTGTTAACTTCACGTGACCAGAACATTCGTCACGCTCACTGATTAATCGTCTTTTCAATCTTTTATTTCCCGAAAGGTCAAATACAGGATAAAACTTGCTTTGATTTGGATGCCGCCATCTTGAAAAATACTTCCTCCTTGAGATATCATGTACAGTGTATATACATGAATATGTATGTATGTATGTATGTATGTATGTATGTGTGTGTGTGTGTGTGTGTGTGTGTGTGTGTGTGTGTGTGTGTAAATAACATTGATCCTATTAAGCTGTATCATAATGTGCGGGCAAATCAGGGTCATTGATTTTTGTTCTACAGATTAGGCTTCACAAACTGCATGGACACGAATCGAAACAGAGTCCACTGTATATTGCAAGTTTCGGCCTTCAATTTGGCAAACACTGTTTTATGACATTGTTTATTTCGGCTAGTTTTCTTGCGTGCCTGACATTCGCATCGTCTTCGACCAAATGTGTCAAATAGAATGAGATTTAAAGCTCCTGCAGAAAAGGCCGATTGATTCCGATTCCGATGAAGTAGCGATACAAACATGCTGCCTAATATATGTAATCGAATAAAAACCATTATTGTAAACAAATGCCTTTAGAATGAACAGAAATTAGATATATATGTGTTTTATTATTTCTTTATTATCTATACTGTATGGAGGAATATACAAGAACCTCAACATCTTGTAATTATAAATTTATATATTGCACT